>CM069067.1:30535000-31135000 GCA_035220775.1 Malus fusca | reverse complement strand
AGTTTCAATTCACAATCGATGTAAAATGGTTTTAATCGCCCACTGCCTCGCTAAAAGGAACCTAATGTATCGTACACCGTGTAAGGTGGAGATTGAAGAAACAAAGGAGATGAGTAAGAATAATTAAATGGTTTAATTATTTATGGCAATGATTAATTAATATGTTAATTAATCAAACGAATAAGTTCGTTAAAGACCTCGGGATAGTTTTGGACCTTAAGGCCCAATGGGCTTCGAACGTCAAAGCCCATTGACTTAAGTTGTATAACAACTTAATGAATAATGATTCACAAAGGCCCAAATAGCCCAATAAATACCCTAAGGCCGGCCATAATTAAGGAGGGTAGTGAACTTGGCTTAATTGCAAGTTTGCCACTCCATTGTGAGGTGGTATAAAGGCAACTTTATAGCCATTTCATCCTTAAGGGTTTTTGTGGAGAAAAGATGAGAACAAAAGCTCTCTTTGCTCTCTAAAATTCAGCCACCCTAGAGGAAATTATCTAGCAATTTTACTTCCTCAAGGTCACTCATTTCTTCTTCAATCTAACCTTGGTGTAGAATCTTTAGAGGTTCTCTATTTTGGGAACTTGGAGAATCCTATTCTTTCAACCAAATCCATGGAGCTAAGAAGCAAGGAATGAAGGCCCTATCTCTTGGGTGATTATCCTTTGCATATGCAAAGAGGAATCTACAAAGGTAAATATTTCTCAACTAATAAATGTTGATTTAAAAGTTGAGTCAAGGTTCACCAATCTACTAGGCTTTGAATTTCATGGTTGATGTTTTGTTTTGAGTGCATGTAAGCATGATTCCGCCTTTAATTTGTTAATTGCATGCTATTGATGTTGCTCAAATAAACATGTTTTTCACAAAATTTCCTTCAGCTTGAATCGCGTCTTGCCACCGCTTCTCAATCGCACATTCATGAACTTCGTTCTCGGCTAATTAACATTACCAAAGGTGATTCTTCTGCTGCCGCTTACCTTCAGCAAATTGAAGCTATTGCCGATGCTCTTGCGAATGCAGGTGCTCCGGTTGAGGATTCTGAATTAATTTCGGTGACTCTTCACGGTCTTCCTCCTGAATTTGATTCCTTCATTGATGCGATTCAATTTCGTCTTAGATCTACCACTCTTGATGAGCTTCATGGATTGTTGCTGAGTAAGGAAATTCAATTGGCTAATCGGAAGCCATCAGTGCCTTCTTCGTTTCTGGCATTTCATTCTGCTTCTGGATCATCTTCTCCTAGTCTTCTGCCTACGCCATTGCAAAACCCTAATTCTCAGGCGTTTGTTGCTCAGAATTTCAACATTGTCCCCTCACACCAAGGGCGTGCTATGGATCGTGCTTCTTCCAACCCTAGGCAATCTCAATCTCGTGGAATGGATCGACATTTCTCCAATTATCGATCTACAAATCAGCGCCAGAATTACACTCGCCCAAACAATTCATGCCAAACCTATAATCGTGGTGGCCGTTCTGGTAGAAGAATTTACAGTCAACTCTGTCGAGAATATGATCATGAAGCCATTCAATGTCCTCAGCGTATGAATCCTCATTTTGGCATCAAATCTTCTCAGTATGCTTTGTGCACCAGTGTCAAATCTTCTCAACCTGCTACTCCTACTTGGCTTCTTGATTCAGGTGCTAGTTCTCACATGACAAATTCATATGCCAATCTCTAAAATCCAGAGGCATATACTGGTCCTGAACAAGTTTATATTGGCGATGGCAAAGGTTTGCCTATTCTCAACTCTGGCTCTTCTCAAATTCATACCTCTGATCATACATTTACTCTCAATAATGTATTGCATGTTCATGATTTGAAACAAGATTTACTCTCTGCAAATCAGTTTACAATAGATAATTGGTGTTCTATTCACCTTTATCCCTTTCACTTTACTGTGAATGATCTTTCTTCGGAGAGGATGTTTTTTAAAGGTCCTGTGCGGAATGGTTTTTATCCTTTCACTGCATCTCTCCCTCTTACTGGACATCAACATGTGTTTGCTGCTTCTATCACTGCATCTCAGGATGTTTGGCACCAACGCTTGGGGCATCCATCTGTCAAAGTGTTAAATAAGTTGTCTTCAACATCTAGTATTCCTGTCTCTACTCGTATACCCAGGTCTTTTTGTTCCAATTGTGCTCTAGGCAAGAGTTCTAAACTCTCTTTTGGGTCTGTAACTAGTACAACTTGTAAACCCTTGGAATTGTTGCATACAGATGTATGGGGGCCTTCACCAGTTTCTTCTGTTACAGGCTATAGGTATTATATCATCTTTGTTAATGATTTCACTAAGTACACTTGGTTATTTCCTCTCAAGTGTAAATCTGAAGTGTTTTCTACATTTGTACATTTCAAGCTTCTTGTTGAAAACTTGTTGGGAAATAAAATTGTTACACTCAGATCTGACTCTGGTGGCGAATATCTCAGTTCTGTGTTCATCTCGTTTCTCAAGGATAATGGTATTCATCATCAGTTGAGTTGCCCTCACACTCTCGAACAAAATGGGTGTGCTGAGCGCAAACATAGACATATAGTTGAAACTGCCAGAACCCTTTTAGCTGCTTCTTTGGTTCCCCATGTTTACTGGGTTGAGGCTTTCTCCACAGCCATTTATCTCATCAATCGATTGCCCACTGTGCATAACTCTTCACCTTGGGAATTATTGTTTCACAAGCCCCCATATTACACTTCACTGATAGTCTTTGGTTGCAGATGTTTTCCTTGGTTAAAACCATATACCTCATCAAAATTGGAACCTACAAGTAAAGCTTGTGTTTTCATTGGTTATAGTCTTAATCATAAAGGCTATAGATGTCTTGACTTACATTCTAAGAAAGTCTACATCTCTAGACATGTTCAATTTGATGAGTCTACATTTCCTTTTCATTCTAAGGTCCCAGATTCCTCATCTCATCCATGTTCACCATTATCTTCACCTATTATTCCTACTACCCTTATTTTTCCTCAATTACATGTTCCTCATTCTCCACCCTCCACTTCCTTTCCTTCTCAGTCTTCCATACCTTCACCCTTGCCATCTCCATGTCCTTCTCATTCCCCATCAGATCCTTCTATCCCTCCCTCCATTCCTCAACCTCTTATCTCCAACCCTTCATCTAACATTCATCCTATGCAAACTAGATCCAAAGCCGGGATTTATAAACCCAAAGCCCTTCTTTCCACTAAACATCATCTCCCTCCACATTTATCTCCCAATCACTTGCCTTCTACCTATCTGCAAGCTTCCAAATTCCCACAGTGGAGACAAGCTATGCAAGAAGAATTTAATGCTCTTCTTCAAACTGGTACTTGGAAATTGGTTCCTTCTCATCCATCTCAAAATATTGTGGGCTGCAAATGGGTATTTCGAATCAAAAGGAAGGCTGACGGTTCAATAGATCGTTATAAAGCTCGGTTGGTGGCCAAGGGGTTTCATCAACAAGAAGGTTTGGATTACACGGACACTTTTAGTCCCATTGCAAAGCCTGTTACCATTCGGCTTTTGTTGACCATGGCAGTTCAGTTTGATTGGTTTTTAAACCAACTTGATGTTAGTAATGCATTTCTCCATGGTACTCTTTCTGAAGATGTTTTCATGCAGCAGCCCTCCGGTTTTGAAGATCCCACTAAACCTGCTCATGTATGTAACTTGCAGAAGTCTTTATATGGGTTGAAACAAGCTCCGAGAGCTTGGTATGACAAGCTACACAGTGCTCTATCCTCTCTGGGTTTTATTGGTTCTCAAAATGATCACTCCCTGTTTATTAAAAGAGATAATGTCTTGGTATTTGTGTTGGTGTATGTGGATGATATATTGGTGACAGGGCCTTCTTCTCAAGCTTGTCAAGCCACTATTGCTCATCTCAGTTCCTTGTTTCTTATCAAGGATCTTGGTCCCTTGCATTATTTTCTTGGCCTTGAAGTTAAGCGGTCTTCCAACGGGATTTTTCTGTCTCAAACAAAATATATTCTTGATCTGTTGCAGAAAGCTAAGATGGATGGTGCTAAGGCCTCTGCCACACCTTTAAGCACCTCCAAATTAGATCACTTATCTTCCTTCCTCTCTGATCCTACTGAGTATCGAACTTTAGTCGGTGGTTTGCAATACTTGACTTGGACTCGGCCTGATCTATCCTTTGCAGTCAACCTTGTGTGTCAATTTATGCATAGTCCCCGACAATCACATTTTCAAGCAGTTAAAAGGATCTTGCGATATCTCAAGGGTTCTCTTGATTTAGGTCTCTGGTTTCCCAAATGTGCTAAATCTCTCAGTATTCATGCTTATTCTGATGCTGACTGGGCAGGGTGTTCTATTGACAGGCGAAGTACTGGTGGTTTTTGCATCTATTTGGGTGATTCTCTCATCAGTTGGAGTGTTAAAAAGCAACCAACAATGGCTCGATCTTCTACAGAAGCAGAGTATAGATCCCTGGCTAACACAACTGCAGAACTCACCTGGATTTGTAAGCTGTCAGTTGATATTGGTCTCACTCTTCCCGCACCTCCCCACCTATGGTGTGATAACATCTCTACAATTTCATTAGCTAAAAATCCAGTATTTCATGCACGAACGAAGCATATTGCAATTGACTATCATTATATTCGTGAACAAGTCCTTTCCAAAGCTCTTTCTGTGCACTTTATCTGCTCTCAGGATCAAATTGCTGATGTTTGTACTAAATCATTGTCAAAATCTCGGTTTCTTTTTCTCAGAAGCAAACTTTATCTTCGGGTTCCTCAGTTCAGTTTGAGGGGGCATATTAAGGATAAAATAGTCAAAGATACATCTTAGTTTGCTGTGTAATTGGTTAGATTAGTTACAACTGTCAATAGTTGGTTAGTTGTTAGAATCTACTTTGTACAAGTGTGTACAACAAGCTTTGTGTATATATACACTATGTAATCTTATTATTTGTTTTAATAAGAAATGAAAGATTCCTTTCTCATTATCAGGAACACAATGGTGTCCTTTAAACCTTCGATCCGCAAGTTTTATTCTGAATTTGATGTTGTCCGTACATGAGGGAAGGAGAGAGAGAGTGAGTCCGAGAGAGGAGAGAGCACGGGAGAGAAGAGAGATGAAGTGTGTGTGTGAGTGGTGCACGTGGTTCACCAACCAAAACCACATAAACTTAGTCCAATTTTTGTCCAAAGATTAAGGAGAAATGCAAGTTTGAACCACCCCTATCATGGGTAATACACACCACTAACACTCATATTCAAGGGTATCATAGTCAATTCACATTGTCAGAATTAAATATTCGGGACGGTTTGTGACATCAGGAACCTTATAACTATATCTAAAATCATAAACGAATAATCTTCATGATTTTTTCCTATATACAAAATATATCCGAGAGTTCATACTCAAATTCATTCCATTCAGACGATTATTCACAGTTATCGAATTTAACGGTAAGGATCTACATTCACACGGATGAAATGCCCGGTTCTACCCCCCCCGACCGTTTTTAACGATTCTTAAAGCGGAGACACCCGCTAGTTTTGTTTTGCGGGTTGTGAGCTTTGTGATGACTCTCCTGGGTTTGGGTTATGGTTTTCCTCAGTCACCGGGTCCTCTGCTTCCTCTTCATCGGAACCCGAAACCCACATTGAAATTCGCCGCCTTTCGATGCTCGGCGGCAGAACCCAGCAACCAAATAACCTTCAGGACCTGCAAGAATTGCAAAACCCAGTTCGACCCCTCCCTCAATAACCCCCGGGCTTGCCGCTTTCACACCGCTCATTTTGGAGGTACCTGCTTATTTCTTCCATTATCTTCTTTCCTATATAATTTTACATGGATTTAATCACAATTTACGAGGGATATTACTAATCTAAGCTAGACTAGGGGAGCGGGAGGGTTTGAACCCGGGACGTAGTGGGATGAAAAGGAAAGCTTGAGTTTAGCTTTCATACTTGCCATCAATTTTTGTATCTTCTTGTTGAATTAAATTTATTTACACACAGATTGTAGTTGTATTTTGAAACCATACCGGCTTTCGAATCGAACTTGTTGTGAATTCCTTGTTGAATTTGTGATTATGCATTAGCAGTTGGGCAGTTTTGTGAGGTATGAAACTGTTGATGAATGCATTACTGAATTTGCAGTCATAAGTAATTTATAATGGATCTTCCTCAATAAGTTAACCTGCCCGGCTATCGGGCTCAATAATCAGAGTACTTTTTTCGTTCGTTTTGCCATAAGATGGATAGGAAATGGCATCTATTCATAAATGTTTCGAGCCATTGGAAATTCTTAAGCATGATCTATTTGCAAGAAGGCGTCGCGTCTTTGTGGGGTGGAAATGGATAGTTGGAAGAGAATACAAGACTCTGAAACATTTACGAATAGGTTCTGCTGAACCTGCAAGTATGAGATAATGGTTGAGCTAAAGTTGGTTAGCAAAAGGCGGTTGAATGCAGGAAGAAAGAATCTCAATGTCTTGTCTTTACTTAAGATGTTGCTCAATGTGACTGACTGAAGAGTTTAGCAAATTAAAGTGCTTTAGGCTCTGTTGATGTATTTTTTTTATCTTTTCCATGAATCGGTAGTTCTTCCACCTCTAAAAGATTGTTCATGAGAGTAGAAAATGAGTTCATATCAAAAGCAATTCAAATTAGGTTTTGGTTGTTGGCTTGAACTTCAGATTCCGACAGAACTGAAGAGGTTTCAGTACTGTCCGCATATTGCTCAAAGAGAAATGCTTACAGCACTTGCTCAAAAGAGAGTCCCTAGGTGGACTTCCTGTAAAGTGGGGGTCAAGCTTAATTCTTGATCCAAAACCCTGAGGAGGCAGCAAGTCCGTTAGCATTCCTCTTGTTCAGAATTTACTCTCTGCAATCGTGTATCAGTTGCAACTAAAGAACCGTAATTTAAACAGGATAGACAACTTACTTTATACTGCGTTGATGCCAAAAGATGTAATTACTAGTCCATTGTGAAAGGCTAAGTTTGTAGTCTTTTTTTGCTTCCTAGTTGTTAGTTTGCTTTAGTACATAAGTTATTGCAATTTTTCAGAGAAAGAGCTATGGGATCAAACCCATGTACATTTTAAGACATCCTAGGTTTTCCACGAGTACTTAATGAAATTGCATAGGGTTTTCATGTTCAAGTTAATACAAAGAGTGCCAGGTCAAATTTGAACAAATCGCGATGGTGTTCAACTTGTTCGCTAAATAAATACCTTGACAGTAATAATGTCCTGTTTTGGGTGAGAATGATTGGTAAAGTTTGTATATTTAGTTTCATTTTATCATCATCACTTCTTCGATTTTGTGTAATATACTTTGGTTTTAATGCAACTTCAATTCTGGTCATGCTTGTAACATCTGCAATCAAACAGGCGAAACAAAGAGGAAGTTTGAGAGTGTACACACTGGGGGGACCATGAATACTCCTGACTCTGGCAAAGTTGTTCAATACTGGCATTGCTGTGGGTCTGAAGATCCCTTTGACCCTGGATGCACTGCTGCTCCTCACTCATCCTACGATGACTGATGTTTTTTCTGTCCTCTGCAACAACACACGATCAACGTCACCTGGATACTCGATTGTTTGCTAGCATGAATTCTCTCCATCATTTTTCTACCGAAAAAATGGTGTAGTTCTTGTTCTTTTTCCTTTTGTGTTCAACCTATCGGATTGAAGCTTCGAATTGTTTCTAGGCCAAAACTCTAATCGTTCTTCAACATTGTGATCATTGTGTACAAAGTAATGACATGTTGAAATTGTTAATATTTGGCAATGAAGTGATAGTATACACTACTAAAGGGCGACCTCAAGCTAACAAGACTTCCCGCTTTGGTTCGGGAGAGGAACGTTTACAGTACACAGCCTTACCCTTACTTTGCAAATGGGCCGTTTCTACGACTCGAACCCGTGACCTTTTGGTCACAAAGGAGCAACCTTTTGTTGCCCCAAGGCTGCTTAAATTATATACAACACAAATTGAATACAAATTTCTCATTACTCTTCTTGGTAAATGATTTTTGCACACCTTGCTTCTCTTTCTGCACGCATATATTTTAAAACCGTTTCTTGAGTCTTCTTTTGCTTTATTCAATCTAAAGGCAGTAAATTGTGGAATGGTGAAAAAGTGCTTGGAAATCATTTTCCTTATTCTTTCCACACAGAACCGTAACCTATTTACGAGTTTGTCCCCCTAACCACGAGGCTGATGAGCTTATTGTAATCCTAATTCATTATCGTACACTCCTTCCCTCATCATATGCCCTAACCACAAGGCTTTAATCTTAGCCAGTTTCTATTCACACATACTTGAGACTTCAAATTTCTTGTCTCATTGCATATTTTTATAAAATGACCTGTTTTTTTTTTCAACAATGTTATCGCATTTTTCATACTACATTTGTATCATCTCTCTAATAGAGATGAGACTTACGAGTGGTGGTGAGTCATATCTCTATTAGAGATGTGATAGATAGAAATGTGGTATGGAAGAGAAAATTAGGCGCCAAATGTGGTAATTCGTAAACTTGAGTGCCTAAAAGAGTTTATCCATACAGTAAAGGTACTATGCTCGAATCCTCCTCTCCAATATCGATTATATTATTTTTATAGGAATACACATGCCTACCATAAATGTTACAATACGGCCTATATACTATAATGCTTGCATACCTTGGAATGCACGTACGTTGCAAACTTCAATTAGTATGAATTAATCTAAGCGCCGTCGACCCAAAAACAAGTATACTTAAGTGCCGACACATCATGTGGCCGGCTTCCCTTCCCAATTCACAAAGAACTGTCCATGCATCGACACGTGGCGTCATAATTTCTTATTCAAAATTAAAAAACGTAGAAAACTAACATGTGTCAATCACCTATGTGCTACGTTCCAAGCTCAAACCATTATCTTCTTCTCATGATATCAATGTTTGCATCTATAAATACAGACAGGACCAATAGTCAATTCTCAACATCGATCCATTTCATCACATCCAATTTCATTTTCTTTCTTTTTTCACTCACACATGGAAGCAACTTGTCTATATTCCTCCGCACTTCCTCCTTTTCCATTTTTGCCTGCAGGCAAATCTCAGTGCACAAGAACTGGATTACCGCACAGGAGAACAATGCCAAAGAGATCATCAAGTGCTAGTACCGGCACTATCGTTGTAGTAGCTGCGAGGGACTACCGCGATCTGTGGTCGATGAGAACTTGACCGTTCCGAGAAAACGCATTCACGAGATGAAAATGGTGGAAAGGAACTACGAGCCTCCACAGGAATGGATGCATTGGGAGAAGCCCACCGCCCCGCCCCCTGGACGTGGTCGATGAGAACTTGACCGTTCCAAGAAAACGCATTCACGAGATGAAAATGGTGGAGAGGAACTACGAGCCTCCACAGGAATGGATGCATTGGGAGAAGCCCACCCCACCCCACCCACCCCCCCCCGCGCGCCCGGCGGGGGCAACTGCCCCTCCAGTGAACAGTAACTGCCTTTAATAAATAATAATTATCTTTTGCATCTCCACCCCTAAACTGAATAGCCATGACAATATGCAATAAAATATTAGTATTTTTTATTTTATAAAATAATAAAAAATAATTTTATTTCAAATTTCGGATATGATTTTTAATCGATCTCGCTGTACCATTGTTTGGACCCAAAATGTTATTTTGGGCCGAGTTTAGAAATATTCTCGGCCCAATGGTGTTTATTTAGAATCTTGTCATAGGCCGGCCCTGTCGAGGTTGGGCGAATCCTGCTATGAAGAAGATTATTTCGGATAAAGGTGAAGTAGTCGAATCTTGGTATAATAAGGAGTCTCAAAGCTGAAGTACTTGGGATTATGAGATGAACCTGGTTTGTTTGAAGGTTTGGTTCAAAGTCATATGGAGATTAAGATTAGTCGAAGTTTAATCAAATTGGGATGAGGAGTTCTAATCCTAATATATCTCTAGTTCGGCCATAAGGGTTTTTGCTGCTATAAATAGAAGAGGGAGTGCATCATTCAAGTCTCTCCAATTTCAACACACAAACTGCCCTGCGCAAACTCTCGCTCTACGTGAAACCTCTCAACAACCTTGAGATTTTTATTTTCTTTTTCTCGCCGACACATCTTCAGTTTGGATAAACATCATTGTGAAGTCAACCGGTGGCATCTTCAGTTTGGATAAACAACACTGTTGTCGTAGAATCAACCGACCGTGGAGCACATTTAGATTGGATAAACAACATTGCGTCGAGGCCGACTGGTTATCTATCCAAGTTTCAGTCAAGAAGGATTTTCGAGTCCTTATTGGCAAAGGTCATCTCACTAGCCTTCTCGGCGAAGTGAAGTGTTACAGATTACTGGGCTCGGCGTATTGAACACCGAGTTGTTTTATGATTGGATATTCACAAGTAAGTTTTAGAGTTCGGCATTCTGACGGCCGAACCACATTCACCATCAAGACATTCATCACTTTTGAGCTTGTGTCCATATAATTTGATGCCAATTCGGCATTCTTATACTCTTACGAATATAATCACTGTGACCGAACCTGGCATCGACGATTCGTGAACTTCGCAAGACTAGCAGCCATGTCTTCAGGCTCTAGAACCCGAAGACTGAGACGTGTACATTCCTTGGTTGCAGTCGCAAAATCGATAAGTCAACAGAGCGCTCAACGCAACATCAACACATTTTACTCCCCGGCCGAGCTCGGTCGACGAGTTGGTATGCCCCGCACACAACCGAAGGACGTAGTTAGCTTATTAATTACTAGGCATGCGCGCCAGGTAGGCTTGGTAGTTTTTAGGATCAACAACCACGTTTCATTAAATAAGAAATTACAACCCAAAGTATTTGAGAAAATATAAAATTGTGGTGTAAGATGGAAGATAATGATAAGATATTTATAGAAAAATTAAATCTTTTTTTTTCGGATTTTTTTATTAATTGTTTACATTTTTTATTAATTTATTTTTCGTTTTTATTGATTTTTTTAAATTTTTTAAATTTATTTTTTACATTTTTTATTTATTTTATAATATGGCTGACGTTAGGATGACGTCAGCCTTGCATTAGCTTGCCTTAAGGCACTCGGGCCTGTGATTCGAGCCCGCCTTCTCACTCAGACCCCTCTCATCCCAATCGCCCGCATGGGCTGGAGCAAGGAGGGAAGGCAATTGGATTGAAAACCTCATCGGTCCACCGGGCTATCCACAACGGTGAAGCTGCTCTTATGATGAGCACGTTTGTAACATGGTGATTTGTCTTCAATCGTGTCTCATGAACACTAGGCCTATTGTAGCCCTTTCTGTGCTACTTCTCGTCGCTGTCAGCGTCCCGGCATCGACGACCATGATCTTGCTATGGTTCATGGAGGTGGCTAATGGGGCTCTGTCTACCGTTCATCATTTTGGTTGATATGGTTATAGCAATTAGCTTTGTAAATGTAAATATACAATGTGTTTGATAGTCTTTTTGTATATTTATTTCTTCAATCGAACTTTTCTATAATAACCCCGAATTTTTATTATTTTTAAGTATAGTGCCCATCAGAGCTGGTCTTATAAGGTCCTTATTTGAAGATTTATGAGGTCCTTTTTTATATGAAGCTTCAGATTAATTTTACGATAGATTACACTATCAACTTAAATAATTTTTTTTACACAGAAACACAATAATTATGCGAAGTGATTAAATATAAAAAACTTTATCGCATGAAAACCTTCCTTCTTCTTCCCGTACTGTCTTTCTCCTCCACATCTCCTTCCTCTCTCCTCTCCATCTCTCTCTCTTGATCGTTCACTCCCCTTCTCTCTTCTTGAGTTATTGTTTGTTTCCTTTTTGCGAATGAAAAAGGGAGAAGGACATGTTTCAAATTTTTTACCGGTGTCAAAAAATTTCATATGATAAAAAGGTTCACGCCTTCAAGAAGAAGGAGATCTCATTTTTTTGGAAACCAATCTCAATTTTTTTTGGTGTTTTGTAACTAATTGGGTTTGAATATTTTTTTATAAAAGATTGGATGTGTAAATTTATCAGGGTTTTATGAAATTGGATTTGTCGAGTTTAGATATTTAATGAAGAGATTAGGTATTGCAGATATAAAAGATTCGACATGGCGTGAAACCTTTTTCTTTCTTTTTATTTATTTTGTTTTATCAATTAGGATTGGGCCAACGTGTAAGTCTCGTTGATGATTCCCTTGAATCCCTTCATTGGTAGAAATCTTCATCTGCACAAAATTAGTAATTGACCATTGGTATATAACTAATTAGTAATATTCGTGTTTAACTTTATTATTAATTAGACGATAAAAAGGGGATCGGAAATCAATTGGTGACTTCATTACGGCATTCCATCTTTTTAGAGCATTTCAGGGCTACGATCGTGTGGTTTACCAGTGCCAGAAATTGAACCTAGGACTTGCCGTTGCTTTTTTCAATATTATCTACACTAAGAAAGTAGAATAGTGGACTAAACCTTACAATAAATTAGCAATATGGTTCAAATTCGCCTTGACACTTGACACTTCATGTCACATCCCGACCCGAGCCCCCACTAGATCCCGAGCTCCGCTCATCCGTAGCACGATATTGTCTGCTTTGGGCCCCGACCACGCCCTCATGGTTTTGTTTCTAGGAATTCACACGAGAACTTTCTAGTGGGTCACCCATCATGCGATTGCTCTCGCGCGAACTCGCTTAATTTCGAAGTTCCGATGGAACCCGAAGCCAGTGAGTTCCCAAAAGGCCTCGTGCTAGGTAGATGTGATAATATACATACAAGGCTTACAGGATCCTCACCCTTGAGCGATGTGGGATCTTACAATCCACCCCCCTTAGGGGCCCGACGTCCTCATCGGCACACTTCCGGCCAGGGATTGACTCTGATACCAAACTGACACATCCCGGCCTGGGCCCCCACCACATCCCGGGCTCCGCTCCGCGGTAGCATAATATTGTCCGCTTTGGGCCCCGACCACGCCCTCACGGTTTTGTTTCTGGAAACTCACACGAGAACTTCCCAGTGGGTCACCCATAATGTGATTGCTCTTGCACAAACTCGCTTAACTTCGGAATTCTGATGGAACCCGAAGCCAGTGAGTTCCTAAAAGGCCTCATGCTAGGTAGAGATGAGAATATACATATAAGGCTTACATGATCCTTATTCCTGGACGATGTGAGATCTTACACTTCAAATTTCTCGTCTCATCCCATAATTTTTTAGAATGGCACCTATTTTTGTTGTACGAAACATTAGTTACCAAATGTGGTAGCTTGTAAACTTGAGTGCTTAAGAGAATTTATCCACTACTATGAATCCTCGTCTCCAAATATCAAATATATTATTTTAATAGGAATACACATGGCTCCCATAAATGATACAATACGGCCTATATATTATAATGCTTGCATACCTTGGAATGTACGTACGCTTCAAACTTCAATTCGTATGAATTAATCTAAAGTGCCGACCCATCATGTGGCCGGCTTGCCTTCCCAAGTCACAAAGAAAGAACTGTCCATGCATTGACACGTGGTGCCATAATTTCTGATCCAAAATTGAAAAATGCGGAAAACAGACACGTGTCAACCACCCATATGCTATATTTCGAGCTCAAACCATTCTCTATGTTTGCATCTATAAATACAGACAGGCCCAATAGTCAATTCTCAACATCGAATTGGTTCATCGCATTCGCATCCAATTCTAATTTCATTTTCTTTCACTCAGACATGGAAGCAACTTGTCTATGTTCCTTCTCACTTCTTCCTTTGCCATTTTTGCCTGCAGGCAAATCTCAGTGCACAAGAACCGGATTACTGCACAGGAGAACAATGCCAAAGAGATCATCAAGTGCTAGTACCGGCACTACCGGTCTTGTCGTTGTAGCAGCTGCGAGGGACAACCGCGAAGGGCCATCACGATCCGTGGTCGATGAGAGCTTGATCGTTTTGAGAAAACGCATTCACGAGATGAAAATGGTGGAGAGGAACTACGAGCCTCCTCAGGAATGGATGCATTGGGAGAAGCAGTGTTACGTAAGTTATGATGACCATGTTTGTAACATGGTGGGTTGTCTTCAATCGTGTCTCATGAACACCAGGCCTAGTGTAGCCCTTTCTGTGCTACTTCTATTCGCCGTCAGTGTCCCGGCATCGACGGCCATGATCTTGCTACGGTTCATGGAGGTGGCTAATGGGGTTCTGTCTACCATTCATCATTTTGGTTGATATGGTTATAGCAATTAGCTTTGTAACTGTAAATATACAATGTGACTGATAGGGATTTTGTATATTTATTTCTTCAATTGGACTTTTCTATAATAAATGATAAGTGAATTTTATATTATATATTTAACCCTATTTTTAGTATATTTTGGTTAATATTTTAGAAGAATTTTGATACTTTGAATTGTATTTTCAATATAGAACTTTCGACTTCCTCTGGAGCAAAACATGGTCAAATGGACGAATTTTGGAGTAATTCCAGTTGGAGGACGTTTTTGAGTCACTTAGCTTGGTCGTATCAAAATTTGGGATTTTTCCATCAAGCGGTTATTTTCTGGCGATAAAATAAAGGAGCGATGTGCGGTGCTGGAAAATGACCTTTCTGGGTTTAAAGTGCGTTTTTGGAGCCCAAGATGACCTCGGATGGTTTCGTGGCCTTCTGGAGATGTGTTCGGAACGTCCTTATCTTTAAAACAACCTATCTTTGGCCGAATTTGGAGGAGATCTGAGGCTAAAACGTGGCTGGACAAGTACTTGGCAGATTCTCCTAGTTTAATTAGGGGGTGTTTGTTTTCCCTCACTAAAGTTCACTGGACTGAACTGGACTAAGGGTTAGTCCAGTCCCGTGTTTGTTTCCCATAGGGCTTAGAGTTAATGAGACTAGCTCTCACTCGTCCCGACTAAAACAGGGCCTAGCCGGTCTTTGCTAAGCTCCCCAAAAACCATGGGATTGCTAATCCCGTCTCCAGAACTTGCATAGGACGATCGCATGCAGCAAGTCTTGTGAACTACAAATCTGCAAGAATGCTTCTGGGCGACTCCGTTTGCCAACCCATGTCTAGATCTAAAACACAGCCTTACCCACTGCCTAAATCTCAACACCAAAATTCAAAAACACATATGCAAAACGATAACAACAACAATCCCAATAACAACAACAATCCCAATAGCAAATTCTTCCTTATTCCCGAATATTCCCAGAAAATTTCCAAATTTTTTTCCTTTGCCCCAGAAAATTTCGGGAAGAATGGATAGAGAAGGGGAGAGAGTAGCTTTGGGACAAAGAGAAATGGAGAGATAGAGAGTAGCACGGGGGACGATTTGCAAGAAAAATGATTTGAAGGATGTTGTCTTGCAGGAAAAAAGACGGAGAAAAGAAGTGATGGGGGACGAAACAAGAGGAACAAAAGGGAAGAACTCTCCAGATAGAGCAGTGGAGTGTCTGGCTGTGGACTTTGGATGTGTATTATAAAATATTATTGAATTAATAATAAAATATTATTAGATGTGTATTATATAATATAATATTATAGTTATTAATTATCCTGTTTTTTAGTCCGACACTGCACCAAACGCTTCACTAAGCTAGTCCAGCTTAGTCTAGTCTAAGCCAGTCCAGCTTAGTCCCTGAATCTAGTCCAGTCCGAAACAGTCCGGTGCAACAAACGCACCCTTAGGGTTTTATTTTCTAAGATATTTTATTATTTTTCTTAGTTTCCTAGTTGGAATAAGAAACCTATGTCTTAGGGTTTGTGAGGGCTGAGCAAATATATTGCTTTGGCCGTCTACAATTTTTCTCTACACTTATTATTATTCAACTTCAGAGACAAAGAACTTGGCTAGGGTTCTTGGAGATTTTCTACTTCAAGGTGCTTTCATTCCTTTTATTTTTAATAATATTTTCTATGATTTCAATTATGAATATGCATAACTAATTCCTTTTGCTAGGGCGAAGCCTTGAGCCTTAGCATGAATATGTAGTCTTTATTCAATTGCTTATGATATTATGCATGTATATTTTGAATTATTAATCATTGTGCTTGAACTGTCTCTATGTCTTAATGCTTAGCTACCATTAGGATGTTTAGATAAGTAATCGGATGCAATTCGGTCGGAATATCACCGGAGGATTGAGTATTGCTTCTTGTAGTTAATAATTGTAATTTCACCTAAGGCGAATGTCACGCTCTTAGGGGTTGCATGGTTTTTCAAAAGGTTTTCATAAAACATAATGAGTCTTGCATGTTCATATTTGATGTGAATATCACAGACGGATTGCATGTTAGATATACGTTCTTGCTTGAATATCACGAAGATAATATGCATAAGGAAAACATAACCTTCAAAGTTGCATGTGTAATTCATAAGTAATTGGTAAAACTACATAGGATTGCCAAGGGGACGGCGGAACCCTAGGTTTTTAACTTTATTTTCAAAACTATTTTCTTTAGTTTTTCTTTGTTAACTTCTTTAATTGTTTTATTTTAAAATTCGTTTTTATTATTTTAAATTCCAAAATCAACATTTTAGAAATTTTGTTCTAAATAATTAGCTAAGGATTAGTTTAAATACAAATTATTCAATCAATCTCTATGGAAAACGACCTTGCTTGAGCTGCTATACTACGACAACCTTGTACTCTTGCAAGTATTTTTAAGTGTTTTTATCCCTACTTTTGCAGGTGGTTAAAATACCTATCAATAACCCCGAGTTTTTATTATTTATAGTGCGAGCTGAGGTGCTCTCCTAAGGTCTTTTTTTATTTTGAGGATTTGTGAGGTCTCTTTTATATGATCTTTCAGATTAATCTTACGATAGATTAAGCTATCAATTTAAATAATCTTTATTACACGGAAACACAATAATTATGCGAACTGATCAAATTTAAAAAACTTTCTCGCATGAAACCTTCTTGCTTCTTCCTCTACCGTATCTCTCTTCCACATCCCCTTCTTATCTCCTCTAGATCTCTCTCTCCTCCACATCTCCTTCCTCTCTCCATCTCTCCATAATTCACTCCCATTCTCTCCTGAGTTTTTGTTTTTTTCCTTTTTGCGAATGAAAAAGAGAGAGGACATGTTTCAAATTTTTTACCAGCGTCAAAAAATTTCATAGGATAAAATGGTTCACGCTTTCAAAAAGAAGGGGATCCCAATTTTCGAAACCAATCTCAATTTTTTTGGGTGTTTTGTATCTAATTGAGTTTGAATATTATTTATAAAAGATTGGATGGGTAAAGTTATTAGGGTTTTATGAAATTGGATTTGTTGAGTTTAGATATTTAATGAGGAAACTAGGTATTGCAGATATAAGAGATTCAACATGACTTGAAACCTTTTTCTTTCTTTTTATTTATTTATTTTTGTTTTTTTTGTTTTATCAATTAGGATTGGGCCAACGTGTAAGTCCCGTTGATTATTCCCTTGAATCCCTTCATTGGTAGAAATCTTCATCTGCACAACATTAGTAATTGACCCTTTGATATATAACTAATTAGCAAATCAATAATTATTCCTATTTAACTTTATTGTTAATTAGACAATAAAAAGGGGACTGGAAACTAGCTGGTGATTTCGTCACGGTCGTTTATTTTTTTGAGGCATTTCAGCGTCATCATCGTGTGGTTCACCAGTGCTAAAAATCGAACCTAGGACTTGCCGTTACTTTTTCTATATTATCTACACTAAATGGGTGAAAAAGTTGACTAAACCTTACAATGAATTAACAATATGATTCAATTTCGCCTTGCATCGAATTTAAGACCTCTATTATTTGATTAGAACAAAACATCAGAATAACAATAAAACGCGTACTAGATAATTCCTACCCCCACTTGACTTGACCCAACCGAAGTCACGGTAAATCGAGCAAAGCGGCGTAAAAATATGGAGGGAAATTGAATGTCAAAAGAGTAAAAAGAAAAACGGGGAAAGCGGGGAAACAAGGAAAGAGGATGTCGATTGGTTGGGCGACGTGGGTTATTTGCGGTTAGAATCCCCCTTTCCCTTTTCAGCTTTCCCTCGATAAAATGCTTCCTCTCTTTTCTCCTTCTCCTTCTCTCCCACCCAAACTGTAAAAATGGTTGCTTTCTTTCTGATGGGTTTTCTTTTCTGTTAATATTATGAATTCACAGCACTCCATTGTTTCTGTAAATTTGTAGTAATAGTGTGTGCAACGACAACACTCCATCTCTTGCTTCCATCGTTTCAAGCAAAAAGATTGCTGCTTTCTTCCTTTCTTCCATTGCAGAGAATCCCATTCCCATTCCTGTAAGTCTCCCCCTCTCTCTATGATTTAATCTTTCCCACTTTCCATTCATCAGCTTCATTAATTCATCTGGGCAACGTCATTCTCTCTCTCTCATTGGCATTTCTGGCGTATTTTGATTTGGGGCAATTCTTTCGAGTTTTTTATCAAAAGAACTAATCTTTTTTTCATTGGATAATTTTAGTTTTGCATTTTCAAATTTGGGTTTTCTTTGTGCCATTTCAATGCTGTTAATTCTTTGTTTTTAACTAATATTCTGTAAAAGTTGCTAGAGTTGCATTTTCTGCTTCTGATTTTTCACAAAAAGGTACATTCACTTTTGATATTTTCCCCCTTTTGTGTTTTTTTGCTCAGCTTTTTCTCCCCTATTTACCTTTTTTTTTTTCCTCTCCTGCCTGATGGTCCTTTATTGATCTTGATGCAGCTTGATTGCTTGTTCTTTTGCCCACACCTCCTTTTTTGGGATTCTTCTTCTCACCACTTTTATTTTGTTTTGAAAATGTATGGATATTATCTGTTGCATTGATAATTAGATTTCATTGTACTGTGTTAATTGCTGCTCAATGTTTCCAGAACATCCCTTTCATCCGTGAGAAAATTTGAGTGAAATGGAGGAAAATAGGAATTTGGGTTTTTCTGTTAGATCTTGTTTTACTTTTGTAATGTAAGAAATTTGCCTTCTTTCGAGAATTTAGAAGATCGTTAGGGTTTCATTATTGTCCCACAATTATATGCGTCTCACATCTTTTCTTTTGATGAATAGGGTTCATTTTTATTGTGATGCGTACATCCGTTTGACTGAGGTACAGGTGATGTTCACAAACCTTTGTTGGTTCTTAGTTGTTGTACTTTGACAATTTTTTGGTCTTTATATGATAATTGCTTTTTACCTGCTAGCAGGGTTTTCATGTTCTGATAATTGTATTCTCTCACAAATGGGAGTTCCTCTTCTTTTGCTCTGAGAAAATTATCTGCTTGATAGATTAATTTATTAAATAACCTAATTGTATGAACTTTAAGGTTGATTGTTTTGGTGACCCTTGATGTCCTAATTTGTGCTATCAATTAGAAGAGAGCATTTGGCTTTTCAATTTCACCATTTTTTGACAATGTTTGATTCATATACTTCATTAATGGATCTTTTGAGTGGTTGTCATTTTGAAATTATGCAATGTTATGGTGTATTTTAGTTGCTATTATTCGGTGGAGATTAAATTTGAAATCCAAGTCAGGCTGCGTAGAAGATTTTTAACTGAATTTTTCTTTTTTATCATTTAAAGGATGGGGGATCATTTTGTGTTGTTCGTGGATCGGTTGATCACTGAATCTACCCTCGAAGCTGTTATAGAGAGCACATATCAGTTGCAGCACCCAACACCCACAACAATCCAAGATATCATGGAATCTTCCCATCAAATAGATATGAATACCCTGTCATCTCCTAGTAAATTTGTACAGTGTAGGATTTGCCACGATGAGGACGATGATTCAAACATGGAAGCACCATGTTCTTGCTGTGGCAGCTTGAAGGTACGCTGCACTTTAGTTTGTGCATTGTCTTTTCTCTTTGAAACTTCTGCTATTTGATGTTCAAAGTTTCAGTCTTGTGTCTTCTTTTTCAGTGCGTCTGTAAGTTCTTATGTTTTCAGTTCAATCAAACTCATAAATATTCCTTTCTATTGCATCCAATGCTTCAAAACTGAAATGCCTATGTCCCGCTTTATTGATGATGTCGACGTTGTATGCCAAAATTCATTAGTTGTGCTCCTACTTCAGAATTACAGTTCCCTCACTACAAATAACTGTCTTAAATTAGTGGTTAATGTTACAAAATTAGAAGTTGGGAACACGGAAAATGGGAAATGGAAAATTTTGAGAAAGTGATGTTTCTATGAGTTGAATGGAACAATTGGCTATATCATTCCTTATGGATATTGTAGTATTGTTTAACAAAAAAAAAAAAAAAAGAAGTTTGAAGCAGAACATCACTTTTAATGAGAGTTAAATAGTCAGTTCGATATTTCATAGTAGCAGGTAAAACTGCATTCTGAGCTTTAGTGGAGTTTATTATTCATGATTTCCTAACACTTAGAATCTTAAAGCCGTTGGATAAATTTCTCAATAATATGTTTACTCCAGATCAAAGAAGGTTGAAAGTCTTTTGCATAAGTAAATACTGTAGACCAAAACTGGACTCCTAATTGTGGCCATCAGTCCCTGACCTTGTTACCAATGATCATGTCAAGTTGTCTTAGTAGCTTATTTATTCATTCCATATGGTACAATTACGTATCATATGGCAAAAACAACTATTGTCCTTGTCGGAGTAGCATAAGTTATCAGGGAAGGGGAAGAAAGCTAAAACTTAAGGGGGATGTATAGTTTTGGCTGTGTAATGAGTAACCTGGACAGAAGGAACAGGATGATACCTTTGAGGATTGTGTAGGTAGCAGCGGTGGGGATTTGTGGGAGAAAGTTTGTTTCTGGTCTTCACTATGGGCTTCGGCGTCGTCAGATTTTAAACTTTGTCCCCTTCGTATATTTGGCTTGATTGAAAAGCTGCTATTAGTTAGCTCTTCGAGATATCTTAGCTTGTTGGGTTTTCTGTTTGTTTCATTGTTTGCTTTTGAGTTTTTGTGGACTTCTTGTCCACTTTGTGTATTTTTATTGTCTTCTGCAGTAAAATGTTGCTTCTTTCTCAAAATAAGACGACAACAACGACCATTGTCTTTGGCTTTCCCTTTCTCTGTCCCCTGCTTTCTGTCCATGTCAAGTAATTCCACTGGCTTTAGAATGGAGTTATTTATTTATTTAATCTTCACATATTTGTAGTATGCTCACCGCAAATGTGTTCAGAAGTGGTGCAATGAGAAGGGTGATACAATTTGTGAAATTTGCCACCAGGTATGCCATTCCTTTACGGAACATGTTTCTAACTATAGTTGTGTTTTATGATCATTATTAATTTGGGAGAATTAAGAATTTTCATTTTCCCTGTTGAATGTGAAATTGCAGCAATTCAAGCCAGATTATACAGCACCGCCTCCTCTATATCATTATAGTGGTATCCCAATGAACTTCCGGTACTTTCTACCTATCCTATCCATATTCTCATGGTTTTCTGTTTTCAACAAAAGATCTAATTTCACTTTTCAGAACCAAAAACATTATATACTCAATTTGGTGTTACCATATTAGGGGGAACTGGGAGATTTCCAGAAGGGACCTACAAAATCCTGGATTTATAGCAATGGTTACTACTGATCACGGATACCTGAATACGGACTTTGCTGATGAATACTCAGCTCCCTCTTCAAGAAGCTTGCTATGTTGTCGTATAGTTGCTATCATCGTACTCTATCTCTCTCTCTCTCTCTCACTCTCTCTCTCTCTCACACACACACACACACACACACACACACACACACACACACACACTCACACACACACAAAACAAGTGGAGACTTGTGAATAGCCATTAAGCAAGAGTTTTAACAAGAAAAAAAAATGCCATAATGGCAGAGAAAGAACTGGAAGAAGGGGTGACGTAAGAAAAGCAAAAACTACAAAACCTCACATGATGAAGTGGTTTAGTTGTTGAATTTTTTCAACCTATGGGGGAATTATTCTGTTTGAAAGTTATAAATGAAATTGAATACACATGTTTTCGAATATGTCAATCCTGTCTAGCAAGAATTAATTGGTCTTGTGGACTTTACTACTTCAGTCATATTTTACAGCATTTTTTGTTTGTTTTCAGTTCATGGTTCTTCTGGTTTTACGCCATACTCTTCCAATCTTAATAAGTGGAGCAGGAGAGTACTCATTGACGTTATTCACAGTGAGTTTTGTTAACCCCAATTTTTATTTTAAGGATGAAATGCTCTTCAGGGAAATGTAAAAAGAACGTACTAATATTTTCATTATGCTGTAGCTAATGGTGTTGAGAACGATTGGAATTCTTTTTCCAATCTATATCATGGTTAGAGTATTCACTGTCATCCAACGTCGGCGGCATCAACAGGTAAGTCATGTAAGAAATTCATTGACCATGTATTCGGTACATAGTTGAGCTGCGAATGCCTTGCTTTTGCTCTTACTGAAACAGTAGAACTTGTTCTGTTTCATGTGTCTATGCATTAGGATCCTCAGATTTCCCCTGCCACATCAGACGAAGAGAATGACTTTGCATATCCATCACGTTTTATTCAAGTTCGATAACTGATTCAGCCACTAGTCTTGGCCGGAGAATCATTTGCTGTTGCTGCAACATCCCGTAAAAGGGCTCGAGAATCAAGATCTCCAGTTGTTTGTAATGCAGATGAAAGTTGTGGCCGAAGGCATCATCAGTTCAGGACAATGTGCTAGAAGCATACGCAAACCCTTTGCTTGCTGTGATTCGGAAACCTGTGTATATGACAGCATTGGGTATTAGCCTTTTTTTTTTCAAGTACTTTCATACGAAAACTAGGAACCTATACTTTAAATGTACATGTAAATGTTAATACTGTAATTCGATGTATTTTCGTATCCAAAAAGGGGACCCAGAACATGATTCAATGATCCTATGAAGGAGAGCAGTTTGCATTTGGCAGTGCAAGCAACAAAATATGCTTTATCTCACCTGCTTTCACTGTTAATATACAAATTACCCCCAAAAAAGGTGTAAATTGCTTAATATAACTTATACTACAGAGTTGAAGATTTAAACTTGAGTATAGAGAATATTGTTCTAGCCAGTTTGTTTATGGTTTTTGTTGTTTCTTATGCCAATGCTCATATAAAACAAGGGAAGATGCAGTCTCTTAGGCCATATTTAGCAGTGGAGAGACAAAAGTGGTGAGTTATATTTTAGGGAGGTTTAACGAAACACTCATAGTCTGTTCACTTTTAACGAAAATGACATTTTTACTCTAAAAAGTCACTCCTGGTACTATTCACTTACAACATATTTTTGTCATTTTGATTAAAACTCAAAGTTTTCAAGTTCTTTTCATTAGTTTTGCTTATATTTTAACCCTCCATTCCTTTTTGATAAAAAAAAAAACTAATAATTTAACCCTCTAGAGTATTATATTTTAGGGGTGTGATATCCACACACCCATTTTTACTTCTCTCACACCTTTGGATCGGATGGATTGAAGAAGATCAACGAACAGAAATTAACAAGGGGTGTGTGAGAAGTAAAAAGGGGTGTGTGGATAGCACACCCCTATATTTTAATGTGTAGTCTCTCGACTATATTTTTTCCATCCAAAACGATACAAGCTGCACACTAATACTTCATTGTGTTTAGAGAGAAAAAGCTATGAAACAAACGCGGGGTACACAAAAAACTTGTTGGAGGGATCCATGCTATGTTCCACGGGCATTCTGAAATCTCGAAGTGTCAAAGTGTTGGGCATTCGAACACGTTGACACATCTCAGATATGCCTCGGAAACGGTTTAAACAGTCAAGACACAGCTACTGCTTTGTAAATATAAAACACATTTTGCCGCAATTTTGTAAATATTGAAACTTCTAAAACCTAAAAGTTTGCCAACATCCTCTTCAGTCATCTTTCTCTCCAATTAGAGGGCCATGATCTTTACTGACGACAATGGAGTTCAGAAGGAAATAGAAAGAGAGACTTGAAGATCATTGAGACTTGAATCTTGTGTTATATTAATTATTATGTATAGCGAATGAATTTGATAAGCACGAATTCTTTGTTATATTATTAATTTGAAGTATATGTAATATTTGTTATAAATTATTATATTTTAATCGTTATGTTCTATCCGTGTTTGTGTTCTTATTTTTTTTTTAAGATTTGCTGTGTCGCCGTGTCTCCCAATCGGTGTCCGCTTCTGTACAGAGGCTAAATGTAGTCAGCTCGAGAGCTACAAGTAGCCCATAGCCCGTGACTAGAGATAGCCCAATAGCTTTTTTGTGCACACATCTTTGTCCCTGAATCCCTTTCTGGGATATTCAATTCAATGGCTTTTCCTTTCTTTTGACATTCAAGTCAATGGCTAAGAAAAAAGGGAGTTTAAAGGTGAAAATGTTGTAAGAACAACCGAAGCATAGGTATAGAATAGCCGGCTCGGAAGAGGGATTAAAGTTATGAAACTTTTAACGCAAAACTCATAGTACTATTCACTTTAACGAAAAACTACATTTTTACACTACAAAGTCAATCTTGGTACTATTCACTTTACTCTTTATTTTGTCCTTATCGTTAAAACTCAAAGTTTCCAAACCTTTTTCATTAGTTTTCCTTTAAAGTTAACCCTTCAATGAAACATCCTGGAAATAACAACATAGGCAGCAGCACATCAGATCAATCAAGGATCGCGAGGCATAATCATCTCATCAGCAAATGGAAATTTAGATAGTAAAACAAACAATATCCCTTAAAATTTTGAAACTATCCAGGGGCAAAAATATGCCGAAAATAATACTCAACATCCCGATACTAAAAACCAATCCCATATAACACACAGATAGAGACATTTCTAGGTAATGCAAAACAAAGTTGAAAATCTTGACACTAGTGGACTACGCGAGAGGCCTCAGAAAACCCCGTTTATTCCCTTCAGCGGATGCACGACGTTGGCAACGACAGCAAACCAAACAACGAACAAAAAACACATGCGATGATGACAATAAATAAAAAGTAGGAAACCTTATTCCTCCTCAGTTTCAGACTCAGCACTCTGGAGCCAGTCAATGAAGGGTTTAGTGTTCTTCCAAATCTGAGAGCCCCTGCTGGCTCCCTTCAGTCCATCTTGATACCACTGCACTATAGTTTCTTCTTCCAAAATATCAGCATCGTAGAGAGCTTTTAAAACCAGGGCAACCTCCTTCAATGCACTTGAGCTTGACTTCCCACAGAAGCCTTCAATTGCTTGAAGCACGAGCAACTGAGATCCCTCATCCTGTGCAGCAGCTACAGCAAGGTACTTTATCTTCTTCGACACCTCCTTTGCAAACCCTTTCTCTATGCCCCCAAATAGCGCTTCAAAAAGAGCAGTCATCTTTTCCTTGGCCGACCCAGAAAGTGACGGCAGAAGGGATTGTAACTGTTTGGCTGAGATACCTTTATCTAGATTCTTTTTCAACTCATCAGTAAGTGTTACTCGAGCAGTGGAGTTTCCATTCTCCACAGCCTTTGTTGCTTCCTTGGGCTTCTCTGGTTCATTGGTTGAAAGCATTACCATATCTGCTGTCGCAGCACTCAATTGTTCTTGAATCCGTTGACGAGCTGCCTCTAGTGATGTATCAGTTTGCCACTGAACATCATCATCATCATCAACATCATTGGCCTCCTCCTCATCAGCCTGGCTGTGAGTAGGTGATGTGCGGTCCTCATCAGATCCACTTGTTTTCTTTTTCGAAGAGCTGGCTTTCACAGGGCCCTCCTTAGCAGAGGAAGAAGTGCCCTTCTTTTTCGCCTCTTTCTTTTGTTTCTTCAGCTCCTCATCAGCAGCTTCACCTTCTTTCAACCGTTCCTTTTCAGCCCTCCTCATTGCTTTCTTGTCTTTGGATCCCTTTTTCTGCTCGGATGGGTTCTTAATAATGAAGGTAGTGAGCTTGTCTCTCATGTCAACATCAGACACAAAACCACACGCAGCACATTTCAGTTGAATCATTTGAGTCTTCGTAATCAATATCTCTGTTTCTGGATTGCCACATCCATAACACTGGACATATTTCTTAATAAAATTTTCAAGAAGGCCAGCTAGCTTAGCAGTGTCATGGGACCCATTAACAATAGAAGTCCCAGTTTTCTCATCAAATTTGGATTGGGCTCCAAGTTCACAACCAAAATACTTCGTAGTGTATGCAGGGGGCCTTGCCAAGGCCTTTGCGATGTCCACCATGTTGACTATATTTGTCTTGATGCCATTTCCACGGCCCTCAATTTTGGTAACCATCCTGGGCATCTTATACCTGTAGAAGGCATCGTCACTGTTCCCAGCACCAATGTTCAGTAAAGCCATCTTGTCTTGAACAAAGAAATCAGAAAGCAAATATCAAAGGTATCTCGAGAAGGAAATGCCGGAAGTCAAAGTGTACACAGCTGCGATATCGTCCTCTAACTTGAGAGAAGATTGATGTTCTGCAGTTATGGAAGGCTGCACCCAGTAGCAACCATGAAACTCAGAATATTCCTGATATGGCAACTGATGCATACAGCTATTTCCTTTTAACAAGGGTCTGTTCTTCTTCCTTGACCAAGGACAGTACTCTCCAAGCAACCCAATTGATCCCAAATGGAAAATGGCCTTCTCGGACATAAAAGAAGCTTCACCGTTGAACTTCCTTGAAAATCTGAAAGTAGCAGATAATGTGCAGTGTTCCTGAATCAAGAATACTGAAAATAAAAATTCTAAAGATTTAAGAGTGTCATTGTCAGCATGTCACATAATTTTCCACATCTCAAACAACATGACTTGATGATTTATGCCAATGGAGATCATAGATAATTACAAAGAATAACATAAACCATTCAGGTCACCAAACTTTGTCAATCACTCCAATTGTCAACTCACTGTTCACAAAAATATATAAAAAAGTTCATCAATTCGGTATAACCAAATAACTATGCAGAGTAATGCACTCTTGCAACTTTCACACGTTGAGAGATGTTCAAATATGTAAGAGAATATACTCTATGCATCTACTTCAAAGTAACAAACTTTATACGAAAATTTGAAATTACTATTGATAAATCCACCAAAGTTTCTCAATCACTTTGATTGTCAACTCACTGTTTGCAGAAGATATAAAAAATAGCACTTTAGTTGGGTATAGCTACACTAAGTAATGCACTCTTACTGCGATTCTCACATGTTGAAAGACCGATAATCAGATAGGCGCACGATTATACGAATCATATACAAGAGAAAGTACTCTATACGTATACTTCAAAGCAACAAACTTTATACGAAAACCTGAAAGTATCATCGGGTAAGTATCATCAGTCAGTTCGGACCTCCACTTAGTTTCACCCAAGCTTCATCCTGGTCATGCATAGATCACCCAGGTTCGGGTCCATAAGCAGTGACAATTGCCCTATGAAGACTCGCTTTCGCTAAGGCTCCGGTGGGTTCCCTTAACCAAACCACTGCCTATGAGTCATGAGTCGCCGGCTCATTCTTCAACAGGCACGCGGTCAGAGGCTCAGAGCCCTGGGCTCCTCCCACTGCTTGGGAGCTTACGGTTTATATAATCAACTTTGAAGTAAATATCCATCGGTAAATTTTTAACATTAATAATCGCCGCAGCTCAACAAAACCGGAATAATAATAAAAAGATCCATAATCCAATACAAAAATATCAATCAATCCAATATCTTTCCACTAACCCTAAAACACAAATAACTGAGATTTCTTAAATATATGAACAATCGAAAACAAATAAGATGCAAAACACTTGGAATCGAAAATAAAATATACAAAAAAAAATATTCAAAATCAAAGAAAAATACAATCGAAGATGAATGCTCGTACCTGAAATCCAATCGAGATCGAAGCTTTCTGAGTGGAGAAAACGAAGAGGTTTGCGAGGTAGAAGATTGGGGATTTAGGGTTTCAACGCAGAGGCAGTGTGGCTCAAAAGAGGTGGGCTTTTGTTATCTCTTGTGGTTTGTGTTATATATATACGGTTGAGGGTGACCGAGAGGAATTATCACGTGTTGCATTGACCAGTTTTAGTTTGGTGGTATCCAATTTTGTTTGTGTTCTTAGGTGCGTTGGATTCTTATTAATCGACGGCAGCTGTTGATTCTGTTGAATGATCGTGAATCAAATAGAAACCTCCTCGGCTCCGCCTACTATCAATTGTATTGTGCCTATTTTAATAATTACATTGGGCCTATTGAAATTGGACTTTGTAATATTTCCATTGGGCTTATTAGGCCCAACAACAACACTTTCATGCATCCATTTTAGTTAAAACTTAAGATTTTAGACTGAATATAATATTTATATGTATTTATACAATCACGATTATATATATATTCAAGTGATTAGATTTATTTAATACAATCACCATCTGACTGTCGAGATGGTAATTATATCAAATATATGTAAGTATTGTAGCCAAATCTTAAAATTTCAACAACAAAAACACACGACCTTAATATATTTAGCGCAAAACACAATGATATTATAACATTTAAGTAAAAAAAATAATGTTGATCTCATTGTCTGGGCTCTTTTGATATATTGGATGAATTGGATTAGAATGGATAACTCCATAATTTTTTTTCCTGCTAGATTAGCCAAAGTTTGATGTTAAAGTACTAAAACACCCTTGATGACCTTAAAATGTGGCATGGGTGGATTATGGTTTTCATTATTGTGGTGCTTGTGCTAGCCAGGTGAGCGTTGTGCTTAGAGAAAAAAAAGTGAAAAGAGTACTCAGAGAAGAGAAGAGGGCTAACAATAACATAAATGTTCGGAGGGCATTGTGGGATTGTAATACTACAATCCCCTTTCTATGAAGGAAACTTATAAATTTCAATCCTTCTCAAGATGGTAGGATTAGAAGAGATGAGTTTTCATGACTTTTTTCATTTTGAGGGGATTAGATTGGAAGAAAACTCATCCCTTCTAATCCGACCATCTTGAGAAGGATTGAAATTGATGAGTTTCCTTCATAGAGAGCCTGCCTTTAAGGGAATGGATCCCAATTTTTTTTTTCAAAAAAATGAGGATTAGTTGTGGAGCCCAAACCATATCAAACTTCAATGATCCAAACCATCAATTTTTTAAGTTGCACCTCATAGATCATCCTTACAAAATATTAGCTAAATCGGAAATATTTGAGGCATGTACTTGAGTTCAAAGAAATTGACAAACATTATGTTCTAATAAACATTAAAATTTCATCGTGATAATTAAATGGTCAAATGGTTTCGGATTGAGTTGAATTTTTGTAATGATGATCTATGAACCGAAGCTTACAAAATAAATGTTTCGGATCGTTAAAGTTCGATGTGGAGTGCGTTCTATTGGCGTGAGTCAATATTTAGGAGAAAATGAATGTAAATATTAGAGTCATATTTTAGGAAGAATATATTTGTGTCCTTTATTGTTTCCTTATGGAACAAGGATTGTATGTACTTATATTCAGAATTATGGAAAACATGAAAATTAAGTTGTATATTTCTATTTGGCATTCGAGCCGAGTTGTAACCCTATGAAAAAAATTCCCACCGTGCTGCTGCTGTCATGCAAAAATCAGCAAGTCTTGTGTTCTTTGCTGCATCCCTGCAGCAAGCCGAGATTGCAGTTATGTTTTTTGCTGTTTGTGTGTGCTATCGCGATGGCTAGTGTAAAAGAAAACTCACGGCTGAAGTTGGAGGGTGGTTCACGTACAACCACCAACAATTCAATTGTGAGCCCTGTAGTGATACAAAATGATGCTTCAAACGTACCGAATACCGTAAAACTCAATGGATCAAATTATCCTCTTTGGTCCAAAGTATTGGAGATGCATATCGTTGGGCATGGTAAGAAAGGGTTCGTGAAAGGGAGTATCAAGGAACCCAAGGAAGAAAGTGTCGAGTATGAAACTTGGGAAACTGGGAGTGCAATTGTGAAATGGTGGTTGATTAATTCCATGGATCCTACCATCATGGGTTTTTTTATCCATTTTTGTACCGTTAAAGAAGTATGGGAAGAAGTTGCTCGTACATATTATGATGGTTCTGATATTTCTTAGATTTATGAGTTGAAGGTAAAGTCGTTTCGACTTCGTCAGGAAAGGCGTTTTATTGGTGTGTACTATGTCAATCTCAAAGCAGTATGGCAATAACTGGATCAAAGAAGATCGATTAAGATGGAGTGTGTTATTGACTTGAAAATGCTTCAAGAGGAGATCCAATTGGATCGGGTTTATGCCTTCCTGGCAGGACTTGATGACGTATTTGATAAGGTACGTAGTGATATTTTAAGAACTCAACCCCTACCATCTGTTGAAATGGTGTTTTCTGTTGTTAGGCATGAAGCCCAACGTCATGCTACCATGATGGAAGGAAGTAGTGTCGACATCCAAGGAGGAATCCCGACACCGTTCGTAGCCATGATGTCACAGCCACTCTCTGCTGGCCGATCGTATGTCTCACCTTCGTCGACAACTTCTGGTCCTTTTACTCGGGAAAATAAAGATGATTTAAAGTGTACTTTTTGCGGTCAAACCCGTCATACTGAGGATACTTGTTTTCAAAAGCATGGAATCATTGAATGGTTCCCTGAATTGAAGAACAAGTTACGTGCAAATGAGCGAGCTAATGGAGCAAGTGAGAGTCGTGCATCCATTGCTGCTGCCACACCTAGTACCAAGGAGGCCGTGCCTACCCTTAGAGATCCAAGTCAAAACTTGTTGACTAGGACTAATCCTAGTGAATCACCATCCAATACAGGTATTATGGGGCGTGTTCTTTTAGCCTCCGATATTGGACATCATACAGGTTGGATTCTGGTGCAACAGACCATATGACATTTGATAAAAATTTGTTTACTTGTATGACAACGACTCATCGAAAATATGTAGTAATGGCGAATGTCACCATTGCATCGGCTATTGGGGCCAATACCGTGGACCTCACACCGACCTTATCCCTTCATCATTGCTTGCTTGTTCCGTCGTTATCTCATAATTTGTTATCTATTCCTCAAGTTACTAAACAATTACATTGTGTTGTACTTATGTATCCACTCTTTTGTTTACTTCAAGATATTCAGACCAATGAGATAATTGGGCGTGGCACTAAGAGAGAAGGGTTGTATTATGTGGATGGCGTCGTTCCTGGTAGAGCTAATGCAGTTCAAGCATCCCGTACCAATAATTTGCAAGAAGTTTGGTTATTGCATCGTCGGTTAGGACATGCTTCGTTTGGTTATTTAAGGGGTATGTTGCCTAGTTTATGTCATGAAATAAAAGAATCAGAATTACATTGTGAAGTATGTATTCTCGCGAAGAGCCATCTCATTTCGTTTTCTCCTAGTATGAATAAAAGATTGTTTTCGTTTGATCTTGTGCACTCTGATGTCTGGGGTCTCTCTCCCATGCACTCTGATGGTCACGTGATGGCCGACACCCGAAGGGTGACGAAAGCCATTTAATTTAAGTAAAAGCTGAGAAATATACTAAAACATGCAATATGAACTAATAATACAATACTAAAATTCAACTATTAATTAATAAAATTATGGTCATACACATAAGTTCAGAGCGTACGCCTATTACAGAATATAAGCGGAACTTAAGATAGAGAAGTGCTATATTGAAGCAGAGGAAATATAGCATTGAATCACTGGTAGGGAAATGCCTCGTAGCTCAAATCGTAACCTCTTTCATAGGTCCTGAAGGGGGCGCAAAACAAACGTGAGTGGACCAATTGATATATATATATATATATATATATATATATATATATATATATAATGAAACAGTTATTAACATACTAACCCCCAGGTTTATGAAAATACATATATAATGAAAAACATAGGTTTTCCTAAACCTAGTATGTTGTGCAGTGTCTCAATTTCGTAACTTGTATATATAATAAACACTAGTGATTTGTCCGATAACCTCCAGGCCCCATGCCGGCTCCCCGTCTCTGTGCTAAATAACCAGAGGAAACACACTCTAGGCCCTATGCCAACACCAAACCGTCGCCCGGGACAAACCAGAATATATCCCTACGTCCCGTAGCGGAAAAGACCACTAGGTAAGTACAAAACCATTGAATATATCTATATTGAAAAACAACTTCATAGTATAAAGTCATCCATCATCTATACTACAAAGAGGTGTTCTAAACATGTTCTAAATATCATATCGTCATTCATCGGATATTCTATAAGAACATGGGTTATAGGAAAAATAGTAATAATTTAATCTAGCCTCAGTAAGCATGTTATCTCACAAAACATTTCATAAAACATAATCATTAAATCATGTTTTTCATGTATGCATTTCTACTATTAAAACATGCTTTTGAAGGGGTCCACTCACCGTACACCGATGGTGCAAAGCTGTACCAAAAAGGTATAACAGAATCACTGTTAATAATTGCACCTATTCACATAAAGGAGTACCTTTAGTCAAACTTTATTCAAACAATTGAATTTGGGAAAACGGACTTCAAAAACGGGTCCAGGACGTCGAAATTAGCCTAGGAGAGGTCCCGGACGAAACCCCAAAAAGTCAACTCTGAAAGTCAACGCTGACAGTTGACCGGTCAAAGTCAAAGTCAACGCCGACAGTTGACTCAGTCAAAGGTCAAAGTCAAACGGGTCAAACTGGGCTTTGGATTGGGTTGGGCCGAATGGGCCCTAAAGGTTTTGGGCCTAAAGGGTTAATAGGTGGGCTGGGTTAAAAGGGAAATGGGTTATTAGGAAATGGCTCAAGCCCCTTAACAGAAAATGGCCCAAAGGGCCCTAATTAAATAAAACAATATTTAAAACAAAACCTAAATAGGTTTTGGGTTGGGTCAACGGGCCACAGGCCCTAAAGGACACGGCCCGAAGGCCTTTGGGTCTTAAACAATTAAAACTAAAATTAAAAAGGAAATGGGTTAGGGTTTTGGGCTAGACTCACCACGGGCCTAAGGCCCGTTTGTCCTAGAAACGGCATGGGTGCGCCGGAGAAGAACGCCGGAGCTTCTATAGCTTCGGCCGGCCTCAAACCTAGCTTTTAGGGTCCGATCTAGGTATCAAATTGAAGTACAAGACGAGAGGAACAACGTTATACCTTCCTTTTGCCATAGAACGGCCGGAGAAGACCGGAGATTCCCTCGACACCCACGGCCTCGCCGGAGCTGGGTGTGCCTTCTTCTTACCCTAATCCGTTCTAAAACCTCGACAACAACGCAATAAACCCAATTAAAACACATTCCCGCATGATTCTAGGACGAAAAATAGGGAAATCGAGGCTTACCTAACCGGAGAATAGAAAAATCTCGTCAGAGTTCGTTATGGGTTTCGTCCTTGCAGTACGGGAAAGAGAGAGAGAAAGCTGATGAAGGATTGATGATGGTGATGGCTTTTTCGAGCATGAGTGTGCCTCTGCGTGTGAGTGTGTGCGATCTAGTTGAAGAGAGGGAGAGAAATGAGGGATTCGAGAGGGAGAGAAGGGAGAGACAGAAAGAGGAAGAATATGAGGGTCACGGGGGGACAGAGAGAGAAATGAGAGAAGTGATGGGGTGTTGCCACGTGGTAGCTTGAGGAAGAAAAATGATCTAACTATTTAGATCCTGATTGGGTAGTCAAATAGGACTAAAATGATAGATTCATAAGATTTAGGGGGTAATTACATAATTATATTTTTATAACTGGGGGTGGTGTAACACGTATGACTTGGATATTTGTGATGAAGAATAAAAGTGATGTTAGTATGGTGTTTCGGTCCTTCTCTCAGATCATTACAACATAATATTCTTATGTTATTAAAATTCTCCACTCTGATAATGGAGGTGAATATATTAGTTCCGAATTGTTTGCTTTTCTTCGGGATCAAGGAACTACTTGTCCCCATACTCCGCAACAAAATGGGGTTGCTGAGAGAAAGAATCGTCATATCTTGAAAACTGCTCGTGCTTTACTTATTGGTGCGTCCGTGCTTCCTGACCTTTAAAATGTGGGATCCCATTTTGAGAAATATCATCAAACTTTACACGGCTAATAAAGTTTAGTGATGATATGTACATTTATCTGCCTGCATGCAGCACTCTCCATTTTAATGGACCACGTACACAACTCCATGGTAGTATGATTTGTAAGAATAAGGTTGAGAATTAGACAGAAAAATGACTTTGAGGCACGTTAATACGTTTTCCTTAAAGTGATATTTGCCCCCACTCTAATATGAGTTTGCTAACGGGTCTAAAGCAAATCACTTCCAGGGGATACAACAAAGTTTGGAATTTTAGTTTAGAAAAAACTGAAATTCCCTTAAAATCTTCTAAAAGGAAACTGTATGATTTTGATGGAGAGAAAGAGGATAAGAAAATATTGTTTGAAGAATTGTATATCCAAATATGCAGCCAACATGGGCTATTTATAGATATTATGGAACCCTTAGAAGATGGATCAAAGTGTGCATATAAAAGGTCATGACTTCCTGCACCATTGCCACCGAATGGATGCAACTTTTAATCAAAAAACACAACATGCTGCATCCTTTCATTTTTTTGAAAGACAACCTGCTGCATCCTTTCATTTTTCCGAAGGGATGCAATCCTATTGTTCATCAGATAACTGCAGACATGCTTCTTCAATCTAAGAGACATGCTAATTCATCAGAAAAAGGCATGGCCTGCAGCCAAAAGACATATCACTGCAGCCTTTCTGTTGAATTATAAGTCTATAGCTGATTAGTATTAGTGAAATAAGATGAGTTTATTTGTGTATTCACTTGAGCATATCTGCCAAGTGTGAGGTCAAAAGATGTAAGGCTAAAATAGCCATGTGTAGTGATTCTAAATTAGCTAGATATGTGGCTGAGATCAAGTGTGATGTGTGTGGATCCAGCTAAGGAAAAATGGTCATGAAATGCACGTGTGTGTGCACAATTGTTCATTAAGAGAAATATATATTCCTCTCTGCAATTTATGCAACAGAGAAGAGAACATTCATTCATTTTGTATTCTTCAATCCTCTCTATCTCCATATCGTAAAACCAGAAAGTTCAAATACACTAACATGCCCTCAGAGCCAGGTTCGATCATCTGAGCCTGGGCGTAAATCTGTGATCTCATTGAGCTGAGTTGAAGCTCGGTGAAAGTCGCCGGAGACCCATTATCATCTGAGAAGAGAAATCAACCCATTCAGTCCAAAGATGTCTGGATCTGGAGGCTCGAAAGTGAGAACTCCAATTTTCACCGGTGAGAACTACGAGTTCTGGAGAATCAAGATGGTGACAATCTTGAAATCACATGGGTTGTGGAATCTGGTAGAGAATGGAGTTAAAACTTTCGATTTGAAGAAGAAGAAGAAAACTGAAGGAGCATAGGAGGATGATGGAGATGAAGAAATGGCCGCCGTGTTGATGCAAGACGTAAAGGCTCTAGGTATCATTTAGAATGCAGTCTCGGATCAAATTTTCCCTCGAATCGCCAATGTCAAATCAGTGAAGATGGCATGGGATTTGTTGTATGTAGAGTATCATGGTGGTGATAAGGTACGATCTGTGAAATTGCAAAATTTGAGACGTGAATTTGAGTATGCTAGAATGCGTGATGATGAAACTCTGTCTGGGTATCTTACTAGGCTAAATGATTTGATAAATCAGATGAAAACGTTTGGTGAAATTCTTTCTAATGAGAGATTAGTACAGAAAGTCTTAATTAGCCTTAGTAAACCATATGATCCCATATGTCTAGTCATTGAGAATACAAAGTGTTTGGAGACTGTAGAATTGCAGGAGGTAGTTGCAATTTTGAAGAGTCAAGAACAACGGTTTGATTTGCATACTGTCGATGCAACTGAGAGAGCATTCTCTTCACTCTTTGTGAATTCAAGGGAACTAAACAAGAATGGTGCTCACTCTGGTTCATCCAGATTTCAGAGAAACTGGAATTCTAAAGGCAAGAAATGGGTCAAGAGGTTGCAAAGCCTTTAGAATATGAACACTTATCAGAAATCTCCTTTGAACACTTATCAGAATATGAATGCATCTAAGTCAATGGGTCAAGAGGTTGCAAAGCCTCAGTGCGAGGTGTGTTCTAAATACCATTTTGGTGAGTGTAGATACAAAGGGAAACCAAAATGCTTCAATTGTGATAAATTTGGGCATTGGGCTAGAGAATGTATTGCAGCTAAAACAGTACAAAAGGCAAACAGTGCCAACCAATTGGAGATGACAGGGAATCTATTTTATGCAAATAGCACATTTACATAACCAAGGGTGAATGGAGAGTGGTACATCGATAGTGGTTGTAGCAATCACATGACAGGAAATGTAGAATTGCTTGTTGATGTAAAAACCAACATAGCTGGCAAAGTTTAAATGCCAACTGGAGATCTTGTGAATGTAGCAGGAATGGGCTCGTTGGTGATTGATACAAATAAGGGCAGAAAGCAAGGTTCTAAAAAACGCTAGGCGTTAGTCGGGTGGCGGGCTGGGGCCTAGCGGCTAGGCGGCCTAGGCGGATTTAGGTAAATTTCTTGTAAATAATTTCATATTGACACTTACAAAAAAATATACTTGTATGAAATCCATGGATAAGATAATAAACGAATGATAAAATGCAAAAAGATTGTCCAACAATGTCTCTCCAATAGATATAATTTTTTATATATTTTTTTAATGAATTAGATGGTATAAGATGAAAATTCATATTACTTAATAAATATTTTTTTAAAGATTATTTATTATATGGTGAGCTTAAAAAAAAAAAAAAAAAAGTAAAGGTGTAATCTGTAACAAAGGTTGGGCGCTTTGCACCAAAAAGGGGATGTGGGGCACACCACACCAATATTCAATGTATGATTGTATTTTATATGTCCTTACAATTGATTAGAAAATTAAAAAAAAATACAAGAAAAAGTGGAGTGGACCGAGTGGTCATGTCTGTGTGTCACATGGGGGAATGCGAAGAGAGAGAAACTCATTTCGATCTTCTTATTCCTTTCGTCTTCCTAAATGTGAAACGTAGAACGCAGAAATGCAGAACCAGAACAAGAATACAACCCTCTACAACGACAAAAACTCTAAAACGCCCAGATCGCCTAGGCCATCGAGTCGCCCGCCTAGGCCGCCCAAGCACCGCCTAGGCTGCCTCCACGCCCGCCTAATCCTTTTGTCGATTTTTCTCCCGATTATGGGCTAATCAGAGAGGCTGGCCACCGTATAGAGCCTAGGCGACGTCTAAGCGGCCGCCTAGGCCGATTTTTAGAACACTGGCAGAAAGTATGTTAGAGAAGTAATGTATATTCCTGGTTTAAAAGAAAACTTGCTAAGTGTAGGTCAAATGGATGAGCATGGATATTTCTTGGTATTTGGTGGTGGAATGTGCAGTGTGTATGATGGTCCATCACTGGAATGCTTAATTATGAAAATGAAGAAGAAAGTGAATAGGTGCTATCAATTGGCTTTATTATCTGAGAACCAAGTGGTTTTAAAAGCTAGTGTCACTCACTCTACTGAGATTTAGCACATGAGACTTGGGCACTTACACTTTGGTGGTCTCAAACAATTGAGAGACAAGGAAATGGTGCATGGTTTGCCTCATCTTGAAGACTACAATGGAGTCTGTGAAGGTTGCCAATTTGGAAAACAACACAGAGAAGAATTTCCAAGAAATCAAGTGCAAAGAGCAACTGCTCCACTTGAACTAATTCATGTTGATCTGTGTGGACCTATGAAGAATGATTTAATTGCTGGAAATAAGTATTTCATGTTGTTGATAGATGATCTCACCAGAATGATTTGGGTTTATTTTCTGAGATATAAGTCTGATGCATTCAACTGTTTTAAAAAATTCAAAGCTATGGCAGAGTTACAAAGTGGATTCAAGATTAAGTGTCTGAGAAGTGATAGAGGAGGGGAGTTCAAATCATCTGTATTCGATCTATTATGTGAAAATGAAGGAATACAAAGACAATTCAATCTTGCATATACTCCATAACAAAATGGAGTAGTGGAGAGGAAAAACAGAACTGTGATTGAGATGGCTAAATCCATGTTGCATGAGAAGAGGATGCCATACTTTCTCTGGGCAGAAGCAGTGCATACATCAATGTACATTCTAAACAGATGTCCCACAAGGGCTTTGAACAACATCACACATTTTGAAGCTTATTCTGGAAGAAAACCAGGAATAACACACCTGAAAGTATTTGGTTCACTATGCTATGTTCATGTCCCAGTTGAACACAGACATAAGCTTGAACCTAAAATCTTCAAAAGAGTATTCATGGGATATGCAACTTGTGAAAAGGGGTATAGGGTATTTGATCCACGATCCAAGAAACTATTCTTGTCAAGAGACATTGTATTTGATGAAGAAGCTGCCTGGAATTGGGAAAAGTACTCAGAATCAATATCCCTCAATGCTGGAAGTTTTAGTCATGGTGACATAAGTACAGGAAGAAGTGACTGAATGGTGTTGTCTCCTACATCATCAATATTATCTCCATCTAGGAGAATTAGTATTGAAGACTCTAAAGCTCAATCCAAGTCACCTATCTCAGATTGATCTGCAAGCATGTCAAACTTGAGTGAAGGGCACAATCAAGCATTTGACCATACACCACTGAAGTGGAGGAATCTGAATGAAGTGTTGGCTAAATGCAATCTGTGTATCATGGATCCAGAGAAGTATGAAAATGCCAAACAAGACGAGTCTTGGTTAAAAGCTATGGAGGATGAACTGTTTATGATTGAAAAGAATGGCACCTGGAAGCTTGTTGACAGACCAACTGAAAAACCTGTTATATGGGTTAAATGGGTGTACAAAACTAAGTTAAATCTTGATGGCTCAGCTTTGAAGAATAAAGCAAGGCTGGTTGCAAAGGGCTATGCACAAAAGCCATGTTTGGACTATAATGAGACTTATGCATCGGTTGCTAGGTTGGATACCATTAGAACTTTAATAGCCTTGACTGCACAAAAGAGATGGAAACTGTATCAGTTAGATGTGAAATCGGCCTTCTTGAATGGAGTTATACAAGAAGAGGTCTATGTTGAGCAGCCTGAAGGTTTTGTAGTCAAGGGCAAGGAGGAAAAGGTGTACAAGCTTCATAAGGCTCTCTATGGTCTAAAACAAGCTCCAAGAGCCTGGTATGGAGAGATTGACAACTATTTCTCACAGTGTGGTTTCAAGAAGAGCTTGAGTGAACCAACTCTGTATATAAAAGCAAGGGGAGAAGATATCTTGATAGTTTCTATCTATGTGGACGATATAGTCTACACTGGCAGTTGCAAATCAATGCTAGAAGAGTTCAAGGAAGATATGAAAATGAAGTATGAGATGACATATTTGGGACTCCTTCATCACTTCCTCGGAATGGGAGTGATTCAAACTGACTCTAGCATCTTCATTCACCAGAAGAAGTATGCAAGTTCTTTACTGAGTAAGTTTGGATTAAATGAAGCACAACTCCTCTTGTAGCTACTGAGAAGTTATCTAAAGATGATGGAAGTGGATCTGCGAGTGAGGAAATGTATAGAAGAATTGTGGGAAGCCTTCTATATCTCAATGCTACAAGGCTGGATATAATGTATGCAACAAGTTTATTGGCAAGATTTATGCACTGTCTTACCAATAGACACTATGGAACTGCAAAAAGAGTACTCAGATACATCAAGGGAACTCTAGATTATGGCCTGGAGTATGTGAAGGGAAGGAAAGCTTGTTTAATTGGCTTCTGTGATAGTGATTGGGGTGGCTCATTGGAGGACAGCAAAAGCACATCAGGATATGCATTCTCATTTGGCAGTGGTGTGTTTTCTTGGGCTTCGGTCAAGCAAAAACTGTGTTGCACTCTCAACTGCAGAGGCTGAATATATAAGTGCATCCAAAGCCACATCTCAAGCAATATGGCTGAGGTTTGTTTTGGAAGATTTTGGAGAATTACAAACTGAAGCTACTCCTCTTCACTGTGATAACACTTCTGCCATTGCTATTACAAAGAATTCTGTGTTCCATCAGAAGACCAAGCACATTGATAGAAGGTATCATTTTATTAAGGATGCACTGCAGGAATGAATCATTGATTTGGTGTATTGTCCCACTGAAGAGCAGCTAGCAGATATTTTCACAAAACCTTTGGCTAAGGATCGTTTCAACTATCTCAGGAGTATGCTCGGAGTGAAATCAGCTCAAGACTTAAAGGGGAGTGTTGAATTATAAGTCTATAGCTGATTAGTATTAGTGAAATAAGATGAGTTTATTTGTGTATTCACTTGAGCATATCTGCCAAGTGTGAGGTCAAAAGATGTAAGGCTAAAATAGCCATGTGTAGTGATTCTAAATTAGCTAGATGTGTGGCTGAGATCAAGTGTGATGTGTGTGGATCCAACTAAGGAAAAATGGTCATGAAATGCACGTGTGTGTGCACAATTTTTCATTAAGAGAAATATATATTCATCTCTGCAATTTCTGCAACAGAGAAGAGAACATTCATTCCTTTTGTATTCTTCAATCCTCTCTATCTCCATATCGTAAAACCAGAAAGTTCAAATACACCAACACTTTCTCCCTTTATCCCACTGTCAACACCATATATATATATATATATATATATATTCAATTCCAAGAGACATGGCATTGCAGCCAGTCTCTCACGCAACATCATATATATATATATATATATATATATAGATTAATGAAATACACCAACATGATTTACTACTTTATCAATTCTTGCTAGCATGATATCACTAATATTTGTTGTTCTTTTTCTGTTGGTTCACAAAACCTTCATGGACCACATGCACACTCCTTTTTTGTTGTTCTTTTAATATTTGTTTGTATTAAAATTTCATTCTGAAAAAGAGAAAGTTCGAAAGAATTGGATTAAATCCCCCAATCACGCACGATCATGAGATGATAGATAAACAGAAGCAGCATGGCGAAGGCTTCTTCTTCTCTACCTTCTCTGTGTAACCTTGTACAGCCATCTACCATAAAGATCCGTTGTAGTACTCGTCTTCGTAGGATCGTGCAAGTAAGAGCTCAGAGCTTAGATGAAGAAGGTAACTCTCAAATTCTCAGTCCCCAGTTTTGTTAATGATTTCGGGATGCATGCATACGCAGGATGGACTTTCATTGCCTTAATTTAGTTTCCTATTTCCAGTTTGCTTCTGGAATATATATGCTTCAAGTAGTTTTAGCTATAGTCTACACAAGAACGCATCAATCAAAGTATTCCTTTGTTTATAATTTATTATTGGGGAAACTTGATATAAGTCAATTTTTTTGAGCTAATAGTAGGAATAGTCCAATTTATTAAAATAAGTCTAATTCCTTAAATTTAATTATTTAATTATCAATAATTATCTCCTCAATGATAAGATTTATTATAAAAATCAAATTTCCTCCTAATTATCTCTTTGGTTCTTTATTTTTTATTTTTGTTATTTCTTGTTCTTCCTCCTGCTTTAAACCCCATTTATAGATTTTATTTTTAATTTTTATAATCAACGTGTATCATAGGTTAATTGTATTTATCTACCTATATGATAGATTCTTTTTTTATAATCAACCTGTCATAAATTAATATGTCTTACTTGTAGGTATATTATGTTTTTTTTACCTTTTAGTTAGGTTTCATATCTCGCTTATAGGTATAACATACATTCTTATATTTGTTACTTGAGTTAGAGTAGAATGTTTTGTAGATAGATTTATGTTAGAATTCTGTTGTAAGATATTAATTAGATTTTTTGGAGTTGGAAAATGCATAATATTAGAAGATTTTAATTGATTTTTAATATTTTTAGAAAATATACAATGAGTATAAAAGAAATAAAAACATATAATTAGATAACTGGACTCACTCCTAAAAACAATCTATGTTTTTGGATCTGGATCTAAAATCCCCCTTATCATTTTAGTTTTTGATGCATGCCGTGTATACATATAATTAATTAGTTTAAATGTTTATTATAATATCCACTTATATATTATTTATTTTTCTCCTTACATTATAAACTCAAGTAATTTAACTCGATAGTATATGTTTGACGTTGTTAATTTGGATCAAGAAATATTGTACATGAAGATAATATATAGTATTATATTCTAGTATACTTTTTAACAAATCTAAATAAGAACACACCAAAATTATTATTTTTAATTATACGTATGTATATATACATATTTGTGAATGAAGAAAATGAATAACTTGAGGTTTTAACATAAATTCAATTCGCAATATGGGGTGTAGCACAACTTATTTAATAAGCACATGCAAGATTCCTCATTTTTTTTCTTTGGGATTCACTCTCAACACGTCACGTGTGGTGAATTTTCAAGCCTAACACATGGATAACACAAATCGGGTGAGGTGGAGTATGTGTTGCCGTTGGGCTTCACACATGCGAAAACTTGCTCTGATACCATGAAAAAGTTGAGATTCCCATAAATCCAATTGACAATATGGGTAGTAGCCCAACTTACTTATAAGCACATGCAGATCCTTCTTCTCCCCATTGTTGAATTCACTCTTAACATAATACACTACTAACTAGTTTCCAATAATGCTTATAAACGTATTATAGTGATACACTACAGTAACTAGCTTCCTATATAAAAAAAGTTAACTTGCATGTTATATGTTTGATTCTTTTATTGTCCTCAGGTAGATCAAGGAATATTGTGGATGCAAATTTGAGTGTTTTAAGAGAGAAGATGGAAGTCGTGAAGATGAGGGAGAGACTTGAGAAATATTGCTGCAAACGTCAACAAAATGGTTGGAATTATTCACCGGGATATAATTACAAACTCAGAAGAGCAAGAGATGTATCGACGTTCTTTGAGCTCATACGTTTAGTGGGCGTGACTCTTGGTTTTACCTGTTTTAGTGCCACATTCCTCCTTGTCCTTGTATCAATCTTGGTTCACTTGAATCCATGGTAATGCTACATGTATGGATGAACGACGTCTGTCTTTGGATAAGAAAAGGGGTAAATTATGTTTTACCACCTCAATTTTGAGTCATATAACAAACTCATACTTCATCTTTTGAACATAGCAATGTCATACATCAACTTATGAATTCGTTGCAATGACATTGCAATGCTCAAAAGATGAGGTATGAGTTTGTTATGTGATCCAAAGTTGAGGTGGTAACATGTAATTTACCCTAAAATTTACTTAGAAAGCGGAAGTATCAACAACAGCACCGCATGCATGCACTAGCTTTTAAAAATTAGGTGTCTTCTCTTTTCCAATGTTACATCTTGAAAATTACATGATCCACTATTAATGCAGTTTGTATCAATACAACTTTCATTAACCATAACTAAGTAAAAAATTAATTTTTTGGGTAAAGTACAAAAAACTACCTCAACTATTGGTGTCACGACACTTTCATACCTCATCTTTTAAAATTGACCATGTCATACATCATCTTTAGAATTTGGTCCAATGTTATACATTCTGTTACTTGGCCATTTATTTTTTAGTTAAATGCTGACGTGGCTTGATCCAGATCCCACTTTCTATTAAAAAATTAATAAATATTATTAAAAACTAAAAAAAAATAATTTAATAATTTCTAAATATTAAAAAAATTAAAAAAAAAGTTAAAAAAAAACAAAAACAAAAACTTATGTTCGTTCCCTCCCCCCATGTTTCTCTCTCTTCTCCCCCATCTTCTTCTTCTTCCTCCTTCTTTTGCAGATTTGGGCTTCTTTTTTTTTTTGGGTAAAGTACAAAAAACTACCTCAACTATTGGTGTCACGACACTTTCATACCTTATCTTTTTAAAATGACAATGTCATACCTCATCTTACGAATTTGTGTCAATGTCATACCTCCGTCAGTTTTTCTGTTAATTTATCTGTTAAATGCTGACGTGGCTAGAGACGGAGCCCACTCACTAATCCAACTGGATTAAAAAATAATTAAATATAATTTTAATAATTAAATATTAAAAAATTAAAAAAATTAAAAATTAAAAAACTAAAAAAAATAAAAAATGGCCTAGGGATCCGGCCTTCCCTTTCCTCCACCCGCACCAACCCTTTTTCTTCTTCTCTTCGACAGCCACCAAACCCTTCCCCGTCCCTCAACCTTCCTCCATACCCAACCTTCCTTCACCACCCCACTGCCGCCTCTCTTCCTCCATCTTCACCACCCCACTGAAGAAACCAAAAAAACCAAGCCCACACCCAGATCCCACACCAAAAAAAAAAAAAAAAAAAACCCAACCCACGCCCAGATCCCCTTCCCCTCCTACACACCCATCACCCTCATACCTTCTCTCCACCCAGTCATTCCTCGGACCTTCTCTCCACCTACATATAACACTGAAAATCCATCCCCCATTGCTGCAATTTCAGAGCAAAACCAACAATCTTTAAGCAAATTAAATAGAATTTTGAGAGTTCAAAGAAAAAAATGAACCACATGAATCTGAGCTCATGGGTCAAATTCTAGACCTGCTCAATGTTCAATCAAGCAAGCAGATCCAGATCCTCCTATCCTTCAACCTTCACCAGCTCAACACCACCATGCCCATTTCCCCTCCGCCGCCCCACACCATCGTCGACCCACATCCCATTTCGCCATCTCTGTCGTCGTCACCAAGCAAGAAACGTTCACAGAGGATTTCGAAGAAGAATCCCCGAAACCTACCTTCAATTTCAAATCCTGAAGCTATTAACCAGCATTGGACGATGTCGTCTGTCTCCTTCCGTGACCCGATTACGATCCACGAGCGATGCGGTATTGCTGGCGGCAAGCAGGTCCGACCTGTCTTCATCTTGTTGACGACGATGTAGAACCCAAATTGGAGTTCGGGTCTAGAATCAAAATGGGCTTCGAAGAGGTCCCAGCAGAGGAGAATGTTGGTGGACAGCTTCTAGGAGCCATACTTCTTCCAGAAGAGAAAAGACTTGGGTGGAGGTGGAAGGAAGGGGATGAGAGCAACGGAGGGAGGGGGATTCGAATGAGTGGTGGAGGAAGGTTGGGGGACGGAGAAGGGTTTGGTGGCTGTCGAAGAGAAGAAGAAAAAGGGTTGGTGCAGGTGGAGGAAAGGGAAGGCCGAATCCCTAGGCCATTTTTTAGTTTTTAATTTTTTAATTTTTTAATATTTAATTATTAAAATTATGTTTAATTATTTTTTAATCCAGTTGGATTAGTGAGTGGGCCCCGTCTCTAGCCACGTCAGCATTTAACAGAGAAATTAACAGAAAAACTGACGGAGGTATGATATTGACACAAATTCGTAAGATGAGGTATGACATTGTCATTTTAAAAAGATGATGTATGAAAGTGTCGTGACACCAATAGTTGAGGTAGTTTTTTGTACTTTACCATTTTTTTTTATATTCTTCTTCTCTCATCCTCCTCCTTCTTCTTCTTCTTTCGTTGCAGATTCAGTTTTTTTTTTTTTTTTTTTCTTCTTTTTCCTCCTTTTTTTCTGGGTTGCAGGAAGGGGACTGGAAGGAAGAAGAAGACTTCTTCTTCTTCTTTCTTCGTTGCAGATTCGGTTTCGGGTTTTTTTTTTTTTTTTTTTTTTTTTTTTCTTCATCTTTTTCTTCCTCTTTTTTTTTCTAGGTTGCAGGAAGGGGTCTGGAAGGGAGAAGAAGATGAAGATGAGGGATCTTCTTCTTCTTCCTCCTTTTTTTCTGGGTTGCAGGAAGGGAGAAGAAGATCTTCTTCTTCTTCTTTCTTCTTCGTTGCAGATTTGGTTTCGGTTTTTTTTTTCTTCTTCTTCCTCCTTTTTTTTCTGGGTTGCAGGAAGGGAGAAGAAGATCTTCTTCTTCTTTTTCTTCTTTCTTCGTTGCAGATTCGGTTTCGGTTTTTTTTTTTTTTCTTCTTCTTCTTCCACCTTTTTTTCTGGGTTGAAGGAAGGGGAATGGAAGGGAGAAGAAGATCTTCTTCTTCTTCTTTCTTCGTTGCAGATTCGGTTTCGGCTTTTTTTGTTTTTTTTTCTTCTTCTTCTTCCTCATTTTTTTCCTGGGTTGCAGGAAGGGAATTGGAAGGGAGAAGAAGATGATGATGGGGAGAAGAGAGAGAAGAGGGTGGGGAAGGGAACGAACATAAGTTTTTTTTATTATTTTAATATTTAGAAATTATTAAATGATTTTTTTAGTTTTTAATAATATTTATTAATTTTTAATAGAAAGTGGGATCTGGATCAAGCCACGTCATCATTTAACTGAAAAATAAACTGCCAAGTAACGGAAGGTATAACATTGGACCAAATTCTAAAGATGAGGTATGACATGGTCAATTTAAAAGATGAGGTATGAATGTGTCGTGACACCAATACTTGAGGTAGTTTTTTGTACTTTACCCTAATTTTTTAAAGTACTCTTCTATTAGGTAATAACCTTATAAACACTACATCAGAATTAGTCTTTTACGGCGCATAATGCATGCCTTAATAGCCATTTACAGCATACAGAGAGCATGCCATAGAAGCCTCTGCTGTAAAAAGTCAATCTCTTTTATGGCATGTATTGGCACAACATAAATGATGCACATTAGGGGTGGGTTCGGTTCCGTTCGGTTCGGTTTTTTGCCAAAACTGAAAATCAAACCGAAATTACTGTTCGGGTCGGTTCGGTTCCGTTTTTTATTTTTATTTTTTATTTTTTTATTTTTTTCCAATAGCAAAAAAAAAAAGTCCTAAGAAACATAAGCACCCAAAATAATATGAATAATATTGTTGAAGATTACTTCTTCAACATGAAATGACCATCAAAATTTCAGCCCACGTCTCTGCAAAGGTCATAACATTACAACAAGGTTAAAGATGTGAGTCCCAAACTTCAACAAAGTCATGGCAAGTGGTAAGAAATAAATTCACAAGAGCTCCAAGAAACATCAGTCCTGTCAAAATTTTACATAATGGCAATGGAGTAGGGGTCAAGTACTGCAAAAACAAGATATAAATATATAGAAAAATTAGATATGAGTGTCCCTCCTCAAACATAAGAATGGAAACTATAAACATTCAAAGTTCAATTGCAATCAAGTCTTCCAAATTCCATGTCCATGCTTTCCAGATTCATATAAAAATATTTTTCAATTACTATCAGCCATACAGAGTGTAATGCTCCAGAACTTTCTAATTCCATATTGACAAACAAAATCAGAAGGCCTATAATCAACGTTCATCACAAAATCAGAAGGCCTACAATTACTTAAGCAAAATATATGCATCAAAATCTAAAGAACCAATGAATAAGAAATTGGCAAACTGGGAAGCAAGCTGATCTTAACACAAAATTTCATCACCAGAGCAGAAAAATAAGCTCAAAATGCAGCAAACATCAAGTCCCAAACTTTAACAGGTTATGAGAACGAGTTCTATGAAAGCACACATCAAGTCTCAAACTTTAACAGGTTATGAGAACCAGTTCTATGAAAGCACACATTAAGTCCCAAACTTTAACAGGTTATTAGCAGATACTTGGAAATCTAATGAGGTTTAGAAAAAAAAACCTATAGTTATACGCTATAAATCACGGAAAAAGGCAAACATATAAGAGTCTAATCATCTAATCTAAGTGAGCTGAGGTGATATTAGAAGCTAACTTCCTCGCCGTGTACAAGAAGAAGAAGCCAACTTCCTCGAAACGGCATGAGGAAGCTGACGGCGAGGTGTGAGAGATTGTCGCGCCGTCGCGGGTTACCTGGGATTCAAGACTGAGAAAGACAGAGAGTTTGAGAAAGACAGATAGTGATTGGAGTTGAAGATCGAGAGAGAGAAATAGAGGATGAGGAGGCTAACCTTTTGCTGTCAAGACTCGAAACGGCAAGAAAAAGCTAACGGCGAGGGTGAGGTGTGAGAGATTGAGAGTGAGAAGGGTCGCGCCGTCGTGGGTCGCCTGAGAGATTGAGAGAGATATATCGATTGAAGTTGAAGACCGAGCGAGAGAGAGAGAGGAGGCTCAGGCTGCGCGAGAGGGTTACTAGGTTAGGGTTACAATGGAGGCAGGGAACGAGAGAGAGATGAGGGGAATGAAAAAAAAGTGTGGCTGCTACTGCTAGTGGCTAGGGTTAAAGGGTTTTGTTGGTTTCTCAAAAAATTAAAAAAATCCTCTGAAATCCTGGAGGCATGAGGGTTCGAACCCATGCGCTGCAGCTTGAGAAGCTTCACTGAAACCAACTTGGCAACAGGTTATGTTTTGTTATGATTGTATGACTAAACTATTTATAATATTGAAAAAAATAATTAAATATATATTGGTTCGGTTCGGTTTCCAAACCTCAAAAACCGAAACCGAATTGGCCAGATTCGATTCGGTTCGGTTTGACAGTTTTGGTTCGATTTTTTTTTTGTTCGATTTTTTTCGGCCTCGGTCCGGTTTGGTTTTCGATTTTTTTTTCGGTTTTCAGTTTTTTGAACCCACCTCTAATGTACATTTTCACACCATTTTTACTAAACAGTGCAGTAAAAAGAGTTATACTCTTACAACACATAACACAAAGGCCTTCTCAATCTCGCTGAACTCCACAGTGACCTCATTGAATTTCCACATGTTGAAGGAGGGACCAAGAGGACCATTGCAGATTCCGGTGAGTACGAGGCGATCAGTGGAGGAAATCATGAAGGAGAAAACGACCCAAGGTAGACGGAGGGTCTGGACTTCGCTCCAGGCGTGGGTACGGAGATCAAATAAGGTAATCAAGCAGAATCATCTTTTTCAATTTTCACAACCCAATTCCCAATTCCTAATGCATCAAAATCCAAACAATACGAATCTAAGATCCAGTTTCTTCAATTCTCTTTCTTAACAAGTTCAAAAGAGGTGAGCAGGGGATTCAATTCGTCATTATTAACCGGAGGTAGGACTCTGCAAAGGTGCTCGAGATCTTCGTTTGTCAGCGTGATGGCGAACAAACCGTGCTTTCATGAGAGGATGAAGGTGCATGTGCATTGTTCTTCTTCGTTTGCAAACACATGTTTACTATGCACAACCTAATCATCAATAACCACATATTAATAACCTAATTAAACCATGATTGGAAGGGATTAGCCACGGAGAAAACGTGTCCCCTCTAATCCTACTATTTTGAGGAGGATTGTTTTGACTTGAGTCTTGAATTGTAAATATTCTAAGAGTCATATATTTGGTAGGATTATGACTTGTAATTGATTGTAACTGTTTGAATTAATATTTGAACATTGGACTTAGATGAAGGAAAGCCATGGGTGCCAAATTAAAGAAGACTTGCCTGAAGCCTACTATCAAGCCCAGAGGCAAATTGAAGCCTTCTCAGCCAAAATGCAAGTCACGTGCTTACTATTGAAGTGACAAGTGATGGAGACTAACCTACTACTAGCCAAATAACATTTTCTAGTGGCATTAAGTATAAAGCTGATGACTCACTAGCCTCCAAGTGCTTTCGGGCAAGAACAAAGTTACAGTAGTCGGGCTAATTTTCCTATAAAAGGAGGAAGAGGCCTCAGAGACAAGGAAACTCAACCAATCAAACAAACAAACATACAAACTCTGCTCCCAAGCCAGATTTGCATCCACAAGTTGTAATCAGACCAGATCCCAGTTCTTTTTAGCAACAAGCTATCTCTTGTCTAGTTTAAAAGCTCTACTATCTCCCTCAGTGGTGTAGTATCGATTCCTTCGTGTAAACTTGTTTACTACCCATCCCTTTTTAGCATATAAACCCTGTAATTTCAAAGAGAAGTTACTGCAAGAAGTTCAATCTTGCCATACACGGTGTAATCTTGCCCAAATCTCTTTGTTTGTTTTCTAAGTTAATGGATCTATTACTTAATGCACTCTCCAGTATGTATTCAAGTCATATCCACATGTTTTCCTACTTTACTTTAATTACCAGCAGTAGAGGCACATCACAACTACAACATATAACAAAAAAAGAACATATTCAACAGTAGTGATGAAAAGGACAGACCAGGCATTAAGGATAAAGGTGAAACACTGCAGAAATAACCATACTAACAGATGCATTCTATTGCATAAGAACTCAAACATTTAGCTTTTTCAGCATGGTCTTCTTGCTACTCTACCATGCACAAGTTGAAATACGAACACAAATTATACATGATGAAAAGGCATGAGAAAAACACAACCGAGAAATGTTCCAAACAATCCATAAAGAACAGATGACAACCACCACCCATTTTATGTCCTGAAACATGTCTCTTGCTCATTGCTAAACCAAAAGGGCTAAATCACACAGTCAACCGCCAAATAATTTGTCTAAAATCATAACAATACCTTAACCAAATTCTTTTCTAACTAAGCAATTGCGGATAATATCTTGGCGCATCAGCCTCAAAACTAATAACCGTCACTAGGTAATTCTTACTAATTTGCAATGTCATTTAGCAACCAAATTCTTATCATATTTCATATTTGGTATTCCTTATAAGGTTTGTACTTTGCCAACATTGTATGCACCGTTACAAAATCTAAATACAATCCAACTTCGCGATTTGCATAAGTAAACAATAATTACTTTCAGTTCATGCAAGCATATGCATTTTAAAAGCACAATGATACGTCCGCTTTACACATTTTTTTTCTACTCACCTAACTAACTAAAGATCGAACTTAGAGTAGCTACAGCTCAAATTTTGAACAAAAATTATACTAGTAAAACTAAGAATTGAGCAGAAAAATTAAACAAACATTATCAGAGACACGTTGTTCCATACAAAGAACTAATGACCACCCTCCTAGCATCATTAGGCAATCCAATATCACGTAGAACAATGTATATGGAGAAATCACTGAAGCACTATAGAAAAAAAATTGTTATCAACGTGCGGGGCGTTATTAAACTTTACCTTGTTGTGACCCCGAGGCATCAGTAGTGGATGCCGATGGCGTGTCGGGTGTGCGGGGGCGGTGGTGACCACGCCTGGCGCTAACAGGTAGTGCCACTGATGAGGCTGATGACACCAGTGCCTAGGAAACCCCAGTTGCAACTGGATCAGCCGGCATGTGGTCCATTTCTACTGGAGCAGTGGCAGCTGACGGAGGAGCCAGGGGAATCGAACGGGGTGCAGTCGTCACCGCCTTACGACTTCTAATAAGGTTTGACATCTGCACAATTAGAAAAGAAAAAAAAAATTCATTAAGCATACATAAATCCCATCACATGCCTAATTATGTGGCATATCACTCACACCAACCCCACGCATAACTAAATCAAGCATTTGAACCATATATATACCGTTAAACATAAAATCAACAATTAAATCATAAAAGCATGTTGACCTATATGCATTTCCCCATTCAATTAAACAACAAGAAAATATATACGGTACTTAGAGCCAATTGGCTTGGGCAGCAGCTGCCTTATGTAGGCCTTAAACATAAACACAAACATATCCTTCACTAGTTTTTCTCAAATTCATATGAGTTCCCCTCCTTTCAACTGAGATTACAACAACAAAAAAAAGAAAAAAAAGAAAAAGAAACTATGTCTCTGTTTCTCATATGTGGAGAAACTGCTTCTTAAAACAGGATCTCTCACAATTTAAGTGGAAGTGTCCAAATGATGCAGCAAAATATTCAAAAAACACACTTCAAGGCCCTAGGGCCCAAACACAACATTACACCCTAGAATAAAAAATTATGTCATTACATGGAAATGACGATAAACAAACCTAAAGAAAGCCTAGTTCAAAAGGGTTGGAATCCCATAATGCGAGACCCCATTAGAGGAACTATCAAGATGTATTATACATGACATATTTATCTCTAATCACACATAAACATGTAACCAGTTCACTCATTTTGGTTCATTTGTAAGTATAAAGCAGATTTTTTGAACTTGTTTCCTATAGAGAACACTTGCAAGTTGCAACACGTATGAATAGGAAAATGAATCATCATTGCATACATATATCATTACTACAAAAAAATTTGGTTTATATGACATGTGAATAATTTTTGTTCTTTTAGACACAATGTTGTTCACATATCCTTCTGATTTAAAAAAAAAACAGCATGTTATGCCAATAACTTGGCATCAAAGTGAAGCACACAAAATATCAATTAACTTAGGCAATGTTATAACACGTGGTGTTATCAAATTCCATAAAATATCAATTATGTTGTTCACTTAAGCAAAGTTGAACCATTGATTCATGTTTTGAGCATTGGAAATCATGAACCCTAAAACACTCTTGGGCGTTTTAATAACTGTAAAAATAACAAGTTCCAGAATCCCAACCATTTTGATCTACTATTCTGCCACAAATATAGGTTTTGGGATTTGAACTATTTTTCTTATAAAGCTTGAGATCATAAAAATTAGTCAAATAAGGCTTTGTGTTCTCCACTTCTAATACCACTTAAGAGAAATCAAGTTAATAAGAATATTAAATCGAATTTCAAGCAAATTTCCTATTCTTCCTGCTAGGATGAAAACTGAACCTAAAAATAGCCTCTATTACATGACAACACAAGCTCTAACATTAACCGAAGGAAAGAGAACAAGAAAAACTGACAAATGTGCATGCAAATATTGCATTATTGCAATCTGCATTCCACGTAATATAAGAAACCAACAGAGTCACAACATCGTAAATTTATGAAATATTTCGCCAAAAGACCCGAAATTGTAAACACCCTAATGATTACATGTATACAGATATGTCTGTAACTAAGAACACGCACCAAAAAACTGCCATGGCATACATACATTCAATTATACACAGAGGTTTAATCATATACAATTATTCTGTATATCTTTCTAATATCCATGTTATTGTTTGGAATTAGGTGTCCTGAAGTTAAGGTTTTATGACTGGAATTGAGGGTTTTTAATATATATTTTTTTTAAATTGGAGTTTTAAACTTCACTTTGTGTTTGCATATGCGTTGTAGATGTGAATTTTAGAACCCATTCTTTCTGGTCATATTAGAACCCGAAAGTAGATTAGAACCCTAATTCAAAGCAATTATGAAATCAAAGCAATTATTCAAAACATTAGAACCCTAATTGTAGAACCCTAATTCCTAATTTTACTAGAGTTAAGTAAATTGAAATTTAGCTCAGAGGGAGAGCACTGTCGGAGGAGGAAGATAGAGGGCTATCAGAAGAGGAAGAGAGAGGGCTGTAGGAGGAGGAAGAAAGAGGGATGTCGGAGGAGGAAGAAAGAGTGTGAGGGAGATGGTTGTCGGAGGGAGAGTTTACAGATAGGAAAGGTGAGGGGAAAGTGTTTGTGATTTCAATTTAATCCCAAGATTATTGCGCGATGAATAGAAGATATTCGTCACACAATAAATTCAAATTTTCATGAAATTATTTTCGTGTGCGCCCAGAAAGTCAAAATTTCAGCTCATTGTGTGACGAAGAGTAATTAATTGTCGCGCAAATGCCATTCATGCGATGAATAATATTTTGTTCGTCGCGCAATGAGCTAAAAATTTAATTTACCCAGGTAAATTTGTTTTTAAATTTATATTTATTCAAATAAAAACAATTTATTTATAACATAAGATAATTAAATTACAAAAAAAATTCATTTACTATGTTTTACATGGCAGGTCACAAATAAATTGCATTATGCATCATCCAAACTATAATAACTTTCGCTATCGTCGCTATCATCACCTTCGGTCTCCCAATCTTCCTCTTCGATAGGTATGTCACTGTCGTCGTTCGGGCCCACTGCACCATTGTATCACAGAATATTACCGTGGTCAATTGTAATTGACTGAATCAGTATTTTGATTGAAGCCACTCCTTGTATCTGAAACAGTTCTTAGATAAGATTTGTATCTCGAAGTGTTTCTGGATCATTTTCTATTGAAGATTCTAAACATTGGTCAGCGACGTTGTTGACGTCATCGTCAGTAGGGTCTTGTTTTGTATAGCATACACGTTCATCTGATCCATCTTCTGAACAATATGTTTTGCCATGTTTGCCAAAATGTAAGGGTCGTCATCGTACCAAGTTCTGTTAGTGTTCACATATAGTAAGCTATTGTCGATTTTAACACTTCCCTACCTATTTGGGTTTGTATCAAACCATCGACACTTAAACATGATCACTTGGTATCGATCTTTGAAAAGCAATTGCACGACAGTTGTTAGTTTGCCATAGAAATCAATGTCCATACTTTCGCCTCCACTGGGGACATGGACACCGCTGTTTTGCACACACAACTTGTCATCTCGTGCAATCCCCAAAAACTTGACGTCGTTAACATGGCAACCTAAGAACAATTCAGCGTGAATCAGGCCGAACGCCAAGTTATATAACTATTCACTGTAAGTGGGGGAATTCGATGCTTTTAATTTATTCACCTAATATTATACAAAAACATACACTGTTAAATTGAGAAAATTAAATACTACAATACATATCACAAATACAAAATACTTATAACTTACATATTCGAGAAACCACAATGAAAATAATTCTCGGTGTTTCTTGGCATACAAATGTGATGGATGTTCTCGCTTCATCATTCTTCATGCTCATCTAGGTATGCCATTATCTCGTCACAATTGTTCAGTGTGAACCAATGCACTACCTCCATGTCATTTTTGGAAAACGACTCGCCACATACAAGATCTCCAAAAGGTCGTGCGCATTGGGCAAAAATAGAAAGTTTCTCCTTTCTCACACCCCCGTCATTATTGTGCTGAGGACGATTGAAAGTCGTCTCCACATCTTTTAAATACATTCCACTGAAAGTAAGCAACTCATATTGAACCCAAGCTTCCATAATTGATCATTCGGGCTTCACCATGTTGCATGCATTTTTTTTCAACTCCCTGAGAAGTTTACCTAAATAAAACGATATGATACAAATTAGTAAGCGTCGATTAATGATGCATAAACAAATGATAAGGATTATATACCTTTCTATTGGATACATCCAGCGATAGTTGACAAGACCAGCAATCAATGCCTTTTCGGGCAAGTGAACCATCACGTGGATCATACTTGTGAAGAAAGTTGGAGGGAATATCATCTCAAACTTATATAGGACTTAGACAATGTCATGGCAAAACTGATTAACGTCCGTCCTTCGTAATGTTCTTGCCGTCAGTTGGGAAAAAAAAATCTAGACAACAACATGATTGGCTTCACTACATATTTCGACAATGGGTGTCGAATACTCATAGGAAGTAAGCGTTGCATAAACACATGGCAGTCATGGCTCTTTAGTCCAGCAAATTTACCCCTGTCAACATTCACACAACACGCGATATTAGAAGCATACCCATCAGGAAACTTTACAGACGATACAAACTTTAAAAACTCTTTTTTGTCATTCGGTTTCATGGAAAAAAAGGCAAGATCCCTTCTGGCTTTATCACTGTCCCTATTCATCCATAAACCCATCTGTATGCCCATTCTTTCCAAATCAAGCTGAGCTTTAATCGTTTCCTTTGTCTTGCCCTCGATATCTAGAATGGTGCCCACCAATGTGTCAAATACATTTTTCTCAACATGCATAATGTCAAGGTTGTGTCTCAATTTTAGTTTCGACCAATACGGGAGTTCAAAAAACATAGACTTGTGCGTCCAATTCATATGTGTAGAAGGTCTGGTCTTACTCACTATTTTCCCGAACAGAGCAAAATCCAAACAGTTAAGTTGTTCCAAAATTTGATCACCTGACCATTCTTTAGGTCTGAGGCGATGCTCTATTTTCCCGTCGAACTCTTTATCCTTTTCCTGCCACTCGTGGTGCCATTGCAACCATCTTCGATGACCAAGGTAACAAACTTTTCCAGTGTGCCAACCAGATGTTACATCATCCTTACATACAGGGCATTCCATATAACCCTTAGTGCTCCACCCGGAAACCATTGCATAAGTGGGAAAATCATTGACAGTCCACACAACTGCTGCCCGCAAAGTGAACATCTTCCCAGTGCACTTATCATACGTGCGCACACCGTTTGTCCATAAATCATTTAGCTCATCAACCAACAACCTTAAGTAAACATCGATTGACCTACCATGATCTTCAGTTATCAAAAGAGTCATCATCATGTATTCTTTTTTCATGCATTTCCAAAGCGGCAAATTATATGGGAATATGAAAATCGGCCAAATGATGTGGTGTTGGTTTAGAACCCTGAACGAATTCAATCCGTCAATGGCAAGTCCCAATCTAACATTCCGGGGATCATCAACAAACTCAGGGAACGTTCGATCAAAGTTTTTCCATGACTCCCAATCTACATGATGCCTCATTACATCGTCGCCTACCTGTTTTTTCGTATGCCATCTCATGTCGGTGGCTGTATGCGTCGACATATACAATCACTGCAACCTAGGTTTCAGGGGCAGATAACACATGACTTTTTGTGGGATCTTATGTTGGAAATATGCCCTAAAGCCAATCATATGATGATACTTTACGGATATTTCACATGTTAAACTAATCTAGTTTACATATAAAAGGCAAACATTATTGTTTGAGCCGTCTCATATAAATGTTATATGCTTAAACGATAAAGTCCAAGGAATATGTGATTGGGAGAATGAAATCTAATGAAGTTAGATTAATGAGACCATTCTTTCGTAGACACATCCTAAACGTTCCTGATCATAGGATTGCCAATTGGGCATTGACAGTCCGTTAAGATCAGTACGTGCTATGTCTTCTCTCAGGGAGAGTGACTAGTCTCGAGTCATTGGTGTGTGTGACATCAAGACAAGTACGTAGGTGCTCAATAGAGAATGAGTCCACTGAACACGATCAACGAGGAGTTCTCATACTCATGTCACATGAGAACTCATGGTTGGGATAATGCAAATTAGTCCTTTGACCTGAGGCATCACAGTTGTCTTGTGGTTAAGTCCTTGATCTTTGATTATGTCAAAGTCACCCCATCGGGGTGTCCACGACATCATTGGGGTTAAACCACTTAGTTATGGAGACAAGTGAATGTGCAACAAGGGATCTCTAACCTTCAAATGGTTTGAGGGAGAATACTCTATGATATGATTAAAATCTCTGGCCAGAGTATGAATGAGATTTGGGAATGCGTTCCAATTCACATTCAAGGTAATCATATAAGCAAACGAATCACATTGGATAGTAGACATGAATAAATAAACTATCAAACCAAACAATGTGGTCAAGAGTATTAGATTAGAGAAAGACCGTATTGCATTTGTAATCCTAAACTGAATAGGTTCTCTACCTCTTCTGATTAGCTTGGGTAGCCATGATATGCTGCTAGGTGTCACTCATGGTTTGTGGAAGCCCTAAACGTGTGTAATCACTAAAGGGAGAATTGAAAGTAAGTTTCAATTCACAATCGATGTAAAATGGTTTTAATCGCCCACTGCCTCGCTAAAAGGAACCTAATGTATCGTACACCGTGTAAGGTGGAGATTGAAGAAACAAAGGAGATGAGTAAGAATAATTAAATGGTTTAATTATTTATGGCAATGATTAATTAATATGTTAATTAATCAAACGAATAAGTTCGTTAAAGACCTCGGGATAGTTTTGGACCTTAAGGCCCAATGGGCTTCGAACGTCAAAGCCCATTGACTTAAGTTGTATGACAACTTAATGAATAATGATTCACAAAGGCCCAATTAGCCCAATTAGCCCATAATTAAGGAGGGTAGTGAACTTGGCTTAATTGCAAGTTTGCCACTCCATTGTGAGGTGGTATAAAGGCAACTTTATAGCCATTTCATCCTTAGGGTTTTTGTGGAGAAAAGATGAGAACAAAAGCTCTCTTTGCTCTCAAAAATTCAGCCACCCTATAGGAAATTATCTAGCAATTTTACTTCCTCTAGGTCACTCATTTCTTCTTCAATTTAACCTTGGTGTAGAATCTTTAGAGGTTCTCAATTTTGGGAACTTGGAGAACCTTTTCTTCTAACCAAATCCATGGAGCTAAGAAGTAAGGAATGAAGGCCCTATCTCTTGGGTGATTATCCTTTGCATATGCAAAGAGGAATCTACAAAGGTAAATATTTCTCAACTAACAAATGTTGTTTTAAGTTGAGTCAAGGTTCACCAATCTACTAGGCTTTGAATTTCATGGTTGATGTTTTGTTTTTTGAGTGCATGTAAGCATGATTCCGCCTTTAATTTGTTAATTTCATGCTATTGATGTTGCTCAAATGAACATGTTTTTCACAAAATTTCCTTCATCTTAGTCGTTCTATTCTGAGATGTCATTTTGAACCTCGACTTATTGCATATAGGGCATTTGTCCAATGCTTTATTCTCTTTGTAGAATAAAATACAATTGTTTTTGCAAGCGTGAATTTTTTTCATAATGCAATCCAAGACCATTCAACACCTTCTGCGCATGTCTATGATCTTTCGGCAAACAATTGTCATTTGGAAGCATTCTCTTGAAAACCCACAAAAAGTAATCGAAACACTTGTTCGACATACGATACTTTATTTTTCCGTGCATTAGTTCCACAATGGCTGTGAGAACCGAAAAGCTCTCGCACCCCGGGTATAACTTTTGGTTGGTATTTTTTAATAGTTTTTCATATTGTTCGAACGCTGCACTGTCCATTGGTGTAGGCACGTCATTTTCCTCTTCCTGGTTGGTGTTTGTCGATGCAAATGGAAAAGCATCATTTATAATATCCATGACTTGTTCATTAGGATCCACAATAGGTTCAACATTGTCCACTCTTGTGATGTTTGAAGACGAAGCATTGTCTAATTGTTCCCAATGATGGTTCCAAGTATTATAGGTCTCAACCATTCCATTCCTTACTAAATGAAATCGAACATTTTCAAAAGTCTCCCCTAACGTGTTTGTTGGAGCGGGAAATTTCAGGTACTTCAATTCTCCACCAACAAGTAATTTTGAACACGTTGAGAAACTTTAGACACCATCTTCGCTCGCCATCAATGAGGGAGGAGGGGGACCTACAATAAAACACTTTGAGCCTTAAGTTAGTGTTTGTTTAGGATACTTGTAAAATATAGAGCGATCTCCCACCACCCTCTTCCCTGTTCTTGTTGTTTATTAGCCTTTTTATAGGAATAAAATGGTTGGACTCCAAGTTCCACTCTCCTTGTATTTCTCCATGTTCACATTCATGCTCCTTTATTTTAGCTCCAATCCCCCAAATTTAGGATTCATGAGAACTGGCTCATTGCTTGAGCCTTAATTTTTGCACCCATAGATGCCACTTTTTTTTTCTCTACAAACTCATATCATCTTAGTTTGTAGAGGAAAAATATTTCTTTTACAAAAATTCATGTGACGTCATTGGTATGATACCACCAAACATGTGGATGATCTTCAAACACGAGTTTAGCCTTCGCTACAATATAGTTTAGCTTTTGGCTATGCTCACATGATAATTTAACCTTCGGCCACAATTCAATCTAGGGTCTTTGCAGTCAGTCTTGGGCTTTGGCCATAATTCGGTCTAGGGACTTGAACCTTTGGTCTTCGGCCTTTTTGATCTTTGGGTTTTGCAACCTATATTTATGTTCTGTCTCAAGCCATAGATATATATCTATGTTTACGTAAACTTTATAATTACAAACAAATATTCAGTTAAATATTTATTCTAAAAATATTTAATACCTGAAATATTTATTCTAAAAATAATTAATACCTTAAATATTTATTCTATAAATAATTAATGCCTTAATCCATACAATTATTTTGAGCATAAGTAGGATATTCATTGAAGATTGAAAACACGTACAAACCGGGGATAGAGTGCTTACATTAGGCCTCAATAAAAAAACCAAACATGAATTAAAGCCTAATTAAGTCCAAATACATAACTTACAAAAAAACCTTCAATTTAAATATTGTCCTCACAAACATAAATTTAAAACTACTATTTCGATGGTCCTCCATTTCGCTGGACGTCATAACGCCACCAATTGTAACATCCCTCCAACGCATCATCCGTCAACTTCATCAACTGTTTGTTCTTATCATCATCAAGAGTATACTTACACTGTTACACATATATGCAAATAATTAATTCCAACATATAACTAAAAATTTCACAAACTTAATTATTGATCCATCAACAGTATACTTACTAATAGTTCATCCATCACCGCCTTCTTCACATTCTTGGGCACATATTTCCAAGAACGCCACTCAGCAGTAGGACAATTATTCCCCATGGCTACAACAATCGCATGCGTGAACTCAAAATCCCTCAAATCATTCGGGTTGGCGACGGGCACGCTTTGATCCTTATTTTTATCCTCCATATGTTCTTGGAGAATAAGGAGAACATAATTGTGAATAATAAGGACATCAAAATTGCATATTTATAGGAAGGTTAGGGCATTTCCGCGACGAAGGCTTTGTCACGCAAACATTTGTACTAAATGCAGTATTGATTCCTCTGATTCACCTGCAGTGAATGGTCTGAGTGAAAACTGATAGTAAATTGCGCGACGAACCCTTTGTCGCGCAAAGGTCCCCTTTTCATCGTGCAAGTTTTTCGCTCCAAAAAAATTTACCCTGCGTTTTCTTGTTGACTTTACGCGACGACAACAAATATTCGTCGCGCAATTATTATTTTTTCCTATCCTGTCTAGTTTGCGCGACGAAACATTTTTTCTACTAGTGACTATCAGAAATCACTATTTGGCTTACAAAATTTTGGCCGACAAAAATTTTAGTTGGTCAAGCAAAAGTGATCAGTGTTTTGGTTTTTTAACATAGGATTTAGTCGACGAAAGAAATTTGGGTGCTTCGAATATCTTTCTGGGTTTGCATGAATCGCAGTTCTGCTGGGTTACATATCTCATAGATTAAATATACCTCTTGCTTGCTTGTAAGATTAGTCATAATACACAACTGAATCACTTAAACCTGTTAACCGCTAACCTGAAGAAACCATGACTGTTAGGAATTCAGAATAGGTATCTTCTGCAACTTCTCAATCTCAGAATGGGGCGTGAGGCACTTTTGTTACGTATCAATTGAGAGTGCAGGGACCCCATATTTATACCTTATGCAATGGTGTTTAATTATATTACTTCCCATAATATTAATCCTAATTAAACTCAACCTTATCATGCAAATCATAAGTATCCATATCAGCTAATATAACATTAGTATTGTTTATCATAATTGTTTAGCTACACTCCTTATCGTACACAACCTTTACAAACCAAGTTATACTCTAACTCTTATAATCTCAAACCCTAGTTACATGTTTGTACAAGTGTGCAGCTCTTATAAGTCTTACATTCTCCCACTAGAGCTAACATTTGTTGATACCAATAATACCGAAAAGAGATTATACTTAAATGGCCATGAGTTTTCGAGCCTAACATAATTCTGAAAATCAAGTTTCTGTCATTGCAAAGCATTCATAAAGAGCTACAAGGAACAACATGTTCATTATCAGAACATCGTCCCCATAACCACTTAACAAAGCTCTGCCATACATACAACTCCACCAAGATATGTAAATGTGATTGTACATATATTTAAACACATTTAACATGCGGTCCACTTTATGACTACCAATGCAGACTTTCTTCATGCTTCAAAAGAAGCTACAATGGTTGTTATTCTTTAGACAATATCTCATATTGTCATTCATGTATTAAAACATATCATTATAACTAATGATGTACACCTTAAGGGAATCTTGAACAACTAACAGCAATGACTTTATTAGTTATAAATAAAACCTTATGTTCAAATGCATAAACATTAAACTTGTTTAACTGGAAACATAATAAACTAGATAAACATAGCTCCCACTATTCCACAGCTTTGAAATCTGATAACACACCCATCTTGGCTACATGCCCCTTTGAACACTGCAATTGGTACTAGTTTATTCAAAGGATCTGTAATCATAGAACCAGTTGCCAAGTAATCAATCTTCAAGTCCTGCCATTACCTTTTCTCGAGCAATAAGATACTTAATCTCCAAATTCCTTGTTGCAGTTGACCTCTTCTTGTTCTTGGAGAAAAATATAGCTGCATTATTATCACAGAATATATGACTAGGCCTTTGAATTGAGTCTACAACTCTTAGTCCCACAATAAAGTTTTTCATCCATATTGTCTGATTGACTGTTTCACAGCATGAGAAATACTCAGCTACCATAGTTGAGGTTGGAACAATGTCTTGCTTAGCACTTTCCATGACACAGCACCTTCTACCATGGTGAAGACATAACCTGAAGTCGATTTTAAATCATCAGGACATTTTGCAAAGTCAGCATCACTATAACCCTCCAAAACCAAACTTGCAGTTTTCTTGTAAATGAGCATGTGAGATTTGGTTCTCTGAAGGTACCTCAGAACCCTTTTCCTTGTATTCCAATGTGTTTCTCCAGGGTTAGACTGAAATCTCCCTAGAACACTAATGGTAAATGCAAGGTCATGCCTTGTACAGACCTGAGCATACATCAAACTTCCCACCAATGAAGCATATGGTTTGTCCTTCATGTTCTCCATCTCATTTCTGGGACTTTGTTTGCTCAGTTTATCACTTTCTTTATGTACCCTTTCTGCAACAGTCCTAGAAGTCATCTCTATCTATCTCTTTTGATTTTAATTGGCAAGACATATGAAGCTTCACCTAAATCGTTCATTTCAAACTTTCACTACAAGAAAGACTTAGTTTCATCCAATAAGCTAGAATAGTTTGCTGCTAAAGGATGTCATCTACTTACAGCAGTAATACAATATAAGTGCTCCCACTGACATTCAAATATATGCATTAGATGGATTCTCTGTAAAACCATGCTCCTTGATTACATGATGGAATTTCAAATACCACTGTCCAGATGCCTGTTTTAGACGATAAATAGATTTCTCCAACTTGCAGACCATATCTTCATTTCCCTCCTCTTTGAAGCCCTCATGTTGTACCATATATATATATATATATCCTCTTCCAACTCACCATTTAAGAAGGCTCTTTTTACATCCATTGGATGTAAAAACAATTCATAATGTGCTACCATTGCCATAATAACCCTGAATGCATCTTTAGTGGATACTGGACTAAATGTTTCTTTGTAATCAATGCCCTCTCTTTGTGTAAAGCCCTTGGAAACAAGCCTTGCTTTGTGTCTTTCCACATTTCCCTTTGAGTCTCTTTTAGTTTTAAAGACCCACTTACAACCTATGGGTTTAGTTCCTTCTTTCAACTCCACTTGGCTCCAGACTTTATTTTGTTTCATTGAGAACAGTTCACATGTCATTGCTTCCATCCACTTATCTACATTATTGCTTGAGATTGCTTCTTTATTACTCCTAGGATCATCAAATTCAGACATGCTATAATTTGTCTCTACCATGTATACAAAATCATCTGAGTGTGTTGTCTTTCTTGCCTTTGTAAACTTTCTTAAAATCTCTCCACTGTTGTTGTCTTAGTTTGTTGCTTGTTACATTCAGCCCCTATGTCTTCTTCTTCTTAAAAAATAAATAAAAAAAGAACTCTTCAGACCTTGAGCTAGTAATGTCATCATTCATCCCTAGTTCCAGAAACACTATTTTGCCAGCCTCAACAATCTTCATATCATGAGTAGGGCAATAAAATATGAACCCTTTAGTTTTCTCAGCATATCCCACAAAGTAACAAGAGAGGGTCTTAGGGTCAAGCTTTTTGCCATTTGGATTATAAACTTTAGCTTTCGTTTTACATCCCCAAATATGAAGATGGTTTAGGCTAGGTTTTCTACCTATCCAAAGCTCGAAAGGTGTGCTCACAACTGCTTTTGATGGAACTCGGTTCACAATATATTTAGCAGTCTTGATCGCTTCTCCCCACATAAAAGTTGGCAAGTTTACCTTGCACATCATGCTCCTAACCATGTCCATTAGGGTTTTATTTCTCTTCTGCGAGACTCCATTTTGCTCAAGTATACTAGGCGTGGTATACTGAGCTATGATGCCATTGTTCGGAGATATAATGCAAATGGTCCAGGCTACATGCCAGTTTCACTTTGCTAGCCATAGTACTCTCCACCCATATCAGACTTAGCCACTTTAATCTTCCTTTCCAATTGGTTTTCAACTTCTGTTTTGACAATTTTAAAGACTTCAAAAGCTTTTGACTTCTCAGGGATTAAGTATATAAAACAAAAACGTGAAAGATCATCTATAAATGTTATATTGTGAAATGGCAGACAAACACTTGTCTACGGTCCGACACAACGGGTAAATGGAGGGATAGAAGGTCTTGCTACACTGCTTCAGGCTTGCTTCGAGGTCCGGTCTAAGGTTGGTTCTAAGGCTAGTTTGGAACCCTTCCCTTGAACAGGAGCGTACTTATTTCCATCAATTGTTTTTGTAGGAAAAAGGTCCACATATATCTATATGAATGATTTCTAGAAGTTGTTTGCTTCTAGTTGATCCTTCTTTTCTTGAATTTGTCTTCTTTCCTTTAATGCATCCTATACAAAAATCCATATCTTTGAAATTCAAAGGTGGAAGGATTTCACTTTTGATTAAGGGTTCCATTCTTGGCTTTGAAATATGTCCAAGTCTTTTATACCAAATATGAGATGATTGTTGCGGTTTTGAGGTGTTCTTTACACTGAAAACCAAAATTTGGACAATTAGTTTGACCTGAAACATGCCATCACAAATAGCACCAGTGCCAATATGAGAAGAGTTGTAAACGATGTTGAAGTTAATTTTATTCAATGTAAAATAATAACATAGCAAAAGAAGCTTTGAAACCAAGACTAACTTCCTCCTCATGGAACGTACATAAGCAACATTCTCAAAATCCAAATGAAAACCAAATTCTAACTTGAGTCTAACTGTCCCTAAGGTTTTGACTTCAACTCTTCTTTCATTGCCCACCAAGACCTTCACTTCATCTTTATTTAGTGTTCTCTTTGTTGTGAAGTCTTGCAATGTATTTGTAATATGAATAGAAGAGCCAGAGTCAAGCCACCATGCATTACAAGGTATGACAACTGGAATTAAATTCAAAACAAACAAAAAACATTTTTACCTTTCTTAATTTCTTGCTTGGCAAGCCAAGCTTTGTATTTTGGACAATTTTTCTTCATGTGGCCTGCCTTTTTACAGAAAAAAAAAATTTGAAAATACTTGGTTTGTTAAGTTTGAAAACCTTCTTAGAGAGGGCAATATTTTTGGCAGTGTCATACTTTATGTTGTGATTAAAACTTTGAACATAGTTGATAGATTCAACCCTTTTTTTCTAATCCCTTTCTTTATTGATTCTCACTTCCTCACCCACACATATAGATGTCAACTCATTGATGTCCCATTTAGCTTGTAATGCATTGTATGAAACTTTTAACTGAGTATAGCTTTCAGGTAAGGAATTCATAATAACATGAACCAAAAATGTCTCAAATATCGGTACCTCAAGTGTCTTCAAATTTCTAGGAATGTCTACCACTTTGAGTATGTATTCTCGAACATTTTCCACTCCATCATACCTCATAGTGGTAAGGGAATTCATCAGATTACCTGTTTCTATTTTCTCTAACTCCTTGTATTTGTCTTCAATGAATTTCATAAGTTCTTTAGCACTTTATGTCTATGGGAAGCCCTCTTGCACAACATCTGTCATGGTCTTCCCTATGATCACTAAAGAGATTCTATTAGCTTTCTGCCACTTCTCATGTTTGTACCTTTGGCTTGCTGAGCTTCCTTCATTGGGAAATAATGGTTCATCACTCCTTAGTGCTAAATCCATATCCATCACTCCAAGTAGGATTGGAAATTTTCCCAAAAATCCCAAACCAAACCAAAAAAATCCCAATCCCATACAGAAAAATTCCCAAACCGATAATACTGAAATTTTTGGGATCCATACCGAACTGATCCCAAAACTTTTGGTACAAGAATCGAGATTACATATTCAATGGTTCGGAATCCCGAACCGAACTGAAATTATATATGTATATTAATATGGTTGCATGCATGTTGAGTGTTGAATTTAAGTAATTTGAGAGTAGACTATATTAGAAATAGAAGTATGAAATTAAGTAGTTTGGAACATTGGAATGTCAATTTGACTTGGTAAGAATGATTTGGTATTTCAATTGGTAAGAAATTTCAAATTAGTAAAGGTAAAAAGTCTAAATTTCAATTGATATGAAATTAGGCAACAAAATTTTAAGCCAAGGGCCCAATTTTAGCCCCCAACCCAAAAATCTCAAATTTATGCCCAAAAGCCCAAAACGCAATCCTGATCCATCCCGAAATACCGAAAACATTTCGGGAATCCCAAAAATTGGGAATACCGAAATTTTGGTTCGAGATTAATATTCAGATTCTCGTCCCGAAAATTTTTGGTTTGAGATTTGTGCTCCCATTTTCGGTTTGGGATCCCATACCGAACCACCCCTAACTCCAAGTACAATCTCAAGATCCTGTTTCCACTTTTTATAATTGATTCCAGTAAGTGGCTTGATGGTATGGATATTCATGGAGCTTGGATTAACACCATAAAGCCACAATATGCAAAGAGATTAGCCTTTAGTCCCATATCCATATACCACAATTTCAATATCTTTGGAATACTAAAATTTGCGATCAATTTTCTTTATCATGATGCTTTCATTTATTTTGAACAAACCAGTCTTTAACCATAATTATAAGTCTTTGTGACCCAGAAACCATGGCTGTGATTATTCATGATTTAATAGAAGCATTGTGCCACCTAGTATTCAATACATGAATTACAGTTTATCTTTAGATGATCAGCATTCATGTATTAAGCCCTAGTACAAATACTGATGTGCAAGTTGTTGAAAACATACGAATGAGCACCATAATATGCAATCAAAGCATACTGATGTCGGCCATTAGTCCATATTCTGCAATCAAAGCATATTGTTCTTTATACTTTCATCATAGGGTTAAAGGTTATGTGAAAACTCTGATACCAAATGTAAGATTATCATAATACACAACTGAATCACTTATACCTGTTAATCACTAACCTGAAGAAACCATGACTGTTAGAACTCGGAATAGGGATCTTCTGCAACTTCTCAATCTCAAAATGCAAACACTCGGGTCTATGAGGCGTGAGGCACTTTTGTTGTGTATCAATTGAGACTGCAGGGACCTTATATTTATACCTTATGCAATGGTATTTAATCAGGTTATTTCCCATAATATTAATCCTAATTAAACTCAACCTTATCATGCAAATCCTAAATATCCATATCACCTAATATAACATTAGTATTGTTTATGAGAATTGTTTAGCTACACTCTTTATCGTACACAACCTTTTTTAGCTTACAAACCAAGTTATACTCTGACTCTTATAATCTCAAAGCCTAGTTACAAGTATCTACAAGTGTGCAACTCTTATAAATCTTACATTGCTCAAATATACCTTCTGCCGATTCAAGTGATTTGTCGTCCTCTCCAACTGAGTATATATGTTTAGTTGAATGCTTACAGTAACTGACGCTCAAGCGTCCCGCTATTCCTTTTGCTATTAATAATGTGACTCAGTTCATAGGTGCTTCACGTGTGCAATAAAACGTATTCTTCATTATGTAAAGGGGACAATCACTCACGGTCTCCTTATTCGACCATAATCATCAGCTCATATTACTGCTTACTCCGATGCGGATTGGACAGGTTGTATTGATACTAGATGGTCAACGATGTTGCAGAATAAAGATGATGCTGATGATCAAGGGAGCTGGATTGCGTCATACTGCTATTCAAAATCCATTTCAGTGTTCTTAGTTTGAAGTTTATAAATCAAGTGTAATAGACGACTAGGATTAAAATATCTAAACGATGGAGAGTGTTATTTGTCCTAGTTTGTTATGTTTTTAAGTTGCACCATGAGCTGCAAGTGAGCTAGCTTGCATGGCTCAAGCATGTGAGCTCTAATGGTTCAATGCGGATATTTTCTGTTGTTTGGTGACAATATGGTTGGTACATTTGAAGACAAAACCCTAGAATGTTTGGTGGCAACAGTTCAAATCAGTGGTAGTAAATGTTATCCACTACTTATGGAGAATGTGAACCCTGCTGGAAGGAAGGTCACAGTGCAAGATGTTTGGAATTAGCACAAAAGGATGGGACATTTGAACTTCAAAAGTATGCAAATGTTGAAACAGAAGGAAATGGTAATAAGATTACCTGAGTTGATATAACAGAATGGTGTATATGAAAGTTGTGCTACTGGGAAGCAACATAGGGAGGTTTTCAGTAGAGAAACAACTTGGAGGGCTCAATATCCTCTATAATTAGTGCATAGTGATGTTTGTGGTCCTATACATGTCACTACAATGGGAGGAAATAGGTACTTTCTCACATTCATTGATGATTGCACAAGAATATGTTGGATTTACTTCCTAAAGCTCAAGTCTGAAGTGTTTAGTGTTTTCAAAAAGTTCAAGGCAAGAGTTGAATACTAATCTGGATACCAAATCAAGAAGCTAAGGAGTGACAGAGATGGTGAATATACCTCAAAGGATTTTGTAAATTTCAGTGAAGACTATGGACTTGAAAAACAACTCATTGTTGCTTATTCCCTCAACAAAATGGAGTTTGTGAATTCTAGACTTATTTGTTTGGCTTTCATTGTCAATATTGTAATTGTACTACGCATGCTGTAATTAGATTTTGCAATATTTCCTTAAGGGCCCTTGCTTTTGGGAATAAGTATTCAAGATTGTGGCACACCACCTCAAAGGTTTGGTCATGCATATGCATTACACGTCTAAATTCCTGTTACACTTAGTTGTCTCATCAGTTTTGCTCACTAAATTCTTGCGAGTTGGGCACGCAAATTAAGACTACCTACGTGGGCTGACTAAAACCTTTTTGTTGAGGGACATCTTTTAGCCTTTGATTTGCTCAGATCGTTTTCTGGGTTGACAAGTGTTTCTTGTACTTGTTGGCTGAAAACAAACATGCTTCTTTGATAAAACAAAAGCTAGTTTTTCATTGGCTTGGTTGTTCAGATTATGTTTGTTAGAGTTAGAGTGCATGGAAAACTTTGAGCTTTTCTTCTCGTCTTCCTCATTTAGGAAACCCTAGCTGCTAAACCTCCTTCATGCATTAAACACCTAATCATTGAGAAATAGGTTTGCATTGTTTTCATGGTCTAGTATGAAGTTTCAAATCCTCTCTCAACCTAGTTTTTTCAAATTCACGTTGGTTCTTCCTTCAACTATTTGACTGGTGAAACTTACTGGTATTTTGAATCCATATTTCATCCATCTACATCATTACATCATCACACAGAGGTGGTGTTGGTCATGGTGCCACAAGGATAAAAGTTCTCAAAGTTGGAGCTAGCTCCTAGTGAAGACTGAAAACGTCACCATCTCGTGCAAAGTAAGGTTGCACAAAGGTAAAGCTATGCCTTAGATTAGATCTAGGAAGTTAGTTTGATGTGGTACTTTGTATGAACCTTAATTGCACTAGTGGATTGGAAATAATGGAGTCCCCAATTTTTTAACCCTGAGGTGGGTTTTTCTGGTCAAAATCAACTTGTGTTTATAACTACTTAATGCTTGTCACATATCTCATTATTAGCACATGTTACTTGCATCTTTTGTCTTGTTGATTACTATATGCCTACAACCATGCTCACTCAACGTAATAATAAGTAATGAACAGGACTATTGTTGACTAGGATATCTTCTAGTAACCTAAGTTGATTTACTTGTACTGTGCTTGGTTGTCTAACTGTCTGGTACTTAGCTGACTGGTGAGTTTGACTAGTTAGTTTAGCAGACTATGTTTTTAATTATAGGATATTCCGCCTGGTACCAATTTCAGAGTTGCAGAGAAGAAGAATAGGACAATAGTGAAAATGGCAAAGTGTATGTTGCATTAAAAAAACTTGCCATATTTCCTGCTGAGTGAAGGTGTTAACATTGTTGTCTACATATTAAATAGATGTCCTACATGAGCGCTTGCTAAGAAAACTCCTTTTGAAGCATTAAGTGGAAGGAAGCCAAGAATTAGGCATTTGAAAGTGTTTGGATGTGTATGCTACAACCATATTCCTAGTGACTTGAGACATAAGTTACAATAATCATTTGTGAAAGGAATATTTGTTGGATATGGAAAAGCTGAGAAAGGTTACATAATTTACAACCTGGAAACCAAGAAGATAATGTTGTCAATAAGTGTGATTTTTTATGAAGGTGAAATATGAGGCTCGAAGAATGAAGAAATGGGTCCAAGTACTATTCCTGTGAGAATGCAATGTGAAGAAAGACAGAAGTCCATTGCACTAATTGAGATTGCAGAAAACCAAGAAGTTACTTAGTTAGAATGAAGTACAGTCCATTTCATATATTTCAAGACTCACAAAGTGAATTGGGGGAATCTAGCGTAAGTGATTAAACACTAGTGAAGCTGAGAAGCTTGAGTGAAGTCTATGACAGATGCAACCTTTGTATTGTTGAACCATAAGGTTTTGAAGAAGCAAGTAGGGATGAAGCTTGGTCCCCTTTTTCAATTGATTATATTAAAAAACAAAATTTGGATTTTTCAGTCACAAAAGCAATTCAATATATTTTTTTGTTTTACACCCCGTAATTCTTCCTCAGCCAAGCTGGGGTAGAATAGTAGAGCAAGTACAAGTATTAGTAACATAGCAAAAATGCGTTCCTCGTTATTAATATATTTGCTCGCAATAATTATGGCCTCTCGAGCGAATTGATGATTGCATCTTTGATGCACTTGCTAGTACATCTGAGAAATCTTAATTGGATAGTTGTAAATAGCCCCAAATTGTGGAACAAAGGATTATCCCGGACCTACGCCGAGGTATTGATGGTGATTCTCAAATATCGCAGAACAGAATGTAATACGATGGGATAGAATCCAATAGAAACAAAGAAACAGAGAACGAGTTATCTACTCTTAACAGTCAAAGTGAACCCTTTCATTTCGAATTAAAGGATTCAGAATGAATCAAATCTCCCCAGGTAGGATTCGACCCTACGACTAGTCAATGGATTTAGAGATGATTGAGAAGAATCAAACATGGGAACTTATTGATAAACCTGCTAAGAAACATGTAGTGGGTGTCAAATGGGCGTTCAAGACCTAACTCAACATAGATGGAACTATCTAGAAGCACAAACCTAGACTGGTTGCCAAAGGTTATCCACAGAAGTCAGAAATTGACTTCAATGAAACATTTGCACCAGTTGCTAGATTGGACACAATTGGAACTCTAATTGCTCTTGCTTCTCAAAGAAATTGGAAATTCTATCAATTGGATGTAAAGTCTACATTCTTAAATGGAGTACTGCGAGAAGAGGTCTATGTGGATCAACCTAAAGGTTATGTGAAATCAAGAGCTGAGAATAAGGTATACAAGCTCATAAAGGCTCTTTATGGATTGAATCAAGCTCTAAGAGCCTGGTATGATGAATTAAATTCTTACTTGCTGAGTTGTGGTTTTCACAGAAGTGCAAGTGAGACTACACTACATGTCAAATTCAAAAATGAAGAATTATTAATAATGTCAATATATGTTGATGATATTATATACACTGGTAATAATGTTGAGTTGATAAAAGAGTTCAAGATTGAGATGATGACCAAGTATGAGATGACTGATATTGGTCCTCTATCATTTTCTTGGAATGGGAATCATTCAAACTGAGCATAGCATCTTAACAAAATGAAGTATGCTACTGTACCCTTGGACAAGTTTGGTCTAAAGGATTGCAAACCTGTCAATATTCCCTTGGCAGTGAATGAGAAACTTAAAGAGGGAAGGTGGTAATGAAGCTGCAGATGAAGCATTATATAGACAAATGGTTGGGAGTTTGTTGTATTTGACTGCTACAAGACCAGATATTGTGTTTGCAGCTAACTTACTCTCAAGATTTATACATAGTTCTACAAAGAAACACTTTGGCATAGCCAAGAGAGTGCTAAGGTACATACAAGGAAGATTGGCTTATAGAATTGAGTATGAAAAAGGCAATGAGGCAAAAATAATTGGCTAGTGTAACAATGACTGGAGTGGAGATGAGAATGACGTAAAAAGCATATCAGGCTTTCTCATTTGGTAGTGGCATTTTCTCATGGGCATTATTGAAACAACACGTTGTGGCACTCTCCATTGCAGAAGCTGAGTATGTGAGTGCATCAAAAGCAACAACTCAAGCAATTTGGCTTAGGATTGTCTTAGAAGATTTTGATGAGTTGCAAACTGAATTAACACCTTTGTATTGTGACAACACCTCTGCCATAGCCATGACAAATCCAATGTTTCATTAGAGGTCCAAGCATATCAACAAAATATATCATTTCATTAGGGAAGCTCTACAGAACAATGTGATCAATTTAGTGTACTGCAAATATGAGGAACAACTTGCAGACATATTCACTAAAGTTTTGCCTAACGACAGGTTCAATTATCTCAAAGGAATGCTTGGAGTAAAGCCAGCAATAACCTTAGAAAGGAGTGTTCCAGAATAAGGATGTTGCTGATAATCAAGGGAGCTGGATTGCATCATAGTGCGTTCAAAATCCATTTCAGTGTTCTTGGTTTGAAGTTTATAAATCAAGTGAAATAGACGGCTAGGATTAAAACATCTAAATGATGAAGAGTGTGCCATATGCCTTAGTTTTTTTATGTTTTTAATCCCTTCCCGAACCAAACGTGAACCTTTTTGATTCATTTGGCTCTCATGCTCCATTTATTGAATTCCTTTTGAGAATTCAAGTATTCTTTTTTAATGTAAAATGTTTGCACCGTGAGCTGCACGTGAGCTAACTTACACGGCTCAAGCATGTGAGTTCTAATGGTTATTTCTTGTCTTTTGCATCCCTTCACAACAGGTGTGGGGTTGTGATTCAATGCTTTTGTAATCGAATCCAAGGAAATAGAGAGAGCAACGTACTCTCCATTTTTTATTTCTGAGCTCCATTGTTCTTCTTGCTGTTGTTCATATTTTTCCAGAAAACTCATACAAAAAACCATACAAAATACAGAAAACAACAAACGACAGGTTATTGGATTCATCATGGGGCTAATCTTCTGTCTTGGTGCTCGAAGAAACAGCGTACTGTCTCTAAATCCAGTGCGGAGTCAGAATATAGGGCCCTTTCCCATGCTTGTGCCGAGACGACATGGCTCTCCTATTTATTCCATTAGTTGGTATTCCTACACCATTTCCCATTCACTAATACTGTGATAATTTTACTACATATATGACCGCAAATCTGATTTTTCATGCTCGCACTCGGCATGTCTAACTGGATTACCACTTCGTTCGTGAGCGTGTGGCCTTAGGAAGCCATCATGTTCGTTTTCTGCCTTCTGTTGATCAACCAATAGACTTGCTAAAGGTTTGCGCAAGCACCGTCACGTCCACCTTCGGTTTGATGCCCAGTTTGTGGGGGGTGTTTACCAAGAGAACAAGTCAACGTGAAAGTTCTACTTCTTATCTTAGAACTCAAATTTAAATGCAAATGTTGATAAGTTAGTTTGAGTTGTATATCTCTTTGTACAGGACTCCTGTGCATTTGTAATATTTATATACGTACGGTGAAATTGATGAAGAAAAGCTAAGCTTTCCACAAATTATTTCTTCGCTGTATCGCACCTTTCCTCTGCAGTTGCTACTCTACACGTAGCGACAAAAGTCAGATCAAATTAGTTGTCTGTGGCCCTATGATAATTTTGACCTCTCTATTATCCCTGGGTGAAATAATAATACAAGTAAGCACGACTACTTCGTTAAAACTTGTCAAATGTTGCTCATGATGCCGCCGTAAGTATACTTAATTAATTCACTGGTCGTTGGAAATTTAGAACAGCCTAATCGAGCTGGAGCTGGCAACATAGTAATCTGTTGACCGGAAAATTAACCACCTAGCTAGCTTATTGGGTTTATATTATATATATATGTATGCATAAAGAAAACAAGGCCATATCAAGTATATACTATATATAGACGACCAAGTCTATATGCAATATATATATATATATACACACACGACCAAAGCTGGCGTTTTAGAATATCTCCACTTTTCTCACTCTATACATTGCATCTTCCGGGTAGAGAAGCCAGCTAATATTAGTGAAGAATTAAACGCATTTCCTAAATCACAGAACTCTTCGGAATCCGAAGAAAGAGAGAATCGGGCAACCAATCTCCGAAGAGTGAAAACGCATCTCCTAAATCACAAAACTCTTTGGAGATCGATCTCCAAATAAAGTGAGTAAGGGGCGATCAATCTCCGAAGAGTGAAAAGGGAGATCAGGGACCTTTTTTTACTTGTATTCAAGGGAGATCAGGGACCCTTTTTTTCTTGTATTCCTTTTTTGTTGTTCTTCTAATATTTGTTTGTATTCATATGACACATCATGAAATGATAGGTAAATAGAAGCAGCATGGCGAAGCCTTTTTCTCTACCTTCTCTGTGCAATTTTGCACAGCCATCTACGATCAAGAGCCGCTGTAGTACTCGTCTTCATATGACCATGCAAGTAAAAGCTCAGAGCTTAGATGAAGGTAAACTTTCAAATTCTCGATCCCCAGTTTTGTTAATGATTCGGGATACATACGTGCACAGGACGAACTTTCATTGCCTTAATTCAGTTTCATATTTTCCAGTTTCCTTCCGGAATATACTGTCAAGTAGTTTTAGCAATAGTCTACACAAGAACAAACAAATCAAAGTATTCCTTTATTGTTTATAATTTATTATTTAGTTTTTGATTAATGCACAGCGTATACATAAAATTAGTTCCAATTGGATAACTTGGTTTGATACCATGAGAAAGTGGAAGCTCATAAATTCAATTGGCAACATGAGGAGTAGTCTATCTAACTTATAAACACATGTAAAGTCCTTCCTTTCCCCTATAGGATTTACTCTTAACAGAATACCTAGTTTCCAATAATGCTTATGAACATATTATAGTGGTACACTTGTAACTAGCTTCCAATTATATATTCAAAAACGTGAGCTTGCACGTGTTATATGTTTGATTCTTGTTATTATCTGCAGGTAGATCAAGGAATATTGTGGATTCAAATTTGAGAGTTTTAAGAGAGAAGATGGCAGTCGTTAAGATGAGGGAGAGACTTGAGAAATATTGCTGCAAACATCAACAAAATGGTTGGAATTATTCACCGGGATATAATTACAAACTCAGAAGAGCAAGAGATGTATCGACGTTCTTTGAGCTCATACGTTTGGTGGGCGTGACTCTTGGTTTTACCTGTTTTACTGCTACATTCTTCCTTGTCCTTGTATCAATCTTGGTTCGTTTGAATCAATGGTAATGCTATATGTATGGATGAACGTCTGTCTTTATAATAAAAAATGTGTACATCTCTTTCCCTCCCTTTAATGGGTAGACAACTTATTTATTTGTCATACAAAAATTATCGTTCATGAAAACTTAAACTTTTAAGAAAGCAGAGACTCAATGTTGCTAAACGAACTTAAACTTTTAAGAAAGCAAAGGCCCAGTGTTGCTTAACTAAGTGACTATTGACTTGGGTAACCAGTTGAAATTTATTTAAAAAAGAGTAATACTAGGGAGACCCAAGGTTCTAAAAGACGCTAGGTGTTAGTCGGGTGGTGGGTTAGGGCCTAGTGCCTAGCGCGTAGGCGGTTAGGCCAGGCAGGGTCTAGGAGGCCGCCTAGGCAGACTAGTCAGATTTAAGTAAATATATTATATTTTGTGTAAATAAATGTATGTTTATACTTAAAATATATATAATTTCATCATAAACTACAAAATAGAATGACATAGATATTATGAAATATTGGAACATAATGAAAACATGGGGAACAAGCATATAATGTGTGTTCATTTAAGTATTCAACAAGTCTCTTACAATTTATTGAAAAAAATAAAATGCAAAATGAAAGTTATCTATTTTTTGCCTACGTGAGTCGCAACCTAGGCAGGTGCTTAGGTGGTTTAGGCGGGCGCCTCAGTAGGTCTAGGCACCATTTCTTAATTTTCAAATGCCTATGCATTAATCGGGGCAGTGGTCAGCAGCCTAGCGCCTAGGCGGGGCATCAGCGTAGGAGGGGATTTTTAAAACAGTGGGGAGACCACAAATTTATATCACATTTAAGGTAGTCATCATGTGACAAGTGATGCACACAATGAACATCTAATGAGATAAATTCATTAATGGGCGTGTCATGTATACATCACTTGGCAATGGTACACAAATAGTATGAAATGCAGTCTCCCAAACAAAGAGCAATTAAATTAAAACTTACTAATTTAATTTAATTAGTATAGCTTGCTTTTAGAAGAAAAACAAGCTAAAAATGTCTTTAGGAATACTAGATGATATTTTATTTAGAAATTTTATTCGAACCATGTTTTGTATTTTTGGCCTCAACTTACTTTCTACACCCTAATTCTATTTGATTTATCCATCTATCATTATCTCTTTATAACCAATAAAGTAGAACATTTATATAGTAATACTCTATAAAGTAATAACTTACTCATAGTCATAAGAAATTATGGTCCCAACTTGGGCCAATTATGTACAGGACTGGATATGTGGGACTACTTTTTTACTCAACTTTTGATACACATTTTTATGGGGTCTACTCCCAGATTGTATTTCAACAATCCGAACGTCTATCTTTTAGAACATCTTTCATAGATCATCCTTGCAAAAAATTAGACAAATCCAAAACCATTAAGACATTCATTTGTAGTGGAAAGAAATTGACGAATACAGTTTTACAAAGAAACCCTAAACCATTAGTCCAACGGTAATATGACTTTGTACTTTGAATTTAACAAAATCAAGGCTTTATCTTCATCCTTGACATCTTCATCTAAATTTAACAAATCAGCAATTAATTTGTTAAATGAATCGAGGTGTGTAATCATTTTCGTACCTTCTTTGTACTGGAATTGGTAAAACTGCTTTTTCAAATGGAGGCAATTTTTGATGCTCTTTGTCATGTACTTGTCCTCCAATTTCTGCCATAGTGACTTAGCTGACATTTCTCGCATGACAAAATACTTTTGAGGTTTTGCAAGACATAAGCTAATCATAGAGCAAGCCATTCGATTTAACTTATTCCACTCAGCTTCTTCCATATCCTCCAGCTTGTCTTCTAACGTTAGATCCAAATCTTGTTGAGCCAACACATCTTTAACCTCACATTGCCACATACCAAAGTTATTTGTTCCATCAAACTTTTCAACTTCAAACTTTGGATTTTGAACTGTCGTCTTTGCCAAATGTGAAGCCTGAAAGGATGCGCGCCTCCCAATTCCGATTGATCACCCATCTTCGTCAAGCAGGTTTCAAATACAAACTTTGATACGGATGAGCCTAGTGGCTCTGATACCAATTGTTGTGCTAGAGCACCAAATGAAACAAATAAAATGAAAGAAATAACTCTCAATTTATTAAGTGATTAAGATGACAAATGTACAAAGAGAATTTCAGAAATTGGCTCACCCAAAATTTTTCTACGTGAGCTCCTTTTATTACAAAACAAATGGTTTCCCTTCTAATATGTAAAGTCATAAACAAGTTTGTGATGGAGAGAAAAACAAGGATAACCAATACAAAGTAATTGATCAAGGTTTATATCGAGCCACATATCAACATATTTCACAAGATCAATCAATTATACAAAGAGCTATGTATAATGATGTTGTAAATTATATATTATAATATGAAATGTTGTAATATATAATTTTAATAATTGAATGAAAAATAGTGTTAATCGAATTTCTTAGAAAGGCTATGTTATTTAGGTACATTCTCTTGCTAAATGATGTCTACTTAATGAAAAGTTACATCCCTTTAATAAGCAGTACTTGGGTTCTATATAAACCCATGAAACCATTGGCATTAAGGAGTAGGAAATTAGAGTTAATTCTTATCCTTGATAAATAGGATTTCCCCACTATGTTTATCTTATTCTTGTTTGTCAAACTCCAAGTCGTGTTTTGAAAGTACGGAATATAAGTTTGCCAGAGTCCGAAGATTGCAGTGCTTAGACTTCAGATTATAGATTGTTGAATCCTGGGAGACGGAAGTCTACCAAACTATAAGCACAAGGGTAAGGGCGAAATTCTATCTTTAGGACATTGCATTTATGCAAGCCTAAATCTCCAAGTTTGGTAGTTTTTCTTTCTCCCTAGTTGTTTATATTAATCTCATACATAATTGATGTTATGATTTTTTTTTTATGATTATTATCATTGGAATTCTTGTATTATTTTCATATTTTCTAATTGCTCTAACAATTGAATCTAAGTAAGTTGGACTATGAATGAATTTGACCTACTCAACTAATAATATGTTCTTCTCTTGTTTGGATCAAAACTTGAACTTTGGGCTTAAGAAGGAGTTGGCCCAAAAGGAGGCCTAAAAGGAGGAGGAACTCGAAGCCCAGCCGAATCCCAGAAAGCAGAAAAGGCTCTTTCCGATTTGGTGCAGCTCATGTGAACCACTTGCTCACCTACCCAAAGGCCAAGTGGTATCGACCAACCAGCTAATCAGCCCATAAAGTACTTTATAGTGGCAGTACAAGTAAAAAATCTGATGAGTCACTACCCTTCAAGCTGCATTCGGGCAAGGTTACTGCCGAGTTGTCTATAAAAAAAGAAAGAGAAATCAAGAATAAGGACACTCAATCAAACAAACAAATACAGACACTCAATCAAACAAACAAATACAGACACTCAATCAAACAAACAAATACAAGCACAAACTCTGCTCAAAAGCCAGATTTGCCTTCAAACGAAGCTGTAGTCAGCAAGCCTTCATCCCTCTCGGGATAAACCCTCACTCAAGCCTTTGTAATAGCTCTGCTACCTTGTTCAACTCTTGCTGTAGTATCGATTTCTTTCTGTAAACTCATATCCCTTCCCCTTTTCTAAAGCTTTCAAACACCCTTGATAAACTACAAAGATAGGAAGTTGCAAGACGGTCAGCCTTGCCCGACAAGGTTAAACCTTGTCCGACCCTCTTTGTTTTTCTTGTCTTTTCATTCATTAGCCTAGCAATATGTTGTATACTTCAAGTTGTATTCAAGTTATTTCTAGTAAGATGACTATTAAAAAACTCTCTCAACTCTTGAATCCGATTTGAATATGTTTTCATAGTTCAAACCAGATCTGATTTCTAAGCCCTCGGGCATGTAAGATTTGATCATTTAAAAGTCCTTGGCCTCAAGGCATAAAAAAGAACCTTATGTGGACTTAACCCATCCACGACAGTCTTTGATAAACAAGAAGTCCGAAGTTACTTGGGGCGCAAGTAATCGACCTATCCCTTAGTTTTATTTCTATTATATTATGATTATCATAGAACGTTTGAGTATGGAATGAATTCTGATGGGAAGCCTCAAGGCCTACATCTAAGGCCCCACAAAGGCACCTATTTGGATTCATTCTGCTCTTCGGGCTAGAACGTTTGAGTATAAAGTTAATTCTGATAGGAAGCCTCAAGGCCTACATCTAAGGCCCTACAAAGGCACCTATTTGGATTCATTATGTTCCTCGGGCTCGGGTAATCAGAAGTATAATGGTTAAAAGACTCCTGAAATCAATGAAACAAACGTTATGTGTTCGAGTACTGGTTTAGTTATTGACTGGAAGCCTCAAGGCCTAAACCTAAGGCCCCACAAAGGCACCTGTTATAACTAACACGGTATATCGGGCATATATACAATTAAAACTCGACATCTGTTTTACATCTGCCATGCTGAAGATGGCAGTGGCACGCCTGAGCACTTAAAAGTTAATCTTGATTGTGAGCCTCAAGGCCTACACCTAAGGCCCCACAAAGGCACCTTTCAAAGTTAACTATGTCCTTCTCTTTCAGCCTTGCCCGACAAGCCTTGCCCAACAAGCCTTGCCCGACAAGCCCGCCAGTGAAGCAGAAGCCCGACAACAAAGCATCAACTGGCGCCAACCTCTCGGGGAGTTGTGTGCTCATCGGCCAGGGAACATCCCCGACGGAAATTCCTGCCACGAACATCTCTCACATACATACATTTCAGTTCCTTAAAACCAACCTTATCACAATACACAATTTTCATTTTCATTTTCATCATGTTTATGGTTTTGCTCTTATACGAACTAATTGACTGTTTCTTACTGTAATATGTAATTTTGGTTACAAATTAGGGTTTAGTTATTGTAAAAGGAGTGGAGTTGGAAGGGTGCACTGATAAATTTTGATTTTAATTGCATATTGTCCTTTGCAGTAATTGTATCATATAGAGTAGAAAAGACAACTTACATCCAAAGCATTTATCTAGGAGTGGAGTTGGTATGGATTTGAATAAAATTTTCCTATTTCATTTTCTCCATAGCATTTATCTAGGCGTACATTAGGTCTTACATGTGTTAGAAAAGACAAGCGTTAAGTTTACAAGAAATTCAACTGTACAAATCCAACTGTACAAATCCCGAGTATCTACATTTAGAAGTTGTGCAATTACCCGCATTTCAGCTTGAATTATGATGATCAGCATGACGATCATACATCTTTAATGTGCCTATCAATTATGAAGAAGAAACTGCTCAAGAAGAGTGTGAAGAGGAAGCTGCTCAAGAAGATGACATACCCTTGGTTCTCAAGATCCTCCTCAGCCACTTAAGCTAGGTAGGTAAGGGCATGGCACTTTGAAATGTACTATAGGCAAGCAGGAAGACCATAATACAATGACCCATTATAGACATCTTCCTCAAAAGACAAACATGTACCATTTTGTACTTTCATTAGTGTTTTTTTTTAATTTGCACTTATCCGAATTGTTTTCATCCTTTTAACTGGTTTGTAGGCATCCACATCTGCACAAAAAGATAGTCAACATCAACAAATCCACCAGAAGCTGCACCTAGAAAGAGAACAAAGAAATCAAGGGTAATAACCTCATCATCTCCTTTTGAATATGTTAAAACATACCCTTAGTTTACCTCTTATTGTTGTAATCAATATTAGATTTAGGCATCACATCCAAGCACATCATCTACAAATCTAGGAGCTGAATCATCCAGAGGAACCATGTAGCGAAAGATGAGGCAAACCAATACCTTGGGCATCTGGAAATAGTTTTTTTTTTTCCATAAATAGTTGTATTTTGTAAAGTTAACTGAATTCTAATGTTGGAAGCATTGTGAATTGCTGATGTAGGAACTATCTTTTGTAGTAGTTGTATTTTGGGGTGTAGGTGCTGGATGATTTTAGTAGGCTTTTTGAACCATTGCAATGGTGCATTTATGGATAATTTGGCAGGTTTTCTGCATTTTCAATGACAGTTCATATTTTGGTCTTTGGAAATGTTTTGGGTAGTTAATGTTTGATGTTTTTACTAGTTCATGTTGTGGTTAGATCATGTTTATTTACAGGGAACTATGGATTGGAACTTTAACGAAAAACTCCCGGTACTGTTCACTTTAACGAAAAATCATATTTTTACACTAAAAAGTCAATCCTGGTACTATTCACTTTACCATTTATTTTGTCCTTATCGAGATGATCCTCTCCCCAAAATTTCATGGGAAATACCTAGAAATAGGACAATTTCTTAATCTTGGGATAGAAATAAGACATTTCGACTATGCACAGGCATGCAAACGTCATGCACAACAATCGGACATAAATATGATTTTTCCTACACCTTGAAATGACCAAATTGTCCTCCCATATAAATGGGTTATTCAGAAATTTCATCCCTCATTTCTCATTTTGTAGAGAGAGAAAATCTCTCTCATCCAATTCCAGTTCGAAAAACCTTAACCCACCCATTTTCTTCATCCAAGGGCTTTCTCTCTAACTCACTCATCTTCTTCATCCAAGCTCTATCTCTCTCTCTTTCTTTCTTTCTTTCTTTCTCTCTCTCTCTTTCTCTCTCTCTCTCTCTCTCTCTCTCTACATTTCAAATATGCACAAGAGCTCTCTCTCTAACCCACCCATCTTCTTCGATTTTTACCTTTTCATTTGTAGGTTTAATGAACTGGTTTTGCTTAATTTTGCTTTTTGATTGATGGATTTTTGGAGTTGAAGTGATTGGCTTGGTGTTTCTTGGAGGAAACCCAAATCCTTCAATTTTGATTTTTTATTTTTTATCATTTCTCTTATTTATATGTGAGTTTTCATTTCTTCTGTCTTCTCCCTCCCTCTACTCCCTCTCTCGATTCAAATTTACAAGCACTAAAATAGGGTTTGGCTTTTGTTGCAATTAAATAAAAAAACATATTAAAGGTCAATTGCCTTTTGGAGAAAAGATAAATTTGAGAGAAAAGAGAGAAATCATAGTGGAAACAAAGAAGAGAGAAGGATATGGACGAAATTGTTTCGCGTACTCATTCACTTTCTTCGTATTAAGCTCGCTCATTGTATGTACACGACATGCACATGACACATGACATGCACATGTTATGCTCACAGATCTGAGCTCAACCCAAAAATCCATAGCTCACAGGTCTCTCTTTGAAATCAGAAAAATGACACAATCAGATAAATAACCCTAAACTTTATATGAAGAATCGAAGATTCATTAATTTGAATTTGGTATCCCATTTGATTGGGTTGAAATATTTCAAGGATTTGAAAATTGCAGTTTGAATGGGCACGAAAGAACCCAAATAAATCAAAGGAAATTGTTTCACGAACTGGTTCGCTTTTTTCGTATTTGCAAGGCATGCGTCTGATCAAAGGAAAAAGTAGTAAACTACGTTAATGCGAAGAGTATCAAAGATGTAAATACGCACCATATACTCTATATGTAAACCACATGCATATAATATGTACAGTACATGGACATGATATGCACATAACAGGAGAAACTTTAACGGTAACATATTGGTATAGTGGATACGATTAAAACATAATTTTTAAGTATATAAGGTTACAGTGACAGTTTGAAAAGTCTCGTTACGTATATCAACCACCGCTTAACCGTGCACGTGGAAAACATGATATCGATACTCGTTGCCTTTATTTCATTGACACACATGATCAGGATGCTGTCGAGTGTGCTAAGGAGGCCGAAGTGGCGTTGACGGCTCAGCTTCACTCGGCTGCTGAAAATATCGAGTGGTTCGCTGAACTTGCCATTTTGAAGTGGTTTGATGTCTCTGCCCCCACTTCTATGCACCTGGAGACCGCTCATCAGGAACTCGTCCACTTGAAGGCTAAGCTTAGTGCAACTCAGGCGATGTTAGAAGTTGCAAATAATGAAGTCAATTGTGTTGCACTGGTGGTAAATGACCTTGAGCATGTCAATTCGAAGTTACGAGGAGCTTGTCTTCATGCATGTTGAAGTGTCTCGTCTCAAGGATGTTGCCAGTAAGCTTGAGTCCAAGGAAGTGGATCTGCAAGGTGCGATGTCTGCTAGCGAGAACCTGAAAAAGAAACTTGGTAAGCTGCATAATGCTCACACTGGGCTTGTTGAGGAGAATGTGTGAAGAATGAGAAGGTCGATCACAAAGTGGCGCTTGTTTTTTGTCAAGTCAATTTCTACAAGCTTGGCTATGTAGACCATCTTCAAAGTAGGCCATTGGATTATGAGTTATCCGAGAAGGACTTCGAGACTTTCTTCATTTTTCTAGTTGATCTGCTTGACTTTTTGTTTAAGGCTGCCTTTGGTGGAGCAGTTGAGGGTCAGGCAGTCCAAGCATGGGCGGCTGAGGATGAGCTAATGGAAGCTTTAAATGCTGAGAACGGTGTGGCTACTAAAGGCGTGGCAGTCAAGGGACCAGTGGTTGCGTAAGCTGCCAATGAGTAGTCTTTTTTCTTAGACTTAGGAATTTTCTTCTTTTCCTTTTCGTTCTACTTTATTTGGACTTTGTTGGCCTTCGAGCCGATTTATCAATTTGCTAGAAATTTAATAAACAATTTTCCTTGCTTTGCTACATCTTTCTATTTCGCCATGTCTTTTGCAAAACTTTACCGTAGGACGGGCGGCTATGAGAGCTGTTTCAATGAAGTAGTCGATTCCACTTCGTCACTTAGGGTTTAGTTTCAGTTTTGGTGCTCAATGAGCTTTACCTGTAAGAGGAAAAAAATGAAAGATTTCTAACTTATAGAGCTGGCGGCCGAACTCGTAGCTTCCGAAGGAAGCATGTGAGTTCGTGTAGCTGTTATAGTCGTGAAACTCGGCTTTAGAGGCTTCACGAGCCTTGGCCCTCCCAGGGCATAAATTGAGACATTTGTAACTTATAGAGCCGGCGACCGGGCATATACTTCTCGTAAAAAGTAGAGGAATCCGTGTAGCTGTTACAGTCGTAAAACCCATCCACATCTGGATATCCCGGATCAGTTTACCCTCTCCTGATGAGAGAGCACACACTATGTTTACAAGGGCAGGGGTGTCTTCTGCTGTCACAGGGGTGGTCAGTTTGTTTATGCATTCAGCCCAGGCTTGTAGGCAGTAATATCATAACAACTGATAGTTCTTGGCATGCAAAGTCTTGTTCGTCGAGCTGCTTAAGTCTTCGAACTTTATTTGTCTTAAACAGGGTCCAATGAATGGTGAGAGGTTACACGTAGCACTTTCTCAGGTTGTAGGCATTCCATTATTTTTCAATCTCTTTGTCGCTCATAGTGGTGAGGGTGTAGCTGTCTTTTCCGCCTACTCGGTTGATTTTGTATAGACCTTCCCAGATGGAAGCCATCTTTTTTAAGCCTTCCCAGCGGGCTATTGTGAAGGCTTTTCTGAGGACTAAGTCTCCTAGCTGGAACCACTGGATCTTCACCCTCTTGTTGTAGCTAGAGATGAACTGTTACTGGTAAGCCGCAATGCGGGTGATAATCTTATAGCACTCTTCCTCTGCCAAGTCTAGGTTTGTAGCCATCTCCTTCTCGTTCTGCTCGAAATTCGGCAGTACAGTGTTGATGCTTGGCACCATGACGTTATGAGGGATATCGCCTCAGAGCCATACGCTAAGGAGAATAGAATTTTGCTTGTTGCTTGTCTCTTGGTGGTATGATATGCCCATAGAACATCGGGGAGCTCGTCTTGCCACTTGCCCTTCTTATCTGAGAGAAACATCTTGAGGCAGTCAAGAATGGTCTTGTTGGACTCCTCAGCCTGCCCATTGCCCTACGGATACTGGGGCGTGGACATGAACTACTTTATGCCATATTTTTTTAAGAACTTCACCAAGTCTTTGCCCATGAATTGCGGACCATTGTCCATGACAATGGAGTAACGGATGCCGAAACGGAAAATGAGGTTTTTCCATATGAAGCGCTCTATGTCTGTCTAGGTAGTTCTAGTCATGGGTTTAGCTTCGACCCATTTTGTGAAGTAGTAGATCACTACGATCATCATGCCTTTGCCCACAGTGGCAAGCAGCATTGGTTCTACCAGGTCAATCGCTCACTGCATGAATGGTCAAGGGCTCACATGCGGGTGTAGTTCGTTGGTAGGTAATGCGAGCACAGACTTGAAGCGATGGCAGCTGTCACACTTTTGTACATATTTCTTGGCGTTTTGATGCATGGTTGGCCAGTAGTAGCCAGTGTTAAGAGTTTTTTGCGCCAGGGAGCGGCCTCCAGAGTGGTTTCCACAGACGCATTCGTGGATTGAGCTAAGAATCTTTAAGTCATCGGGAGGCGATAGGCAGCAGAGATGTAGTCCTGAGAATGATCCATGAACGAGCATGTCGTTCCACATGTAATAGCATGCTGCCTTCATTTGGAGCTTTCTGAACTCCAATCTATCGGTGGGGAGCGTTCCGTTGGCTATGTAATTGATGATGGGATCCTGCCAACTCGAAGTTGTGCTGATCTACACCACCTCGACTAATGGTTCCTCATCTATGCTCGGCTTCTCCAAGTACTCGACTGGGATGAAGCGCTTGAGTTGATGGTTTAAGGCAGAGCCTAGGCCTGTTAGTGCATATGTGTGGGCATTTTTTGCTCATGGAACCTGAGTGAGTGTGTACGCCTAGAATGTAACAACCCGTCTCGATTTTATCGAAACGAAAAGAGTATTTTCATGAAATGGCACCTTAGGCTAGATCTTTTTCTTTTGAAATTGTTTTTGGGTGTTCAATGGTGTGCCCAAGGGGCCCACCTATGATCCTAGTCCCTCGGCCCATCTTCCCTCTTTTCTTTTTGGACCTGTGAGTCCTTACTTCTCTTCCCTCTTATTTTTCTGAAAAAAAACTCTCTATCTCTCTAAACTCCCTCTCTCGGCTCTCTCTATCTCAGCCCCTTCGAGGGCTTTTCTCACCAACAACATCAACATCTCCATTTAACACCCTAGTGAGCTTAGAATCGAAAAAGAACACCTTAAACCCCTTCCTTTCTCTCAGCCTACATTATTCACCGAAGCTCTCCGGCGAGTTTCCTCCTTATCCGGTGAAGGTAAGCCTTGAACCTCATCCAAAAGTTGTAAATCATGCCTTAGTGTATGTTTGGAAGTGGTTTTAAGAAGTTTTATCGATGTTTGGATGTAGGAACCTCATGGGGGAAAACTTCCCTAGTTTTCTGACGAGTACCTCCCATTTCGAGGCAATTTTCAGCCAATTTCGTTTTTGTTTCACCCAATTTCGTTGAGTATTGAAGAAGGTATATTCATTTGAATCTTACCCAGTTTTCGGAAATCTCAATGGCTTTTGAGGCGTTTTCCAGCCAAACCATGATAAGTTAGACGTCATACGAGGTACCATTCTCTTTGTCTCGTCAAGAACTATGATTTTCGTTTTTGAATCACTTGATTTTGTTGAGTATTGACAAAGTTATGAACGTTTAAATTTTGTTCAATCTCCCGGCTAGAATCCGGCATTCTCCTTCAATTGGTTCCAGCGACCCACATAACAAACGGGCCAAAGAACCAGCCCGAGGTAGCCCAGCCCAACCCAAAGTTGAGCCCAACCTAAACCCAATTCCCTAAGCCCAAGAAAATGAAACCCAAACCCATTAACCCTAAAACTCTAGACCCAACCCAACAAGCCAGACCCAAGCCTAGTAGCTAGACCTGGCATTTTGGACCCGACCCGTTAATATTAGTATTTGGGTAGATGCTTAACGAGGTCGGGTTACTAACGGGTGAACCCGTTAACAACCCGTTAAATAACGGGTCACTTTGGGTCAACCCGTTAGACCCATTAGCACCCGTTAGTTGGGGATGTTTTAGTAATTTCAGTAAAGTCTTAACAACAAAAAATAAACTCTATGCAAAATAATAATAATAATAATAATTGTTAAAAGGTGACCCGTTAGCTTAATAGGTGACCCGTTAACTTAACGGGTCGGATTGAACCCGACCCAAACCTGATAAACCTGACCCGTTTACAGGTCTACTAGTAGCCCTCTAACCCAACCTATCAGAAAACCCTTGGAACCCAGCCATTTTGTGCAGCCCAACCCCATAACCTTTTAAACCCAAAACCCTTTATAGGCCTTGAGCCGAATACCCCTATGACCCAAATCCTTGTAACCCAAGTCCAAAATCCTAAACCCTAGCCAGCCCAAACCCTTTATGTGGAATATTCTGTTAGGAAATATTCCATTAGAGAATATTCTTATATTGACTTTACTAAATTTACCCGGGATCATTCTTAGGGTAATTCGACGTCCTGAATCCATTTCTGATGTTTATTTTTCCAAATTCAATCATTTGATTAGAGTTTTATTAATTGGACCCTTTATGTGCTTAGGTGTAATTATTATGGCGTTTCCGTCTTCGCTAGTTTGCGTGGTTTTGCGATGGCGAAGTATCTGTGAGTTGACCCCTTCTAAAAATGCATGTTTTAATAGTCGAAATGCATACATGAAAAGCATGATTTAATGATTTTGTTTTATGAGATAACATGCTTATCGAGCCTAGTTTAAATTTTTACTATTTTTCCTATAACCCGTGTTCTTTATAGAATATCTTATGGATGACGATATAATATTTAGAACATGTTTCGAACACCTCTTTATAGTATAGATGATGGATGATTTTATACTATGAATTTGTTTTTCAAATATATGTATGTTCAATGGTTTTGTATTTACCTAGTGGTCCATATTCCGCTATGGGGCGAGGGATAGATTCCGTCAAGGGCGAGGTTGCGGTGTTGGCATAAGGCCTGAAGAAATAATCTCTAGCTACAGGCTGAGAGACACGGGAAGCTGGCACGGGGCCTGAAGGTGTTTTTCCTCTGGCAATTGGCACATGGACGGGGAACTGGCACGGGCCTAGAGGCCCTAGAGCGAGATTGGACATTCACTAGCGATTACTATATATACGAGATATGTTTTGAGACATTGCACGACATGCTAGGTTTTGAAAAACCTATTTTATTTATCATGTTATATTGTGTTTTCATAAAACATGAGGGTTAGTATGATGATAATTGTTTTCTTTATATTTATATATAAATATATATATATATATATCAACTTGGTCCACTCATGTTTGTTTTGCACCCCTTTCAGGACTTAGGATCGAGGCGAACAATCCCGACGTCAAGGCACTTCCGCATCGGCATCTTCGAGTCATTTCCGTATAGGACCCATCTCTTTGTTCATTCAATTTTATATTATTTCTTCCTAGTGTTCTAAATTAGTTGTATGCTCTGAACATGTTCATTAAATGCATATTCATTATTTTTATATTTATAAGTCTTATCTAGTCCTTGTTTTCAGCATTTGCATTCAATAAATGGTTTTCGTCACCCTCGAGTGTCGGCCAACATGTGACCATCCCGATGTCCCGAGGAGATCGGGATCGGGGCATGTCATGGAACGTCGCTAGTTGATCTCGTACCTTCTCAAGGCATTGAGCCATCTTTGGATGCTTTGCTGCGTACTCCCCTGAGGTTTGGTTGGTGATCAACTAGGAATCGGAATAGATTGCGAACTTCTTCACCGCTAGGTCTTTGGCCAATCAGAGACCTACTAGTAGGGCTTCATACTCTGCTTCGTTGTTTGACGCCTTGAAGCTTAGAGTGAACGCGTATTCGAGCATCGAACCATCTAGGGTAGTGAGAACTATGCCTACTCTCGATCCCTAGTAGTTAGATGATCCATCGACGTGCAAACGCTAGAAATCTCCTGTAAGTGGGGCTGGTGCGGCTATGGCTTGCTCGGCTGCCTCTAGGGCACTTTTGGGCTGAGTTGTTGCGTCTTTTAGGCTTGGGGTGAATTCTGCTAAGAAGTCCATCAATGATTAGGCCTTCATCGTCGTGCAGGGTTGTTATACTAAGCCGTATTGGCCAAGTTCCAACGCCCACTTCATTACTCGTTGAGAAGCCTCTTGACTATGCAAAACTGATCGCAATGGGTATTGGGTCATGATGATGATCAGATGTCATTGAAAGTAGGGTATGAGCTTCCGAGCTGCAACAACTAGCGCCAAAATTAGTTTTTCAATCTTCGGGTATCTGGTTTCCACATCAAGGAGAGCTTTGGATGTATAGAATACATGCAGTTGGGCCCCCATCTCTTCTCATATAAGGGCAGAGCTTATTGCTGCTTCAAATACTGCTATATGGATACATAAGTCATCCGCTGCTTCCTACTTGGATAGTAAAGGAAGTGATGTCAGGTACTTCTTCAAGTCTTGTGATGCATTATCACACTTCGTTGTTCCATTTGTCTCTTTATGCATCCTGATCGCCTTGAAAAAAACTTGCATTGGTTGGTAGGTCGCAAGAGGAATCGGTTGAGTGCAGCTGCTCGTCAGGTTAGACCTTGGATCATTTTCAGAGTGGTGGGGGACTTCATATCCAGGATCGTTCATATCTTTTTTAGATGTGTGTTTGGCATGGTCTGATCTCTTCTTAGGGTCAAGGAAGATGTACTCGTCATCTTCTTCGGGTTTCCATCCTGATTCATCTACCAAGGCATTGTCGACCTTGACGTCATCTTCTTGACCTGCCTGCTGTAATTGCTATTTGGTGGAGATAAAATCGTCTTTCTGCATTTCAGCTGCTACTGCTGGGGCGAAAGACTTCTTCTTCGACTCCTTGAGAACTTGTACAGTAGTACATCGACAAGACATTGCCTGGTCGCCTTTGATCTCTCCGACTGCTTTTCTTGGGATGCGAAATTGGATCTTTTGATACTCGATCGAGGTCATAGCTCCAATCTTCACTAGCCAAGGTCGGCCCAATATCCTATTATAAGGAGATGGATAGCTAACGATCACGAAGGTATGCGATAAGACAATTGAATGGCTGGTTACGTTGAGCGTGATAATGTCAATGGCAGTCGAGGTAAGTCCGTTGAATTTGATCAAGACCTAAGCTTTGCATCTGATCATGTTTTCCAGGCCCATCTTCTAGATAACTGACAGTTGTAGGATGTTGACTGAGCTGCCATTGTCCACCATAATTTTGTCAACGATGGTGTGGGCCAGTTGAACAGAAATCACTAAGGGGTCGTCATAAGGAAAATCTACTCCCTTAGCGTTTTGCTCGGTGAAGCCGACGATTGGTCCAGGTATAACATGTATGGCTTGAACCTGAAATACCGATCTCGCCTGCTGGATTTTCCTCTTTTGGAATTGTTGGTGACCCCCAGATGTTCAGATTCGGCAAAGATTTTGTTGATTCGGATTATCTTGGCTAAGGGTTCAGCATCGGCGTCTGTTTCTCGCCTTGGCGAGGCAGCTGGCATGTCTACATAATGGTCGCACTTGCCTTCCTTCACGAGCTTTTCAAGGTACTTCATCCATATGGTGCAATCGTTGGTTGCGTGCCTCGAACCTCTGTGGAATGCGCAGTACTTCGTCTAGTCTATCATGGAGGTGTCGCTTCTCATGGGTTGCGGCATCTTAAACCGTGGCTTGTCCTTAAGGTCGCGAATGAGTTGGTTGATAAGGACTGAGAACTTGGTGTACGTCTTGGGTGTGGTGCCTTCTTTCATCAGGGATCAGTCCCTATGTCTGCTTCCTGGCTTGTTTTTATCATTGAGTGGTTTATCGCTCGCCTTCTTCAGAGTCGACTCTGCGTTTTTTGCACGGCTGCTCAGGTGGCTTCTAGGAGCACTTGGCCTCATCCTACAGGGAGTGTTTTTCTTCCAAAGCATAAGAGTTTGTCAGGGTCAAGTTCTCGTCCATGATCAGTTCTCCGAAAAGTGGGTGATTTGTTAGGATCCCCTTTACGAATGTTGAGTATGCAATGCTGTCATCACATCCAACAATCTTCGCCTTCTCCGCCTTGAACCTCTTGACGTATGTGCGAAGTGACTCTTTCGGGTCATTCTTCATGTTGAAGAGATGGTCAGAATTTTTCTTGATATAGCAGTAGGACGAATATTCCTTAGTGAAAACCAAGGAAAGTTCGTTGAAGTTCCGGATTGAGCGTGACGGCAAGGTGTGGAACCAGTCTTGCACTTCGCCTTCAAGCGTCGTGGCAAAGATTTTTCACATGAGAGCATCATTGCTGCAGTAGAGGGTCATGGGGCGCGCTACATCTCAATGTGCTATAGGAGTTAGTTCACCAAGGTGGTCTGTTGCACGAGGGCGCTTGTCAAATTGGCAACCTGTTGGGGCAGGTGGTGCTCGCCATTTGGATTGTAAGAGTCTAGATAATGGGCGTCGCCATGTGTGGTGGAAGTGTAATGGACTGCAGGTACAAAGCTTAACCCCAGAGCGGGCATTCCTGCAGAAAAGTGGGGGTGAAAATAATCCTGAGTTGATCGCGGGACCGATGGTTGGAATCTGGATCGCCGGATGTGGCCTCGGGTTGGATTGGGCCACGGGCTGGGTCGCCGGAGCAGGTCGTAGGGCGAGCCAACCAGATTGGATGGTTGGGCCATGCGCATGGGTGCGCTAGGCTCACGCTTGTGGCAGCTGGCCTTGGGCATGCGCTGTGCGCTGGGCCGGCGCTGGTTTCTCGCATTTAGCTTGCAAAGGATTGGGCCCTCATAACCGTTGGGCTGCCTCACCAAGGCATGTCGGCTAGATGGCTTGGGCTTAGGCCCATTGAGTTGCCTGGCTGGCAGTAGCTAGGCTTGCTGCTGCAGTAGGCTGGGCCTTCTGCCCTGGGCCTGGTGTGGCAGCTGCCAAGTTTCATGGCGCCTGCCCATGGGCCAAGGAATGGATATGGGCCTCTACCTAGGGTTTTGGGGGTTAGGGCGCTGCTAGGGCAACGAGGCCGATACTTAGGCCGTGGCCTGGTGGCCTTGTTGTGGCTGCTGGGTCTTGGCAACAGTGGTGGTGCGGCTTCGTAACGGTAGGGCTCCTCCTGCCGTCGTGTTGAGCCTCGAGGATCGTCATCGTGGGGCTATATCCTTGTCTCCACTCTCTGGTCCAAATCCTTGTACGTAAGGGGTTCCGTTCATCGTGGTTTCTGAATTTCCTAACATTGTATCCTTTCTCCAGGGATTGATCAAGAAACTTTTCTAGGAAAAATTAATTGATACGACGTGTGAGAAATTCAACGTAACAAAAAATTCAAGAAACAAATGCAATAGGCTTCTTCAAGTATTTGAATCAGCTATCAATGAAAGCACCAATTTGTTGATGCAAATTTCCGCCATCTCTAGCTTTGACGAAAATGCACTTGCAAAACAATCAACACTTTTGATCAAGGACCTAAGCCTCACGAGCCCACGAGATGGGGGAATGGGGTTATGCCAATGGATCTCCGATGCTAAGTTAGTTTATCTGAGAAGAGTAAAGTGTTTAGGGCTTTTTAGGGTAGTAAAAGCTTCTAAAATTTGGTAGAATATGAGGTATATATAGGAGGAGAGGGCCGGCCATAATGTTAGGGTTTTACCTACACATGGCGGCATCCTATTGACCAATGTTTATGGAGAAATATTCTCAAGATATTAAATAGGAAATAATATCTTGAGATAATGGAGTAGTTATCCCTAATTGAATTAAATAGGGATTACTTACTTGAATAGATTTAATCTTCAATTGGGAATGTATTAAAGATAGGATTTGGGTAACTAATCATTATTTTTAATGCTTTGAATTTTCCTTGCCAAGGGCAGGTGAGCTGTGTGCAATCGTATTCAGTTGCTGGGACCTTCAAGGGTGTGAGCTACGCGTGGGAGTGTATGAGGAGCATGCTCATGTATTAAGGGCAATCTTGTCTTTCTTGGGCAAAAGTCCACGTGTCACCTCTAGAATGTTTGAGATTATTTTAGGCTCCACATTGATAATCAAGAATGTTGTTAAAAAAGCGAAAGTTTTAAGGGTAAAAGAATTACGAACGATCACCTTCTAATAGTTTATGTAACACTAGAAGTTTGAGAAAAACTAGTCTCGAAAGGAAAGGAAAGCAAAACATAAAATTCTAAAACTTCCAAAATAATTTTGAAACTTGAAAGATATTTTTAGTTTAGTGTTTAGCCTACTAAACAATAATAAAACGCTAAAAACCATCGTGAGACGGAAATAAACATCGAAAACTTAAAATCATTAGTGACTCGCATAAACACTATTTTGTGCCAGAATTCACCTTTTTTTATCTACTATAACATCATGTTCATCGGTTACATATGTGGTTAAGTTGAGACAATATCAATATGATTAATAATGGATCGCTAACACGACTATGAAATCTTGACAATTACATCCCCAATATTTTTATTTACTTTTTCTCCACGTTGCCATACGGTGAGAGTCTGAGGGAAGTCATATAATCCCAGCCGTCAGCGAGATGAAGTTTCCATTTATGGAGGGAAAGAGCAAAAGGCGGTAAAATTCCAATTTGAAACTCATCCCCAAAACCTAACACTGGACCGGGATCCCGCAATTTCAATGCAACTCCATCTCTCTTTCGATTTCAGCAGCTTCATTGCCGTCTCTCAACTCGTCTTCAGCAGGTTCATTCTCTCAAACCCTAGCTTTCTATTCACTCCGTTTTTTATTTCTCTTTCTATTTGCAGTTTGGTTGCCGAGAAAACAGTGGAATGTCAAAAGAAAATAGTAGTAAGAATTGTGATGGGCACTTCAATTGTACTTGGTTTAATTTTCGTATCGTATCCGCCATTGGTTTTTTAGTATTTGATAATTATTACTGCAATCAACACTTTTCCGTTTCAAAAAAATTATCATTTATTAAACAGTAGGAATTGTTTATTATTGACATTCAGATCACAAATATCAACAAATCTAGTATCCTGTAAATTTTGGAATCCATCGGATTCGAAACGAGGATAACAATGGAATGCTTTTCTGGGTTTATTTGTGCACTTTCTTTCAGTAATGCTAGAAATTATTATCGTAATTTAATTTATGACAATACTAATTTAGATATGTTCCGTTGATTCGTGTTTTGACGATTATCCTTAAATTTCCTTTTTGATACAAAATAAATTGATTTTGGTTTCTGAAAATTTCAACGAGTTCAGGAAAATTGTTGTTCTTTGACAGAATTACTGGGCGTATCTTCTCCAGAATTTCAATAATGTAGAAGCTTGAATGGGTTTATTCATCAGCAGTAACCAATGAGTGCAGGTAAACATGAGTTACAATGTTACTTGTTAAATGATTCGACTTCACACCTTCTTCAGCTGTATTTAAAGTCTTTCATTCCAGTTTCTTTGTATAAACCGTTATAATGTTTTCGGATCTTCTGGGAATTTATTGAAAGGATTACTCCTTTCTGGGAATTTATTGAACAACTAATCTGTACAGAATACAATCAACTCATCACGAGACCTCACATTTTCTGAATGATGCTGGCTTTCTGCTGCCCGCCCGTCATATAATGTGTGCATCTCATGCTAGAGGAAGAATAATTGAATGTGCTAGAATTTGTTAGTAGTTGTTCTTCTCATACAGTCAGTAGTCTTCTGCAAATCTGATGAAAAATCTTCTCTGCGCCATTGTCATGGTCAGTTTTATTTCTTCCCTTCATTTATTGTCTTAGTCATCTTACTCGCAGGGAAGTGCAATCTGGCCATTAAGGGCCGTGGTGCTCTTGTTTTCCTTTCGAATCCCCTCACACAAACATATCCTGCAAGTAAATGAATTAGTCCACAAGGGAACTTGTTTGTCATCTTGTCAGTTGACTGCCAAATGGCAGACATCAGTTCTGCAAAACAATGTTTTCTTTTTTCAACTGTCACCCACCTTAAGAACTTCTGCTTTAGAGATGTGTAAATTAACCACCTCTTTATCCATGTGTTAACTTAACAGGTGCTTCTTTATCCATGTGTTAACTTCACAGGTGCTTAAATAGTATAATTTTATGCCAAAGTGATGTATTTACTCAAATGATCAAATACAATTGGTTTTTGATTGACTTACTCTAGGATATTCTAATATCGTAGGTGCATTTATATCTAGTGATCAATCGACTAGATGAAGTTCTTAAACTAGACGTAGTTGCAAACATGTAAGTAGGTTGTGTCGGAATTTAAATTCATGATCTTGGGTTATCTTCTCATCTGTGTACTATGTTCCTAAATAGTTATCCTCAAAATAATATAAAGAGCTAAAGTCAGTGTCATATGTTCCTAAATCGTTTTCTCAAGGGCTCAAACTAATATGAAGAACTGAAGGCAGCATCACATACCTCTCCAAAAGCAGTATTGAATTCCCTCTGTTGATAGACCTGATAGACAGGTATTTCATTGTGAGTTACTTTTACATTTCTATTTGGGATCTTATAAAGTAACCCTGGTATCTCAATTTCTCATACCTTTGAATATTGTTGATACCGAAGTTCCAAAGTATACAGTCCGTCTTGGCAAATTCCATATCCACCCCCTTGGAACATCAATTGGGTTATGACTAGATTCATGATCTGCGAACATCTGCATCATGATAAGAGTTTTATTATAAATGTGGAAATTAATGGCTCGAGTACTATGTATTATAGGCAGATGGCAGATTCTTTTTGACCTATTGGGTTGGAGGAGTGCCTCTAACTTAGATAAGGTGTACTTTCTGGACTGCTATTAACTTAGTCCAGATTGTGCACAGTAGATGAAGGTGAAGGAAATTAGTGAAGAAGACTTGCCTCATTAACTTGAAAGTAGGTTCCATTGAGGGGAAAGCTTCCTCTCATTGCTGTTCTACAAGGTATCTGAGACAAGTTGAATTAATTTTTTGTAAACAACTGCAGGGGGTCTATTTTGTTTACATATTATCACAATTAAATTTTCCTTACCAAAATCGTCCCTCTGACTATTTGCGAGTTTTCTTCTCTTATACTATTGCATGAAAAGCATGTCTTCTCATTGCACAATCTGTTTTGATCTTGGGAGCTGCACCTGCTTTCTGGTTGTTGAATTGAATTTGCAGTTTCACCTGGTATACAGCGGTGCAGAACAAATGTATCACTTAGAAAAGTGTACAAGATTCTCAACAATGTATCTCAGTTATCAGTGGTTTCTTAAGCTTACCTGGTGTCCATATAGCTAGAAGGTATGGACTTGGATCATCTGGTTCCCGTCTATCCATCTGTAAAGTTGAACAGTGAGTAATTGAGATTAAGAATGCTTCATGTCTTCCAGATACAAAATTAAATTTTAACCTACCCCTTCCAAGAGTGGATGTGAATCAGGTAGCTCATACCTGCATTATATCCGCACAGAATTTATAAGTTTGTCATAGAGAAATATAGTTATGTTTATGTGCATACGTTTCTGTATAGGTATGTATGTCAAAACTCATAACATATCCTAGGCATAGAGTTATTTAAAATGCATTACAAGATTTCTGATGGTAGAGAATTCAGTATTGAGACAACATAAAATGTTTTGTTTAATTGAACATTTGAGGGCTTTGTTGTTACTTATCCCACTCGTAGATATTAAAACATTTAGTGCAAACTTTAAAGTAGACTTTGGTCCTACTTTAGCCGAATTTGTGTCTGATTGTATTGCTACACATGTGGTATTGTGAAATGGGAAGACAGGGACTTACACTTGGTGCTCTGTTCGTAGTCTACTGACATTCTTCAGCTTGGGTGTAGGGATAGAAGTAGCTTCTGGATTCAAGGCAACTAAGGCCTTGGACATGTCACCTTCTTGGAGCTCCATCTTCTCTTGCATATAGTTTTGTAATGTAGCTGTGAACTCTTCCATGTTGAGTTTGATCGTAGGAATCTCATCAGGGTCCTCACAGAAGAAGTCCTCAAGTTCACTGTCTGATAGCTCAGTCAACTCTTGTTCTGGCGTTGCTGGCTCTTCGATGATTGGTTCACACTCTTTAATTACAGTACCTGCTATCTGGAGTGAGTTGTTCTCAGGCGGAGGCAGTGACATAGGAGTGACAGCTATTTCAGGATTTATCTCGGCTTCCCTGGAAACACTTGAACTGACAATGCTCTTCTCTTCTGGCCCTGGCAGGGCAAGTCTTGCACTGCACCAGACAAGGTTGGTATTAATCTGATTAATACTATGTCTAATTCTTCTGAGAGTGTCATAATAATATATTATATTGTATTTTTTTTTTCTCTTCATGTGATTAGTGAAACGTAGAGTACTTTTTACAAACTACAGATTCTCCATGAAACTATGTACTAGTTTAAGTTCCTTAAACACTTTCTGATTACTAATTAATGAGGCCTGAATCTCATGCCCCAAAAAATGTGAAGGTTCTCGTGACACGCTTCAGTGTTTTAATTCCTGCACAGTGACATCAATATACTTGTAATTTTCCAGAGATTATTGCTCAAACCTTGCGAAAGCACTTGCGAAGTGTCGGCATTCTCCTCTCATTGGACATGCATTGCAATTTGGTTTACTCTTTGTGCAAAAAACCTGCATACATATGAAAATATGAGGCTCTTATTTATTTATTTATTTTTAATCACAAATTATGTTTCTAAGTAATGAAGCGCCATGTGTACCTTTCCAAATGTAATCATCTGGTAATGCAGCTCGTAACTGTGGTTCAATAGTCAGCTAATCAGTAAAACAGCAAGTAAAAAAGAAAGAACTGGCATCAATATTAATACGAAAGGTTCTAGGGTACTATGAGATTACAGGGTTAGTTGATCAAGTTTGCATAATCTTGGCCATAGATACTTTTGAACTGTCTCCAGCATTGGGTACCTAGAGAGGAATACGGTTAGCATTTGCAAGTACAGGAAAAGTTTTAAGCATTCAATTGTCGAGATATTATTTCTTACAGTTCTAAGAGGTGTAACTGCAGTGATTCAGGTAATGGTTGGAGGGGCACCCATCCCAGTCTTACTGCTATCCTTCCAACATTTGTGTCAACCTTTACAGAGCAAATAAGAAACAATATTTCTTATATTGTAAGATGTTCCAGGACTATCATAGGAAAACAACTAAATAGTAGCCACACAATTTTTACCGGGAAAGCAAGGTGGTGAAGTGTTAAAAGCCGGATGCACTCCACACTTTTCAAGCCCAATCCTCGTATGCTTAATAGATAATCCCTGCAGAATAATCATATGTCACAACTAATTAACTATATACTGATGCACTGCAGTGCATTATTCATTCATTTGGATAGCCTTCTGGATAAAAGGGGCAGTTGTAATGTTATTTAAGAAAATGAATTATTTGGAATGGCATACTTTGCTTTATCAGGGGGAACATCTCTTAACCATTCCAGATCGATGCTTTCATGTTCTCTAACCAGTCGCTTTAGGAATTCCTACAAACATTTTGCAATCATTGTTAACCTATCCAGTGATGTTATCTTGGGGGAAATTAACAAACATGAGGTCTTTAGACTGGACACTAATAGTAGAGAACCTGCATTCGTTGTGCTAGCAAGTTATTCATCCCTCGCTCCTTGATTGCGTCAGATATTTCTTTGACATTAGCATTTATGAGTGCTTCATAGTCCAGCGAGTCCATTGCTTCTCTTTTTCTTTCTGTTTTCCTACCATTGGCTTGTGCCTGCTTTCTCAAAATGTCCCAGTCAACTGCATTCTTTTTCTCGCTCTCAGCCTTTCCTTTTCTTCCTTTTGGAGGTTTTGTGCTTGTCCCACTATTTGACTGACCATAAGAATTTAATTTCTCCTGTAAATTGGAATCAACCGAATGATTTTCCATGTGTATGTGCTTATTTGCTACAGAGATACTATCAATGACATTGAAAGATTTTTTATTGAGCTCACTGACATTTTGGACATGCTGCTTGCTATCACTCTTGTTTGGCAGAAATGGTTCAGTATGTTTTACAGGCTCTGTGACTGATGTATTTTCAGATTGGAAGGTTGGGTTCCCCTCGCATTGGTGACTGTAGAGGGAAGGTTGGTTATATCCTGTGCTTGACCTTGGTTGAGAATTACTTTGCTGGTCTGTCGAGTGCTCTCTGAAAGATGGATACGGGTCCTTTGTTGGTGTCCCTTGAGAACTCCACAAAGTATTCTGTTGCATGGAGGAATTAACGACACTTCCTGACAGTTCCTCAGTTCTTAAGCTCTTGCAATTTTCTTCCTGTTCAATATTGAACCTGGAAGCAATTGTAGGCCAAGAGGATATGCTTTCCTCACTAAAATTTCCAAATTTCCACGGCTCTGGTTTTCCAGAATCTGGGTTCATGTGAAACTGATTGTTGCTGGAAAGAGCAACTGGTACTTGCATTTTTTCGTCGTCAAGATTGATTGGATCCTTGAAGGAAGTGCCATTGAGATGATCGATTCTATCTGATTTTCTCTTTAGCTGTGCATATTTAAAATGCCCATTCTTGGATCCATCATATGACACTGAACTTCCATTTACTTGATTGTAAAAGTCCTGAAACTTGGTCCCCTTCTCCATCTGTTGACATGATGAAATGGAGACATGAACCTTGGGTTGGCACCCAGTGATAGGATCTTCTGTTTCTGAGTTGGAGCCTGAGCATGATTTGATTCCTAAAGCGCCTTGAGTGACTGAGGATTCAAAAGAATCTTGAGAAGATACAAATTCTTCCTCCAAACATTGACTATGTGCATCCACTAAGTTCCTTTCTGTCCCTGAGGTCTCACTGTCTTTCTGGTTTTCTTCAGATTCATGTAGTGTCATAGAAATCGGGTGATAGATTGGTTGACTTGACCTGTCTTCATGCCATTTGGTGGCATCATCTGGACTTGTCATGTGAACTGCTGGTTCTTTAACCAATATGTTTGTCCTAACCTTGGGTTGAGCTTGGTGATTGCTTGACTTAAGAGGAAATCGTGCAGCCAAAGACATAAAGGCAGAGCTACAAAAGGTGAAAGGAACAAAAAGAATACTGTTCACTTCAAGACATTCACGTATGGGAATCTGGTTGCATATACTTGCTAAAATTGTGAACTTACCTTGATAGATGGTCTGAAACATTCTGAGTAAGGAAAACTCCAATCACTGAGTCAACAACTGATCCTTTCCATTTTGAAAAACGTCTGTCTCCTGTATAGATTATAATATTTTATCAAGGGTTGGCATGCATGTTATCTATTAATCTACAGTTTACATATTCACTCAATTACAAATAAGGGCCTAAATTTATGTAATTTTATATATATATAGATATATTTATCTTCTGTAAAGCTATTGTTTCTCAAGACATCTAAATTATCAAAAACACCTTAAAATGTTTCAGTCTTCCATTTTAGTTCTGAAAAACCTGTCTTTTGTAACAAAAAATAAAAGAATTAGGGAAGTGTTATTGGCACTCCAAAAATCTCATTCTACACTCCTCACAAGTGTATTTTTCTTTCCAAATATAGACAGTTTGGAGTGTAGAATGAGATTTTTGGAGTGCCAATAACAATTCCCAAGAATTAAAATAAATACAAAAATAAATAAAAATACAAAAACAAGGAAGGACGTGTTACTTTTCTAGCTTACTAGGTGGATGGCTTAACTTGCATTTCACAGTTTCACAGTTGGACAGGCAGTACAGTTCAGTAATGAATCTCAGGATAACTGTCCTCTCTAGTTCAAAGCTTCAATATTTTATAACACATTGCAATTAAATCTGTTAAAGAGCTCTCAAACATGTAGACGGCAATGTTGATGTCACAAATTTATAACATATGCAGCATGGTAGTTCATGACAATCCAATTTAGGAATAAAATATAAGGTATTGTACCTTGAACAAGATGCATGCGTGCAATGAATGATTCAACTCGGCCTTGGAAAACCTTTCTTTCCTCTTCCCAATACTTCTCCTTTTCCTTATCATTTCCTTCAATGCCTCCACTTCCTTCCATTCCCATCAAGAGATTCCATATCCTATTTGTTTCCGGGTCAAGCTCTACTTTGGGCCGTGGCTTACGTTTCTTGATAAATCTTTCATAGGGAACTACTGCACCATCTCCTTTGTATGGGACAAGTGCATTTTGCTCATGCTCTAAAATTTTGCCGCATCTTCCATTCAGGTTTAGATTATTAAATTTATGTACAATGTCATCTGGTAATGCAGTATATCTTCTCACTGGAAACCCTGCATCAAAATCAAGAGTATGTCATTATCTAAATGAGTTAAAAATAATTATTGTGATGATACATTTTTCAATGGTTTCTTAAGTTAGAAAGTACCAATTGCTTTTGCAGAAGGCTGCTGATAATCATACAAGGCATCCTTCTCTTGCAGGACATTATCTATACCTGCCTGTGTGGGTCCCACAGTCTGCTTCATGTTTAACATATTATCATGGCGAGGTTGAGATACTTCCTTGTTTCCTGGTTGAAAGGATTTTCTGGGATATGATGAGGCTAGCTGGTTACAGGCTTCAATTGTGGAATGGGTGGAAAAGCTAAGAACTTGAGCGAAATCTTGGCATGAATGTGTGGATGAGATCTGCGGATTTAGAAAACTATTCCCAGAAGCAACTGAGTGAGTGTAACTGTCGCTCATAAACCTGCCTATGCCTTTGTTCTGCCTGTCCATCCTTTCATTACATTCAATGGAAGAACTTAACATTGTATGGTTCTTTGATGCGAATCCATTTGAGTTGACTGTATTTTGCCCTGTTCTTTTAAATATTCCCAGACACTCCTCAACCGGTGTAACTTCACAAGGCATATTATAGATGCTCAAATATCCATTCTCAAATTTCTGCTGCTTATGACGTAGTGAGATATCCTGGCTGAGCATTCTCTGATGGCCATCCAATTGTTTTATCTCTTGGCAAGATAGTGAACTAGGTGGATGATTGGTTGAAAGATGTGTATGCTCAACCGTTCGACAATACTCCCTCTTGGATCCCCTTACTTCTCTTGGAAGAGAGAAGGAGAGGATCTTTTGTACTGACTGAGAGTTGCCCTGGGTAATATTTTCTTTCATCTGAAGGCTTTCACTGCTAGTTTTCATTCGAATGGCATCTTGACCTACTCCTTTAGCATGGGTATGTTGCTGAAAGGGAGTGTATCCATCTATGTATCTTCTATGAGATAAATCAGAACTCCCATTCTCTACATGTCTCCCCATAACATGCGATTTTTTCAGATGCATGTCTTTTGTTGTAGCAAGTAGGGATGCTGATGGTCGCCTTTCTGGCAGGAATACAAAGTTATCTGACATAAGGTTCATGGAAGAGGTGCAGTTATTCATAGTTCCTGGAATCTGGTTTTCTACCTTCAATTTGCTATGTATGACACTTTGCTCGGATGGCCTGGCTTTAAAACCCTGGCTAGTTCCAGGGACCATAGGTTTCCCTTGAGAATCAAAATTCATATTGATCCCTTGCTGCATCTGCTCTTGTTGACCACCTGCTTTGCATTGGTTTTCATCCATGGTATTTTCCGAATCAAAATCTAGGGCTCTTTTGCATGATTTTGCACCTTTTCCACCATTAGGGTCTATTGTTTCCCTTGCACCGTCTCCCAGTGGACTTGGGGATTCCTTTTGAACACTCTTTCTTACATACTTCCTCTTCGCTGGTTGGCTCTCCTTAGACTCTGTATTGTTTGGAGTTGCAGGCTTTGGTGTCCCTTTGGGCTTGCCTTCTCTGATTACCTTGGGCCTGTGTTTTCTTCGCTTTGGTGCTTTCTGCTGCGGTGTAATGTTTAGATCAATCCCTCTGTCACCTTCCCTGTCAGAATCTTTGTTTTCCTTGTATGGTGTAGAAATGGCTGCAGATGACGACTCCACAATGTTCTGCAAGAGTTCGTCACTATATTTTTGAATTGCTTCATCTTCTATAGACATGGTTAGTTTCACCTGATTGTCTTTTTCCTTGCCAGAATCTCCGTCCTTCAAGAATTCCAGTATTGCAGAAAGCTGGTCGTTCTCCAAATTCTTGTTCTGGTCTGTTGTGAACTGGTGTTGCCTGGCAACACATGGGGAAGCGTCAGCTTCTATTCTTGGTAAGGAGTTTAGGTCACAGCTTGACAGGAGTGGTGAAGGGAAACCATCTGTGCAGAAAAACAGTTTTTCTGTCAAGCAATTTTAACAGTGAAGGGATTTTCAGACTTGTATGGTCATTAAGATATTTTGTCCCTTAAATTGAACTTGATTATGATTTCAAGACCACTCAAAATGCAGTATGGCACAGCCAAGTGATAAATGTTTCTACTTCGTAAATTTCTGATTTTCGAAAGAACTCAAATGAGATTGAAACATTTCATGCATTGCTTATTTCTGTTGGTATTGCTTAAGGCCGTTGTACGGTGCAAGTGTGAAGGTTTTAGGCTTTCAAGTGCAACTAGCCACTGGATTTTGAGAGGCAACCATCACATCTATGTTTAAGTGGGTAGACTCTAGGGAGGATAATACTAAGAATCACAATTATCTAGCGGCATTCAAAATGTGTTACGTTGCTTTCTTTGCCCCGCTTCCCGCTGCTTTTCTTTTGTTTTAGGTTAAAATCATCCAGTAACATCAAGTCATTCCTCAAAGGTAGTGTTTGTGCCAAAATGAAGCTGGTTTAAGCGTATTTTGATTTTGTTTCTTGTTTTGGCTTTTTTAATCTACATTAGAAGTCTTATATCATAAACAAGTTATAGTGCATCGTTGCTTCAAAGCTATAAGAGAAACATAAAGACACGGTTGTTTATGATGTGAATTATTACATTATTATTAAAACTTTCTTTTTTAAATGCAATAAATACGTGCAATTGAGTTGATACATGAAGACGTGAAAGTTCCACTTAGAAATGATCTCATCTATGATAATATTCCAAATTTTGAATCAGTTATTTGTCACATAAAACATGATTTTTGTGACTTGAAATTGATCTGTGGTACATGATATCAAATGCCTGCTCATTTCGTTTCTCCAAAGTTTCGGTTTTTTATGAGTCAAACAATAGATGGTCGAAATCTTTCTTTGCAAAGTATGACACAGATATGAACTGAGTTAAAATGCTTACACTGGCATGTCTGGGATGAGCTGTCACCATTACTCAATGGGTTTGAATTTGAACTTGAACAGTGATTTTGATCCGCAGATAACCAATGAACTGAGTTGGAATCTCTACAACTGTTGTCAACTTGAGAAGGAAAATCCATAACCAATGATGTGCTCATCACATTACTTGAAGGATATGAACCATTGCTGCAATTTTGGTCAGTTAGCAAGAAACTGCCCGGGGTGATTCCTTGGTTGCTCGATTGAGGATGCAACTTAGGAATTTGATTTGTCTTTGTTGCTACATCCACACTACTTGAAGGATATGAACCATTGTTCCAATTTTGGTTGGTTAGCGAGAAATTGTCCGAGTCAATTCCTTGGTTTCTTAATTGAGGATGCAACTTGGGAATTGGATGTGTGTTCACTGCTATGCCCACATTACTCCAAGGATATGAACCATTGTTGCAATTTTGGTTGGTTAGCAAGAAACTGCCCGAGTCGATTCCTTGGTTGCTCATTTGAGGATGCAACTTAGGAATTAGAGGTGTGTTTGCTGCTATGTCCACACTTCTGCTCGGGTACGCAGCATTATCATGTAGCAGCTGTTGTGTCATTAGATTATCGTTCCAACTTGAGCCCTCATCAAAGAGCAACTGTGTAAAGGATCCTGCATTGTAGGAGTCCGAAATGTGATTGATCATTTGAATGTTCTCCCCCGGACTTCCATCAAAACCATTTCTAAGTAGCTGATCATTTGAGCAAACAGGTTGAGCCATGCCATTGTAACTAGCCCCCACCGGTACATCCTCCCTTGAAATTCCAGTCAACTGCTGTTGCCAATTTCCTCCTTGACGGAGGTTCCCATAAAGGTTGACCGGGACCGGATGAGGCTTCACTGGAATCGGCTTCTGTGGAGTCACCGGTACCCAAGAATCCGTGACTCGTAAATCATCATCCTGGGGAATCAAAAATCCCCCTCCAAATTTCATCCTTGATTGATTCCCTACAATTCAAACCATCCAAGTCTCTTTTGACTTGTCTGTTACATTGATCTCTACTAACATTCTCCCTTGCCTCCCTCTAATCAGATAAGTGCGGCCGAAAATCGAAAACAGCCGGTTTTCCTGTTTCTTATCCCCATTGCCGGAAACAACCGGTGCCAAAACACCCAAATACTCTCCCACCTACCACGCAATGCATAATACAATCAGCATCCGCTCGATACCGGAAAATCGCTACAAATTACCATATCGACATTCAAATTCCGGAAAGAAACACAAATCGGAAAATTTCAGAAATTTTTCAGAGACCAAGTCTCCCACCTAACATGTAAATTACAGAGAAAGAATATTCGATTTCTGAAATGTAAAAACGCTTACAGAAATAGCAAATGTATTTGACGGGAGGCAGCGGCAGCTCAGCTCTCTCCGATCCGGCGGTGAGACGACTGAGAGTCGTCGGAGCTGGGTCAGTCAGTCAATGCCGGAATTTACAGTCAGTTTTCTTTCCACCAGTAGAATGGGCGTTGTAGAGAGAGAAAGAGGAGAGAGAAGAGAGAGAGAGAGAGAGAGAGAGAGAGAGTAGATGACAAATCAGTTAAGACTATGTTGTAAACTTTATATATTAAATGGAAACTTAATATGGGCACCTCCTGAATTAGTGAATTTTATTAGATGGGCGCCCGAGGGCATGTACGGGTAAAACGAATTTTCGGAAACTGCATTTACTTTACGGTAGTTTGTTTCACCAATTTAGTACATTTCATTTATTGGGTTACTTGAATGACAGTGGTAATTGGTAAAACTGTAATAATTTACACTGATGGTAACTCAAGCTGTAGTTTTAGTGAGATAAGTTATCAACAAATAAAACATTGTGACGTTTGAGGTGATATTGAAGTTCTTTAGTATTTATTTTTTGTATATTTTTAGTAAAAATGTAAATGAATTTTATAAAAACACTTGAAATGTTTTTTTGTAAAAAGAATAGGACTGATATTTCTTCCAAAATGCAATTCAAGTGCTTTTGAAATTCAAAAACTTTTTCGTCAAAAGCACTTTTATTCATTTTAGCGGCACATTTACGTAAAAGTAATTGGAATTAAAAAAGAAATTGAACTTAGATTACAGAATACTCAATGTTAAAATTTGTTGGGACCCACACAAATTTTAGAATCCAAAACTCCAAAACTTGGGGAACTTGCAATTTGGTGGTATTTGACTTTTAGGTTATTAGAGAGTGGATTTTCTTCTCCATTATACTCTCAATTTTTTTCTAAAATTTCATTATTCCCTTCGTTAACCCAACACGACCAACCGCTACCCAGCAGAACTTTCCCTCTCCTTTCCTTCCGCCACAAACACCTCCTTCTCCTATCCCACTCCTTATCCTCAAGCCAACCTTCCCTAACACACCTCCATCTTCTTTTCCTACTCCGATTTCAGGAATTTTTTTAAACAGTTTCAACATGAATCTGATTTTGACTCCACTCTAATCCAACTCTTACTCAATTCAATTTCTATCATTCAGATTACCGAATTAATAAACGAACCGTTAATTTACTAGCATTCAATATGCATTTCAACATTTTTTTATTCGACTAGCTAATTTACTAGCATTTCTGCAAACACTGCGAGTAAATGTTTATTGTTTTTTATTTTTAACCCTCTGATACTTTTTCTTTTAATAAAAACGCAATTAAATTTTTTGTTTGAATAAATCAAAGAAGAACTAAGAAACAAAAAAAAACAAAAGTGTGCAAAACCATGTGTGCAGGGCAACTTCTGAGTTGTCTTTCATGATTTTGGCGTTTGAAGTCTCATAGTGACTTCTCACCATCATCCTAAGGGTACATGATATATTAGGTGACTTAATCACGATTAACATTAAATTATTACGAGTGAAAAAAAAAATCAAGTGCCGTAAAATAAATCTAATGCAGGCTCATATGTGAAGAGAAGGGGCGAAGACAGAAGTTAGTTCATCGTGGGCACAACTAAGTAGTGATGGATGCGAGACTCTATTTCTATTGTATCCCAACAATAGCGCACGCAATACCAAAATCTTTTTCTAGTTTTCTCAACAAGACATTTCGTCGAGCATTTGGTTGACCTTGACTGTTTTATGCCTTTTCTACATCCCCATTCTTTAATGCTCTTTTAAATTGTCTTTAGATCAATGTTGTTATCGTGAATAAAACAAGAAGTTAAATCATATATGTATAGAACCAGTAGCTCAACTTTATAAGACGAGTAGGATTGAGGAAACGATAACCCAGTTTGTAAACTACCAAAACACATTACAGGAACTAGCTACGACAGAAGAGTAAGAAGAGCAACCATTTCTACTCGAAATTGGAACTTCTAAAATTTCTTTTCACTTCCTCCCCGTTCAAAGAGTCTGAAATAGGACTTCACTTCTGAGGAGCGATCAGCCTCATCACGTAGCTTTCTTTCCATCTTACTGTGACTTCGATCGACAATGTACATTTTCTGTATAAATTTTGCGTAACTCGCAGAAATCCCAACAGAAGAAACAGTTTAAAATGAATGAGTGTTTCATGGTTCTCAAAACAAACAAAAGAACTTGCATAAGTCAGTGCATGTGCTTTCTCATTGCGCAACGTAACTATAACTCGCAAGGATTAGTGATTCAGTTCCGGAGAAATGCCACAGTGGCAACGCGCGATCCAACAGATCCACCAAACGCGAATGTTGGATATGTGCGGACATGACTAAGGTATTGAAACTTAGGAGGATCTCTGCTTGTTTCGTGTTCCTGGATGACACTTCTTTGATTGAAACTTTCCACTTCTTGAACCAATTCATCCTTTGTGTTGTTACATGATGTGATCACCTACAAAGGTGTTCCCCAAAGCAATGAAACATCAGGTAGCATCGAACGAAACAAAAACTTCTTACAGAGAAATTTAAAGGGAAAAGAAAGAGTGCATGATTCTGGTACGTGCCATAAGCAATTTCAAATAATTAAAAGTGCTTCTCATATCACATGGCCGAAAACAAAACCAAAGCATTTTCAAAGTGAACATGCAGGAAGCGCTATGGTTCATAACGACATACGTTATCTATACTCTTAGCACTTGAAAGCACGCCCTAAATGAAGGTAAGTGCAGTTTTAAGTAACAAGTATTAACCAAAGTGAAGATGCTTACTACTAATCCACCAGGAGCCACCGATTTTGAAACGGAATCCCAATACATTACCCTGTATAACAAAAACACAATTTCACAATTTCACACTCTAGTTTCCTTCTATTCGATAACCACAAGCGATTAAATAGTCTAAACAAATCATTCATACAGACATGGAGGAATTATCAATCAGAAAATAGATAAAGAGTTGCAGACTATGCTGGCTTTTACCTTTTGATAGAACCGTCTGGATGCAATCCAATGGCATCCAAGGTTCCTTTGTCCACAACTAGTTTGAACTGCCTGTCCAACTTGGTCTCTAGAATATCATCAACCTAAAAAATAGTGGCACACAATTCATTTAATATTATTGGGAAATAATGTATTAAAAAAATAGTTTAATAACGAGCTAGATTCAGACGACATTAAAGTAAGAAGAGAAATTTCATTGAATAGAAATATACAAACGTCCAAGAGGATAATTGAAGACAGCAGGTTATAATCTGATATTTTTTGTCTAAAGTCTAGACACACCAGAAAACATTTGCCAAAAGAAAAGGCATACCAAAAAATTAATGTTCGGCAATCCATCACGATCAGCAAGGCTGCGAGCGAGATCAATCGCCCCTTCACTATAATCAGTTCCTGTTAAATCAGAAAACCTGAACCCAAAACACCAGAATTTCATTCATTAAGGTCTCTGATGTGACAATTTAGAAAAACAACGGAATTCAAGTCATTAACTAAAATTTCACGAAATCATGGACTGAATTTTTATTTACAACACTCCCAGCCCTTCTTCACAACCATCCAACAAGGAAGGAAAAATAAATCAAAGGACAAAAAAGGACATTCATCAGGCATAGTTTTTGGAATGATATTCTTTTGGGGTGAATTGGGGACCAAAGACAAACATAAATTACATAGGAATGATCCTGGGGCCTAGGCTAGGCCAAACCATAACATTGACATCAGCAACTAAAATAGTTTCAATTGAAGCAGGTTGGCTGAAGAGGAGTCCTTCTTATAGAATAATTAATTATTTTTTATTAAAAAAATTGAAGAAAGAAGGTTTTTGAGATTTTTAGATTAAATATTGGAAGGTCCTTCTAAAAATTATCATTGACTTTAGCCAGTCCGTTAGGTTTAGCACAAACATGTTGAACACAAATAAAAAGGCTAAATGTACATTTCCAACAAATCATGCCCTCTTCAAGACAGGTTTGATTCTTGGAGGATGAAACATAACAAATAGTGAAATACCCAACCATAAGGGTAAAGGAAGCATCATCTAACAGCGGCAAATGTGTCGTATGTGCAGTGGTGACAGTGATTGCACTTGAAAGTATGTAGGTTAGTGAAACTTGATAGCAGTGTTGATTCAATTATCAAGGACTGGAGTATGATAAGAAAGCCTAAAACATTATTACAATAAGGCCCATGTAATACATGCAATCTCATAATAATAAAATAACTAGCATAATCAGAAGTCAATAACAAGAATAATAATTATATTAATAAAATCAAGTTCATTATTAACCTATTAATTTAAACCCTAACCTAAATCGTTCTGAATAAATTAAGGGGTAATTAGATTGAGGTCACAACATATTTTCAATTCAAAGATTGAGTCTGTCAATATTTTGTGCTTTTAATGAGAGGTCAATTAAGAGACATTTTAGCAAGTGGAATTGAGCTGGAAATGAAACTTGTAATTATTGATCTTAGTTGAAGAGGAAAATTGTTTCTAGTAACCTATGTTAGAAAATGAAATGTCCATCGACCATAACTGAAAATATGAAATTATTTATTGGGCTACACCAAATTTGCTACTAAATAATTATAATTAAAGTTCATTTAAACATAAGTAGTTTTTAATCCTGCATGTATCCTAAAATAAGTGGAACTTTTTTTTTTGGTGCATCACTCTTTGCATGCTCTTCAAGACTAAGCACAGAACCGATTACTCTTTTCTTCTAAGTAACAGGAACATAATATCATTAAAAATAACCGAACAATAGAGAGGACCAAGTTGTCAACTGAACTAGCTACAAGATGCTAGCTAAACAATTCAACAAAGACTGCAAAACGTAGCTAAGAAGCAAAGCAGACCAATAAAAAAACTACTGTACAGCAGAGTTCCAGCAATACAATATAGCTCAAAAAGAACTATTCCCAAATTCTGGAAATACCACCGTACTGACACCCGAAAAGAGCCCAAAAATGACCTCCTACTGCCAAGAAGATCCACCTCTTCATTCCCTTGCTCCCTCAAAATTAAAAAACACTTCTATTCTTTAATATCCATACCATCCATAAGATTTCCATTCCATGACAGCACATCTCCCTAGCACCATGCCCATCTTTTTCCATAAAAACACTTAAACCTCTCAAAGAATAATGCAACACAAGAAGCTAGAGTAATTAGAACAATAAATTGTTCTATAAGACAGCCAATGACTCTGTTAGCTCCTCCTCCTGATCATTCAAGTTTCTACATTTAAATCCGAAAACTTGTTATACACTGCAAAAAAATATTTAAGCACATATACACTTCCATCAAATTTGTTACCGATTTATCTTAGATAGTTCACTTTCTTCACTGCTACATCATTCTATTAAATCTAAATGCACAATTCACTTTAACCAAGTAGCGTATAAATACTGAGACTCATCTATGGGCAACTTGTTGACCTTAAAATGAGACCTGCGGAAGCCTTATGGTCTCCAATCTTGACATTCCAATCTGACATATGATTCACCTAGTTTGCATTTTATTTGCTTCCATACAGGAATTTCAATCTAATTCAGCACAGAATACCAGATAAAGTTGAAGAATAAAAGAATACCCCTGCTTGGAAAGTGCTTGAAGAAGCAATCCATTGCCAGTCCCGATGTCAAGTACACTCCAGCCTGAAAGATACTTATCACCTTGTTCCACAGGATCAGACTTATTATTATCATGATTTGGTGTGCGACCTTGAGAAATATCAATGCATAAGCTTTTGGTCCAAGAGGAGACAACTTCCATGACATTAGCTCCAAACCTGCAGAAACAGAGGGCTGAAACCATCAAACGCTCCACGTCTTACAGTACCTACTCACTTTAACACAAAGGGAAACTAAATACAAATCCCTCACTAATGTGGAATTATAAAAGTAAGGATTAAAGGTTAACAAACTCTGGTAAATCACGACAAAATTGATTTGCACAGCCGATAATATTTTAACATCGACTCCTTTTCATTTTATATAGTTGATATGTAAAGGATATCAATCTTGTTAACACCTTTTTCTTCAATCTCCCCTCACTATTATGAATATCTTTTTCCTAAGGCTCTGTGAAAGTAGCAGTAAATGCATATCATATAGCTAATTAGTATGTTACTAAAAATTAACTCATGTGGTCTTCACATGACGGTGTTTAGATAATTTTTAACAGTTTTGGTATTGTGGTTGTTAGCTAGTTAGCTTCAGTTAGCTTAAATATATAAGCTAATAATAATTCCTCTGTAATACCAGAGTTTATCAGATTCATTTTAATTTCTCGGACAATACTAAAGCTTTCTCTCTATTATCTCTCGCTCACCCTTCAAGATTTTTCTTCGATTCTGGATATTTCGGGACATTTCTTTGATGTTAGCACTTGGCTGTTTTCTGCTGTGCCCCAAAGGCACAACAAATGAATAACAAGTTAATTTGCACGTTTGCGAAAAGCTTACCAAATTTCACCGGTATGACCATGTTCCCGAAAATTCGCCAACTCATCGGCATATGCAGCATCCCAGTAACTCTGAAGACCTAGCATTGATGTCACTCCTTCAGCATCTGGTTCCTCCTTGTCAGAACTGCAAATACCACCATATCAAAAGAAAAAATTCTTCCTAAACTAATAGCCTATGAATTCTTCCTCTAAATTCAGAATTGCAAAAGCATAAATACAACAAGCTATGCAAAAACTTAGTCTTAATAACTTAATTTTGCACTAATTAATTAATTAGTTAATATTTCATTTACAAAGATTTTCCTGGAAACCAAACAGGAAGTGAAGGGGAAGCAAACCTGTACTCGGAGGGGGCACGAAGGTTAGCAGCAGAAAGGTCCTCGGCAGCGTCGGCGTGGCGCTGGTCGTCGTCGAGAGTGCTTCCGTAGTCACTCTTGATGGACCATGAGTCGGCGGCGATGGAGCGGTCGTCGTCGGAGACGAGATCAGGCGGTGCTGCTCGGCTCTGCTGCGATATCTCCGAGTCATCTGGCCCCAACCGGAATCCTGCCATTGCTGAACAAACTATTGGATGTTTGAGGGAAGGAGGGAGAGAGAGATGGACTGGCTGACTGATAGAATAGTGAGGATTCGTCGAATCGACGTGATCAAACGTGGAGTACTACTGGAGTAGTGGACTTTTTTGGGATTTGGGTTTTGGATCTTGGATTTGGACAACCTAAAATTGGATCAGTTAAGTCTAGCTACTAGTCCATCCCCAACCGAACAGACTAAACATAGGCGCGTTTAAATTTATAGTTATGTAAAAAATTATTTTTTTAATGAAGTGTTGGACCATATTCATATACTACTTCGATCGAAAGAGCTAAACTAGTCCCTTAAACATTTATTAGTTTTAAGTCCGACTTTGAACAAGCTTGATATCTGCCAAATAATTCTTATACAAAATCTCCCTCAATAATTCTCACGCGCTTTCTGGTCGTGAATTCTTGTGAGGGATTTGTATTTCCTCGTGGGTTTTGGAGGTGCATGCTCATCTTCCACTCAGCTATCAAGAAACCCACAAAGCTCCGATGTTGCTGCACCACTACTGCGGAATGTCTTCCAATGTTTGGACCTACATTTCGAACTTACGATAACATATAATTCATCTATTTACGATAACAGTTTACCCAACATTACAATTTACAAAGAAATTGGTTACAAGGGCATAACTTTGATACATATGTGTTGATCCTAAAAATTACAAGTGTAGGTCAAGCAACTACCGAGTTAACTACGTCCTTCTTGTGAATGCAGACATGCCAACTCGTGACCAAGCTTGGACAGGTGAGTAGAATACATGTGGTGGTATGGTGTTGAACGTGCTACTGATTTCTACACTAAGCGATTACGGCCAAGGAAGGAACACTCTGGGCCTAAGGTTCTGGAACATGAAAGCAAATTGCATTTATTGTGAAGTTCAATAAAAGATTCGGCTTTTAATCACTGAGTAACATGAGTAACACCTTCTTTCGCCAAGAAAGCTAATAAAGTGACCTTATTCAGCAAGAGAATCAATGACTCCTCACTGACAAAGACTTGGATATGTAATCAATCGAAATAGACGCACCGTGATTAGTTCAAACTGAAGATGCTCCTAGGTCGCCTAATTCTACGATTCCAGTTATGTTAATCCAAATAGAAGATGTGTGGCGAGAGAGTTATGATAGTTATGGCTCGTTTACATAACTATAATCAAACTAGGAGGAAAATGATTGAGGGTGAATTAATTTGAGGAGTTGGAATGAGGAAGAGTTATAATTTGATTCATGTTGAAACTGTTTACTTAAATGTTCTAGAATTGAAGAAGAAGTGAACTGAGTTCATATAAGTTGTTTATTAATTCATCTGAATTCGAATGTGATTTAATATGATTACAAAAATACCCTTGTTGTTTTTTGTTTTATTATATCCTTGTATTTATTTTTAATAACATTTCAATTAGTTATTTTTATTTGTTTAGTTAAAGTGAAGAGTTAAAATATAATTATTGTAAATAGATTAAACATGCAACTCACATATCAAAAAGGGACGACTCGACTAGAGTTTTTCGCAGTCAAATTTTATCGAACCCTGCCTTCCAAATAAACACCATAATCCACCAAAATTTCCAATTATTTTTTTATCAAATTCTTGAACAGGAATTTTCCAATGTCGTTTCGTCTTCATTTTGGATTCAAACGATAGGAAAAGGGAAAGTTCAAGAGCAAGTCCACCGCCCATCGCCAACTCTCCACTCTCGAAGATCTTCTTGCTGGCATGACACACCCCAATCCGGAATGTCCATCTGGATTCCGAATCGAGCTATGTTGGCTGACACCCGGAAGGTGACGGAGCCATAAAGTGTAGTGAGGTTGAAAATGTGAATAAATTTAAACTTAAAAGTATCTAAATATAAGAGTGCATCAAGTGTGCCGAACTAGTACCAAAAAAAAAAACGCTTAAGCCCAAACTCGGCCCAAACCTTTGGCATGTTGACCCGATCTGGCCCATTTCCGAAAATGGATATGAAATATTCTCTGGAATATTCCTTGTGTTGACTTTTACGAAATTTTCTCGGAAACCCTTATAGGCTAATTTCGACGCCCCGAGTTCGTTTTTGACATCCATTTAATGAAATTCCGAAGTTTTAACGTAGTTGCCCGCCTTGGAGGCACGGTTGACGTTTTTGGGTTGACCGTTGACTTTTCGTTGACTTTTTATGAAAATTGCCCGGGGCCCTTCTTAACGTATTTTGACGCCCTAATTCCAAATCCACATTCCTTTTTCCTAAATTTAATCGATTTAATTGAGTTTTACTAACGGGTCCCAATATTATGCTTATGTGTGATTACTAACCGAGACTCCAGCTTTTTTAGCTCGAAATGATGTGACATTGTAAGTATCTGTGAGTGGTTCTTTTCTTTTATATAGTGCAATATTTGTTTAGTTTCCATATATACATCTAATAACAATTTTTTTATGTGATGCCATAATTAAATTAGTATTTATAAGAAATGTCGTAATAATGAGAATTAGGAAATCATTATAATCTTACGGGATGCACATGTAAGCATACTATACGGGGATGCCTTAATTATATTTATAACTAGAATTATTGAATTACTGTGACATGATCATATTTAGGCTATCTGCTCATCTTGTACTACACTGGTGTTAGTACTCACTCGAGCCAAGGCCAGGCTTCACGTGTATGTTCATATCGCACCGCACACTTACTTTGGATCCATTGTAGGTGCCAGTCCAGTCCTAGATCGCTATAGGCAATTAGGACTCGTATGTGATGCGTATAACGCCAGTCTTCACGTGATTGTAGTACTAGAGTGTAAGTCATTATTGCACCCAGACCCATTCATGGTAGAATATCTCTGCATGAACTCATGTGTCAGCATATGTCGATAAGCACTCAATATGATATGTTTGTTATGCGAGATTATGTGATTATTGGACATTAATGTTTATTCACGAAATATTGTGACGTATTAAATTCTTGAGATATTGCAGACTATGGTAAGTATTTTCATACTATACGTAGTATGTATATTTTGGAAACTATACTTATTTTACGGCGATGGATTATTATGTTTTTGAAAATGTTTTTACAAAGCTGTATTTTTAGGCCCACTCACCTTGTTTTTATTGCCCATCCAAGTTTTAGTAGCTGAACTTTCGTATCAACGAATATTCTTAGCAAATCTCGATATTGGAGATTACCTTCGAGGGTATAATTATTACCCTATCTCTACTATACTTTACTTATGCTCTAGATGACGTGTGAATTGGGTTCAATCCTGCTCACATACACACTCTTATATTTAGACACTTTTGGGTTTAAATTTACTCACATTTTCCACCTCACGACACTTTATGGCTCCATCACCTTCCGGGTGTCGACCAACACAACTCGATTCGGAGTCCAGGTGGACATTGGGGGTCGGGGTGTGTCATGGCACCCTTAGCCATCCTTGAACTTTTTTCGAAACGAGAAGCTAAACATGGTGAAGTCGAAGTAGATTTTGTAACAAGTACCAGATAAGAGTTTAGAGATGAATCTGAAGGACAAGATGAGAAAAAGAAGGGGATTCTAGGGATTACTGAGATTGAAAATCCTAATTTGGTAAAGTCAAAAACAGTGAAAGCTCGAGAAATTGATATTGGAAGACAAATGGTGGTCTGGGCTGGGTTGGGGGTGGTCAGGTTAGAGTGTGCCTTGGATGGTTGAATGGTCGTGAGGGGAAGAGAGATGAAGATGTGAATGGCAATCTTGTAATATTTGAGATAAGGAGGACAATAAAACGAGCAAAAATCCATTATGGATTCCTAACAACCCAGAATCAGAATACCACCTAAATTTAGGTAATCTAATTCCTCCAAATTTTGGAATTTGATTCCATAATTCGGGTTGGTCCCATAACGTTTTTGATTCCCCAATATTGGGCAAACATCAAGATATCTCGTAATCGAAAATCAATTCCGCATTTTGATTCTGATTACAGTTACGTAAATGGGCCCTTAGTATTTTTTTTAGGGGCATGAGAATGTTTTGCGTAAAGTGAGGTTTCGCGTAAAGTGTTTGAGTTGTTTTTCTTTTGTTAAAAAGGCTCTTCTTGTTGCACATCGTTCAATATTTATAGCAGTGAAATATTTGAATTTGCTTGATGAGCAAATGACAAGGCTCATCCTGATAATGTCATATCTTTTCACGTTGATCCAATGAAAGACTATGTGATAATGTCTAAGTCATGCTTCCTATCCAATCAGGGGACTCCATTATTCATGTTGTTTGTCCAAATGCACCATGCAATGATAAAGCAAATTACAATTCAATTGCATTACTACCTCTGACCATTATTCCATGTTTTTTTATATTTCATCTTTGACCAGCATGTAGCTGTGATCACATCACCAATCTTTGCATAATAATGCATCCTAACCAAAGTCACCAAACAACTAGAATATCCTTGGATAATGAGAATGATCATTGCCAATCTCTGCATGCAATCCCATTCTAGAATTTTATCTTCTTGTTCTTGTGTGTGTAGGGTGCAAAAAATCAACAAGATCAATCCTTATTTTCTGACTAACAAATAAAATCCCTATCCAAATGATAATTAAATAATCAACAATGGATAATGCTTGGCATGCATGGTCTCTGTATAGATTCAAATCAATCCAATTACTCGGTTGACTAAAAAAACTTAGCAAGAATATCATGGAGTCCATCTTCTTGTCAAGGTTCTAAAAAACGATAGGCGCTAGTCGGACGGCGGGCTAGCACCTAGTGCCTAGACGGCTAGGCAGGGGTCTAGGTAGCCTAGGCGGATTTACGTAAATTTCTTGTATATCTTGTAAATAAGAGCATATTAACACTTACAAAAACTTATACTTGTATGAAATCCATAGATAAGATAATAAAAGAATGATAAAATGCAAAAAGAGTATCCAACAAGTCCAAAATTTAAAAACACATTAAGCATATATGCCATATAACCATAGTGAGGAGTATTGTAGGATGATACATATACAACAAGCTCACAATTTAAAACCACACAAAATGCAAAATAGGAGGAAAATAAGGAAATATAGTAATGTAAGATACTTATCTTTAGCATCCCAGAATTTAAGTTGATACACACCTATTCTATAAAATTAACAAAATTTCAAGGTATAAACATAGGTGCATGTAGTACCAACTGTGAATGAAAATGTCTGGACATGAGGGTGATAGAGCGGTAAGAGTATTCAAAGCCTCATTCCTTGTGCTATCATCTTTAGCGAACCCCAACATATTCACGAGCTCTTGAGCACCAGTGCACCACCCATCTCTACTATTTTCATTCTGCTTTCATCTGTAAATCAAGAGAAGACATAAAAATTTACAACCTGTTTCACAGCTGAAGATCAGAGAAATGAAACGAGCAATTATATGTTACGCAACTCAAACACAAGAAAGTTTCTGAAAACAATTCCAGCGCAAACTGTAAATGGTAATTCATTACCAGGTGTGCTTTACAATATCAAAACTCAAAAGTGAATTGCTTTACCAACAAGGCAACCAGCACATATACCCGTATGTAAAACAGGTAGAAAATGTACAAAAGAAATATTTCTTCTAACAAATGAAGTAATTCATAATCCTATAGGCTATAATATACTTGAGAATAAGGCAGTGCTAGCAACCACTGAAATGTGATTTCCAATCTTATCTGGGTATCCCATTTACTTTCTAAATGTTTTAAGTTAAATAATATTTAAGTGCAAGAAAGAAAACGGCAAAGCCCATGTATGCACGTCAACAAATATACAAATTAATATATAGCATTGTTTCCATTTAGGTTTCTCTAGCATTTACCTAACGCTTGTGAAAGTGGCATAAATTATATGTATGCAATTAAGCATAAACTGGCAAAGTCACCCAACGTAAGAACGAAATCATAAATGAAAATCAACATATGTTGAGGAGTGGCCAAACATTCTGCTTAGGATACAACCTACAACAAGACAACATCAACAAGAGCCTTGTGACAGTACAACTATGTTTCGCGTTATACCTTAAACCTATTGACATCTAGAACTATTGAATAAACTATCCAAGTGAACCACAACTTGAGTTTAATTAATACCAAGTATTTATCTAAATGAATGAGTTTTCTCAAAATTAGACACTGACAGCAAAGAAAATAGAGCTACGAAAGTTATTAGGCATCAAACTCTTCTTCACCATATCCCTCCAATACTCTCTCCGTGTCGGACTCAAACTCAACTTCTTCATCATCTCCTTCTTTTAAGCAAAGTGAGACCCCATTCCAAAAATGCGCACTCACTACGGTAGCATATGCCGTTTTCCTCATTGTAGTCTTGACATGTTTGCATTGTTCCCATTCATTACTAGCAACCATAACCTTCAAGTCTTTTTTCTTATCCATCAAGCTTTGTAATGTGAGGAAAGAAGTTGCAAATCTAGTGACTCCGGGCTATTATGTCTCTTTTCTTGGTGTGCTATCTCATCAATGCCAAAGTTTTATGATGTGTATAAATGAGGATAGTGAAAGCCTTTGCCTTGTCAATAACTCATTTGAACCTAAGGAGATTACCAATCCCTGGAAGCATGAGATTCAAAGTATGAGTGGCATATGATGTCCAAAACATATTCGACCTCTTTTTCTTCATCATGTTTGCCGCCGTCATATTGTTAGAAGCATTATCAGTTACCACTTGAATCACATTTTGAGACCCAATTTCTTCAACACACTTGTCCACATATTCAAAGATATATTTTCCGATGTGTGCCTCACTAGAGCATTCCTTAGAAGAAAGAAATATGGTGTCTTCCTTGCAATTGACACATAAATTCATTATGCTTCTTCTTTTTCGATCGCTCCAAGCATCGGTCATGATTGAGCAACCATTCAAAGCCCACACTTCTTCATGTTTCTTGAGTGACTTTTTTACTCTTTATACCTCTTCTTTCAATAAGGGCTTCCTTAATTTATATTGGCTTGGAGATAGGTAACATGAGCCAAATTGACCAACTACTTCCATCACACGCTTGAAGCTATCATTATCAATAATATGGAAAGGAATCAGTGGCGGAGCCACCTTTAGACTAGGATAGGCTCGGGCCTATCCTAAAATTATTTTTTCCTAACAACCTTTACTATCATTAATTAATTTTATAATACCACTATCAACTTGAATTTGTGTTGTATTGGTTAGTCCAATTAACTTCAATCCAACAAATACAAAGCCTTAAATTTTTTGCATTAAAGATTCGAAATTATAGTTCTATACTAATATTAGTTGATCATATTCTCTGTTTCTTGCCTATCTACATTTTTTTCCTTTGCTTGTAGACTATTATTTTGGTAAATTTCTCATTTTCCTCTATTAGATCATCTATGAAATCAAGAAGAGAAATATTTCCTTTTTCCAAATTAGCACAAAAAACCCTTCAAATGCTCTCATACCTTCATGTTTTTAGAAAAAAATGTTCTCTTGGCCACTATGAGAAAATGAATGCATGGTTAGTTACCTTTGAATTTGATATCAAGAATAAAGAATAAATGGATGTGCTTATAATAATGTTTTATTTTTAACTCTTGATGTAGTTGATCATTTGTAATGAAGAATAAATGCATGGTCACTCACCTTTAAATTTGATACCAAGGCAACCAAAAGAACGAGATAGTTTCTGCATATATTATGTCCATTTTGGTTTAAAGTGTGCCCCTCCTAACATGAATTTATGGCTCCTCCACTGAAAGGAATACCGGTTTTGTACACCCATCGAGCCACATATTGATCCACTTGATGTGCTATTTCCTTCCAAATTGCATCATGGATGTTTTGTTGCCGAGACTTCTTGCTTCCCTCATTTGAAGAATCGGGATTGATGACGGATGTAAACATATCCATAGGTCCAAGAGTGCGAGACCTTTTTCTTAACCCAACCACTTCAATGTCTTATTCTTCTTCTTGAATTTGTTGAAGTTGCACCTCTTCCCTCACTTCCACAATGTGCTTATCCCTTTGTTTCTTCTTATTTTTTGCTTCTTCTAATGCAGCTCTACATTTGGCTTTATCCTAATCCGAAGACTTTGTGCACGCCGCTACAGTTCCCCTTATGTTGGCTACGTGTTGTTTTAATCTATGTACTCCACCACTAATGATTTTGTTACACAACTTACATTTCACCTTATCTGAGTTTGTAGTATATGCCAAGATCCCATATTCCCATCCCACATCTTTCGAGCTACGCTTCAACACATTTTCAATTTGGGAGAATGACAACATTGCATTAGATGCTCCAAAAGATGAGGTACCAGTCATCACACAAGAAACAATCCTAAAATTCATATAAAATAAACATTACAAACTTAAAATGACCATCCCATCCAATAAAAAAGAGTAACTTATTTACTTTTGATAATCTCCTTCATTGATTACATGTGAAGGAGACTTGGGAATATTAGGGAATAATTGTTGTGTGGTGCTTTCAAAAGTGTAATCATTTTGTCTGTTTTGTGAGTCACATCTGTTGCTTTATATAAAGAGTACTCTGTGTGATAACAATACACACAACACTGCGAAAGAAAAGAACTGAAAGCAATAATATTAGTATCCTTCCCTTCCTCATTTTACCTGCAATCCTTTTGTGTTACAAAACAAAATAGTGTGATATTTTGCACCCGTTTCGCTTCTGTCCCTAGCAAAGGTTATCTCTTGAATTTTTGCCTATTTGTAATACGTTATCAGCACGACTCTCTAACCTCAACCAATTCTCATCTTCCTTCACCGAAAAATGCTTCATTCAAGGATTTTCCTATTATTCTTCCTCCTCTGCCTCACCTACTTAATGTACCCTCGCGAAGAATTGCTAGCATCATGCCTGCTTCTAGTTCTTAACATAACAATTACTTATATCTTTGATTTCTTGTTTGGTGTAGCTCCTGATTACTAACTTATTGTTTATTTATGTTAATTTTACTGCGATTGAAGATGGTGCGGTATCGTCGCCCATCTTGAACTGCAGATTTAATTTTACTACAATTTTATATGGTGTTGTATAATCGCCCACCCTGGTCTGCATATTTAAATTTCTTGTTGTTTGAGTGGTGCAGTATAATTGCCCATCTTATGCTATTATGTTTCAATGAGAGTGGTGCGATACAATTGCCCTCCTCATTAATCATGTAAGTCTCGAGCCTGAAGTTTTGAGTGCTTATCATTTTGGCCTGAAGATCAAAATGAAAAATTTGTAAGAATCAAAAGTTCTAATACCACATTATTGCAAGCTTTTACGCATCTCATTTTTCTTTTAGAAAAGAAAATGGCGAACTTGGCAAAACTTGATTTTGTTGCTCTGGACATTACTAGGAAGAACTACCTTACATGGGTAGTGGATACCAAGATCCATCTGGAGGCAGGGCATCTTGGAGAAACCATCAAGGAGGAAAACAGTGAATCCTCTCAAAATCGTGCGAAGGCCATGATCTTTATCCGTCGCCACCTTGACGAATGACTGAAGAACGAGTACCTAACGGTTGAGAATCTATTAGCCCTCTGGAAGGCACTGAGAAATATATACAATCACCAGAAAACGGTGATTCTTGTAAGAGCTCGTTATAATTGGACACACCTAAGGATCCAGGATTTTAAGTCGGTGGCTGAGTACAATTCTGCAATGTTCAGAATTAGCTCCCAGATGAAGCTTTATAGGGAAACCATCACTGAGGAAGATATGCTAAAAAAGACTTTCAGCACCTTTCATGCCTCCAACGTGCTCATGTAGCAGCAGCAGTAGTATAGAAAATGAGGCTTTACTAAGTACAACTAGCTGATATATGTGTTCATTGTGGCTGAACAAAACAATGAGTTTCTGATGAAGAATCATCAGTCCCAACCTATTAGATCGACACCATTCTCATAAGTGAATGCTGCTTCCCTTGAAGTGAACATCACATCCTCTCGTGGCAATAATTACCAACGAGGACGTGGCCACAAGCGAGGTCGGTGGAACGAGAAAGGCAAAAATTATAGTGTCCAGTTTCACAACCAGGTTCCAAGGCATAATTCAGGCCCGAGCTTCAAAAATGTAAATCGCCACAAAGGAAAAGCTCATATGAATAACACTCCTAGAATTCCTGAAAGAGTTTGCCAAAAGTGTGGTGGCAATGGGCATTGGGCGTGTACCTGTCGTACCCCAAAACATCTAGTGGACCTGTATCAAGCCTCCCTTAAGGAGAAGGGTGTCGAAACCAATTTTCTCTACTAGGCTAAACCGATGGATATACATGATCCAGTGTTCGATTTATTAGGGCAATTGAACACAACTCATCTAGATGTCTCAAACTTCATTGTGGAAAGAGGGAATGAAATGTATCGGTCCGATTGAATCATTTCTGTTTGATGTACTCTTATTATTCTGAACTGGTAGTTTAAAGCTCACATTTCAATTCAATAAAAGTGGCATTTCAATTTCCTTTTGTTATGAATAAACTGTTTTTAACTGTGATTCCCTTACTCAGATAGCATGGATAAAAAAACTATGGTTATTCTCAAAACAAGAGCAATGACGAAGATATTTGTCTTGCAGACAACACGACCACGTATACAAAACTTCGAGATCAAAAATATTTCTCAAGCTTGATGCTTACAAAAGTAAAGGTAACAACAATATCAGGCCAATCAGATGTAATTGAAGGCTCAGGGAAAGCCTAGATCATGTTACCAAATGGAACAATATTATCCATACAAAATGCGTTGTACGCTACTCGATCAACTCAAAATTTGTTGAGTTTTAAAGACATACGGTTAAATGGATACCACATTGAAATGAAAAGTGCAGAAAATGTGGAATATCTATGCATTACCTCCAATGATACCCAGAAGCGTACATTGGAGAAATTGCGTGGTTTATCGAGTAGATTGTATTATACATACATAAAGACAATTGAAGCACATACTGTCATGAACCAGAAGTTCATTTGTGACAAACCGTCCCAAATTTTATGATTTTATAAATCTTACAATGTGAATTCACGAGAATACCCTAGTGGCCAAGGTATTGATTTTCCTTGACAGCTAGTTCATGACACGTATGAACTATTACCTTATTGTATTCTAAAAGTATGTTGGTAAGGATTGTTAATTATTATTTCATTCATTTCATATTATTAGTATTGTTATATTTATTATTAAGGGTGGTTGGAAAAAATGAGGAAACAAGAAAAAGGAAATGGGGTCTACAAAGAGAAGAAGGAAGGGAGAACCGGAGAGAGAAAGGGAGAAGGCAGCGAATGGGGAAAGGAGAGAGGATGGAATGGCCAATCAGGAAGAGAAGAATGAAAGAGAAAGGAAAAAAGGGAGAAACGGGAAATCGCAACTCGCAAACGGGTAACCCGACCCGGTCGATGTTCTTGCCATTTCCGACGGGTTTTAGCCCATTTTTCCGGCGAATCGCATCAAACCAATCCTTGTAAAACCCTCCATGACCTTCCCTCTTCCTATTACACCTCAAAAATCAAGGGTTTTGACTTTAAAATTGGGAGAAACCGCATAGTGGGGTGCGGCGGGTTTGGGTTCAATTTACCTAAATCTGAAACTAATCACACCCATCTCTACCACAATTAGACTTCCCTTGAGGTATGGAACAAAGCCCAATCAGTTGTAGGGGCGGCAGATCATTGAGGAGGAAGAATCGAAGCACACCCATACTAAGGGTTCCGGCGGGTTTGAGCAAAATTGGAGCTCTTCCCAGCCAAATTGGACATGGCCACATGTATAAAACTTGCTCTACTCATTGAGATCTTCATTTATGTGAAATTTGGTAATTTTTTAAAATAGTTGGATTTTCCGGCGAGTCGGGGCGGCCGACCGCCACTCAAGGTGGCGTGTGCGGCGGCACGCGGCCAGTGGGCCACCAAAGCTATTTTAGGCTATGTTAAATGTCTTGAATTCAGTTTTGATATTTGAATGACGTAGGTTGATCGTTGGAACCTAAATTCTCTACGATACGTTAATAGGTATTTATGTGAATCGACGATCCGACCGTTGGATCGTCACCAAACTTCAATATGTTTTAGTACATAATATTTGAGGACCATAGGAACTTACGGATCAGAAATCCGATATATGGATCTTCCCGAATTGAATTTGTAAGTTCATGAAATAAAAGGTTAACCGCCACTTAGTTTTGGCAATTGGCGGAGATCCGACTGTTGGATCGTAATAGGACTTTAGGATGTTGTTCTAGAGGTATAATGTGGATCTTTGGAAGCAACATATCGGAAATCCATGATGCAGATCTTCCAAATTGAATTATGTAGGGATGTGTTTTATGTAAATTGTGTATTTTATCGGTACGAACTTTGAGATGTGATTTGATAATTGGTCATATGCGACGATGGTTCGTGATGTCTCGATATATGTGCTAGGGAGTCGTAGCGCGGACCTCAGGTGAGTGGGTCTTTTCCTTTTTTATCGTATATTATATATATATATATATATATATTTTTTTTTTTTTTTTTTTTTTTGTGATTGGCAATTCAACAATGTTTGTAAATTGCTTATTGCGTATAATTATTGTAAATGCTTTGAAGTACTTATAGGAACTACGAATGGCTTGATTCCTGTTTAGGGTACGTAGGCAGTCTAACGAGACGTTAAATGCAGCCATACAATATTTGAAACAAAAACCTTGTTTGGGAATTGAGCAATGTGAAGGAAATTGGTGAAAATATGAGATTTAACCTTATGTTTTTAGTGATTGGATGTTGGTCATAAATCAATGTGGAAGGAATCAAGAAACTGAAATAAGGAAACGTAAGTAATGATAGTTAATTAAACTAGTGTTTAGTTGGACTTATCCCCGATAATTATTTCCGAAAATAAATAATTCGGGAGTAGGACGTTATAGATTGTGCATTTTACGCGACATTATATATATATATATGTATATATTGGAAAAAATACTATGATATGGTTGAGTTTTAGATTTGCATTATGGCATATCCATGTGTATGCTACCTGCACAAAATTATTATGAATGCTTTGAAGTGCGAAGATGAACGCGGAACACACAGGTAAGTTCAGGTGAGTTATGGTATTAATTGAAATGATTGAGTTATGGTATTAATTGAAATGATTGAGTTATGGCATGATCACATTATGTTTTAGGCAACTCCGACATTGTCGTACAAGTTACCTATGAGTTGTATATGTCACATGAGATACATTTAGAGCTCATAAACCTGCATCCCGATGTTAGTGCTCCCGCCCGTGGCCAGGGCACAGTCCTTCATGTGATGTTCACCTCCCGCACCTTACGCTCACCTTGGATCCAATGTAGGTGTACATGCATGTCGTACAGACCACTATAAATGGTTTCGACTCGTAGGTGACCCGCGATTATTCGCACAGTCTTCAAGTGATCGTAGCACTTGAGCGTACTTATTTACACCCAGTCATGTCGTACAGACCACTATAGGTGGTTTCGACTCGTGTGCAGAAATATATGATGAGCTATGGATAAGTCGTACAGGTCACTATAGGTGACTCCGACTTATGAGCTAACATATGTGATGAGATATGTGATGAGCTAGCATATGTGATGAGATATGTGATGAAGTAGCATATGTGATGAGATATATGATGAGCTAGCATATGTGATGAGCTAGCATATGTGATAAAATATGTGATGAGCTAACATATGTGATAAAATATGTGATGAGCTAGCATATGTAATGAAATATGTGATGAACTAGCATACGTGATGAGCTAGCATATGTGATGAAATATGTTATGAGCTAGCATATGTGATGAGATATGGGTAAGTCGTACATGTCACTATAGGTGACTCCGACTTATGAGTTAACATCGATTGAAGAGATATGGGTGCAATCGTACAGGTCATCATATGTGACTCCGACTTGCGTGCTAGTATGAGTTATAAATCACATGATTATTGATATTGCTGATGAGATGATGTGTTGTGGTATATTTATGATTTTTCTGGAAACTATACACGTGTCGTAGCGAGGGGTTATAATGTTTTATATGGTTTCTATTAAAATTTTATTTCCAGGACCACTCACCATTGTTTTGTTTTCACCCTCCAGGCTTTATTAGCTGAGTTTTCTTATCGTCGAAGATTCGTGGCGATTCTTAGTATTGGAGATTATTTCGAGGGTACGATTCTTAATTCACTCTACTGTACTTGCTTATGCTCTAACGTCACGTATGAAGTGAGTTCATTCCTGCTCACCAGAGCATTATGTTATTTAGGCACTCCGGGCGGGGTGTGTCAGTTTGGTATCAGAGCATAAGTTGTGCAGTATTGCGTTCATCACACATGTGATGTGAGCATTCTTGGTTCTTGAGTCTAATTTTTGAATCTTACCACCTCGTCGAATATGAAAAAATATGTTAGTCGTTCCTATGTTTTGGATAGATTTGATGACTCGTCGATCTTTAGAAGATTATTTTGGCGAGTGTCTCTAGATTACTAGCAAAGAACTTTTCTGCCAAGGAAATGTGTGGAATTTAGACTAGTTGATGGCCCTAACATGGGGCTAATGTATCATTATTGGTGTATCGGTAGGAATTTACGAGTCAATCTCATCATTATTGTTAACCATCATTGTTAAACCTTTTGAGAGTAGAAATAACAAATAGTTTTGATTCCTTGGCGATATTCGGGAGGATACCACCATTCCACTTCTTCGTACTACATTAGTTTTCTTAAATCTTTTCGCACGAATCCTGTTTCAAATTGGTGGTCTATGTAACAAACTTTTGAAACTCAGAGTTTTCTCGTGAAGCATGTTAAATCCATAGTAGTCTTATCAATGTATGGAACCATTTGGAATGAACTATTTTATCTATGATTTAAAATTAGCAATTATCATCTTTGCTTGGAAATCGAATGACATTTCTCTATAGAGAACATGTCTAAAATCTTTATCAACCTTAGAACTTCTTAAATACACTTACTTTTTGAAAATGACATATTTACTCTTGAACACTTTCAGTTTATCCTATTCTATTTCAATTGGAAAATACGAGTGTCGATATGGAATTACCTTTAGCCTATCAAGAAATGGTTTGAATGATTATAACCATTTTGTTATAAGAATGGAGTTGGGAAGTATCATTATACACTTTCGGTTCGAGGTATTTTGTATGTGTAGAGAATGTGAAAATCAATAATCGTGATGCTGAACCAATGTTACGCTCATGTGGTGTTCCAATTAGTGGTAGTTTTACTTAAGTAGAAAGCAATATTCTTCCAGCCTCAAAACTTAAAGTATTGGCGATGATTTATTTTCTTAAAATGGGCGTTGAAATTTCAACAACGAGACACTTGTGAAGGCAACTAAGATAGAAGTGGGATGTTGTTAACTTATCCGTGGGACATGATCTAACAGCCCTAGTTCGTGATATGATCAAATGTGGAGATAAAACTGAAATCAAAATTGAGGCTTCATTTGATGTGTTGGAAGAGAATTTTCAATCTGGGCGTTTTACCTTTGGTTAGAGTAGAAGGATGTTGAGGAAATAAAGTCCAAACAAACTGGATAACCACAGTTTCTTCTCTGTTTACTTTCGGAGGATGATGGCATTATGAGAAGACTGCTTCTAGATCTTTATACAAGTTCAGGCAATCAGAAACCCAACAAAAATTATCATCTTGGTGTATTTATACTTCATCGTGTTACGTGTTTCACTTCTTATCAAATAATTCTATCATGATTCTTCCGCTGTTAGTATTGATCCTTTTGAGATTGGAAATTTCAGCTAGTTTTGATTGCTTGGTAGTATCTGTTAGAGTATCACCTGTTAGAATTCCTGCGAAGTTTATTCTTGTTAAGACTCTAGAACTGTCTTGCGCGACGATGGTTCTAAAGTGGTAGCAATCGATGGAAGAACATTTTGGGGAAATTACTTTTGGGTCCCTGGTAGTTCTAATAATTTGTGATGTTACTTTTCGATCATCAAGAAACCTTGTTAGTTCATTCTTAAATTCGACCTTCCTACTTCTTGGTCTGAGGTAATAACAGATTTGTTTAGCATTCCGACGTAATTCATCTTATTTATGAAAATTTTTCGACTCTTTAATATTTTAGTCCGCGTCAATTATGGTTGTACTCTTGGTTTTACCTCATGATGTTAAAGGTAATTGGGTTGATTTTGAGTCACTAGTATATTCCTCATGTTATTTAGGAGGTTGATAAGCTGTCCAATAGGAATGTTTAGATATTGACATTACATAATTAATTCAGGTACTGTGTACTCTAGATTTCTTGAACTTGTCTTGACGCTCAAATTCTTGGGTGTCCTGTTAGCCTTATCAACATGATTTCATGCTTGATTAGTGAGGAATTCATAATTGATCAATTTGGTGAGCGCGTGCGCCAGTGATCAAAACCTTGTGAGTGAGCATCAACCTTTCCAAACAAGTACAATAGTTATTTATTTGTTTTATGAAAGAGAGATTTGGGCTTACGAATCAGTTAAGCCTTTTTGGGTGTAATGGTTACTTTAGCTTCCCGAAAGTAACACCATAGGGCCCATAAAAGTGGTGTCTTGTGTGTCGATTATTTTTCAGGAAAATTATTTTACCATCTATTATATAGCATTATTATATCTATAAACAAAAGGAAGGTTTGAGCTTGAGAGCATGAAAGAGGAATAATTACATTCCGACCGTGACAAAATGTCATTTTCTCCGTGGCACAAACGTTCTAACTTGATTTCTGCTTTATGTATATACATTTTATACTCCTATCTTCGAGTGTAGTATAGCAACGATGTTAAATTTCGGGGACGAAATCCTCTAACATATGTGATGAGATATGTGATGAGCTAGCATATGTGATGAAATATGTGATGAGCTAGCATATGTGGTGAGATATGTGATGAGCTAGCATATGTGATAAAATATGTGATGAGCTAGCATATGTGATGAGATATGGTTAAGTCGTGCAGGTCACTATAGGTGACTCCGACTTATGAGTTAACATCGATTGATGAGATATGGGTGCAGTCGTACATGTGTTGTAAATCACTATAAATATGCGTGCTAGTATGGGTTATAAATCACATGATTATTGATATTGCTGATAAGATGCTGTGTTGTGGTATATTTATGATTTTTCTAGAAACTATACAGGTGTTGTAGCAAGGGGTTATAATGTTTTATATGGTTTTTATTAAAATTTTATTTCCAGAACCACTCACCCTTATTTTGTTTTCACCCTCCATGCTTTATTAGCTGAGCTTTCTTATCGTCGAAGATTCGTGACGATTCTTAGTATTGGAGATTATTTCGAGGGTACGATTCTTAATTCACTCTACTGTACTTGCTTATGCTCTAACGTCATGCATGAAGTGGGTTCATTCCCGCTCACCAGCGCATTCTGGTATTTAGGCACTCTTAGGTTTAAATTTATTCACATTTTTCCACATCATCATACTTTATGACTTCGTCACCCTCCAGGTGTTGGCCAGCACAGCTCGATTCGGAGTCCTAGTGGACATCCCGGGTCAGGGTGTGTCATCATTGATTATAAAATATACATGTTTTGGCATGACCGTCTGGGTCATCCAGGATCCACCATGATGCATAAAATCATTACCAACTTTAATGGACATCCATTATTGAGCAGACACATTGCTATCTCAAATGATAACCTTTGCAAGACTTGTTCTCAAGGGAAGTTGGTAATTAGACCATCACAACTAAAGATTGATGTTGAATCCCCATCATTTTTGCAAAGAATTCAAGGGGATATTTGTGAGCTTATTCAACCACCTTGTGGACCATTTCAATATTTTATGATTTTGGTTGATGCATCTACCCGATGGTCACATGTTTGCCTCTTGTCTATTCGAAATGTAACTTTTGTGAGACTTCTTGCTCAGATAATTAAGTTGCAAGCACAGTTCTCAGATTACCCTACGCTGGTGAATTTACGTCTCAAACCTTTGATGATTATTGCATGACACTAGGCATTGATGTTGAACACTCTGTTCCTCATGTTCATACCCAAAATGGTTTAGCATAAGCATTTATTAAGCAGATTCAATTAATAGCTCGCACTCTGCTCATGAAAACAAAATTGCCAGTCTCTGCATGGGGACATGCCATCTTACATGTTGCATCATTGGTTCGATTGAAACCTATAGCCAACCACCAATACTCAACAATACAACTCGTGTTTGATCATCAGCCAAACATTTCACATATACGAGTTTTTGGTTATGCTGTTTATATGCTTATTGCACAACCACAACACACTAAAATGGGACCTCAACGCAGACTGGGAATTTATATGGGTTTTGATTCATCATCTATCATTAGATAGTTGGAACCCTTGATAAGTGATATGTTTACAGCTCGTTTTGCAGATTGTCACTTTGATGAAACAATCCTCTCGTTGTTAGGGGGAGAAAAGATCGTTCCAAAAGAACAGCAAGAGCTGACATGGGTTGTACCCACCTTATCTCATTTTGATCCACAAAGCACTGACATGGGTTGTACCCCCAAGTTCAAAAGATTCAGCATGTAGAAATAGAAAGATAAGGGCACAGTTGAATCCAAATGAAATCATTCAAGAAAAGAAAATGAATGACAGATCCAAAATTCATGATTCGACACTTTCAGAAAAAGAAAATGTCCTTGATGAGACACATGTCCATGAAGAGACAAAAGTACATGAAAGTAAAGAAATCTCCATAAATTATGCATGTATTAACGAATTGTGGGATCGAAATGAAATAATCATCAACGACATGTTCGCATTCATAGTAGCCACTGAAATCATATTAAACGATGTTATTGAGTCCCACTCTGTTGATGAATGCAAATAGAGACAAGATTGGCCTAAGTGGAAAGATGCAATCCAGGCAGAATTAAATTCCTTGGAAAGACGAAGTGTTTTTGGACTGGTAGTCCAAACCCCGCCTAGTGTAAATCTCGTGGTTTACAAGTGAGTATTCACAAGATTGCGTAATGAGAAAAATGAGATTGCAAGATATAAACCACCAAAAATAAGGTTTTTCACAAAGACATGGAATTGATTATGATGAGACATACTCTCCTGTAATGGACGCAATTGTGTTCCGTTACTTAATAAGTTTGGTGGTTTCAGAAAAACTTGACATGCGACTTATGGATGTCATCACCGCGTATCTATATGGAGAATTAAATACTGATATATATATATATATATATATGAAGGTCCTAGAAGGACTTAAGTTGCCTGAAACGACTAACAAACCACGAGGTATGCTCTCAATCAAATTAAGGCGATCATTGTATAGGTTGAAGCAATCTGGACGCATGTGATACAATCGTCTCAGTGAGTATTTAATCAAAGAAGGATATACCAACATTATCATTTGCCATTGTGTGTTCATTAAGAAATCAAATTGTGGATTTGTTATAGTGGCAGTATATGTTGATGATATGAACCTAGTTGGAACCCTTGAAGAGCTCAACAAAACTGCTGAATATCTGAAAAGCGAATTTGAAATGAAAGACATTGGGAAAACATAGCATTGTCTCGGCCTACAGATCGAACATTGTGCGAATGAAATTTTGGTCCATCAATCAGCTTACATTGAAAAAATCCTAAAGCAATTTGGCATGGATAAAGTTTATCCACTTAGCACGCTAATGGTCGTTCGTTATTTGGACATTAAGAAATATTCATTCCGTTTAAAAGAAGATGATGAAATGGTCATTGGTCCAGAAGTACCATATTTGAGTGCAGTAGGTGCTTTATTGTATTTAGCACAATGTACTAAACCAGATATAGCTTTTTTAGTCAACCCGTTAGTAAGGTATAACTATGCTCAAACAATTTGTCATTGGAATGGAGTCAAAGATGTTTTATGAAACATTCGTGGGACAACATACATGAACCTCTTTTACTCAGAGAAATCCACAAATGACCAAATTCTTGTTGGATATGTAGATGCTGGTTTTCTCTCTGATCCGCATAAAACCCGCTCACAAACTGGATATGTGTTCACTAATGGAGATACAACAATATCCTGGTGCTTAACAAAGTAGACATTAGTTGCTACATCTTCCAATTACTCGAAAATACTTGCTTTACATAAAGTAAGTCATGAATGTTCATGGTTAAGATCAATGATCCATCATATCTAGAATTCATGTGGTCTACCTTTAAAGATAGACACTCCAACTGTCATTCATGAAGATAATGCAGCATGTGTTGCCCAAATGAAAGAAGGATTCATCAAGGGCGATAAGATTAAACACATATCTCCAAAGTTTTTTTAGTGCATATGAGCTTCAGAAGGCTAAAGTTATTGAAGTCAGACAAATCCGTTCTAATGAAAATCTGGCAGACCTGTTCACCAAATCTCTACCAAAGTGCACGTTTTAGAAGCTAATGCAGGATATCGGATTACGTCGGCTTACCAATAAATTAAATTTGCGGAATCAGGGAGAGATACATGTAAGGGGGAGCATCCATGATACATGCTTGTTGTACTCTTTTTCCTTAGACTAGGATTTTTCCTATTGGGTTTTTCCTATCAAGATTTTAACGAGGCAACATAAGCATGCTTAACACTATATCAACAATCCAGATAAAGTTGTACTGTTTTTCATTCGTTATGGTTTTTTCCCACTGGATTTTTCCAAGCAAAGTTTTAACGAGGTAACTGATGTAGATATGTGGGCATCCAAGGGGGAGTGTTGTAAAATTGTGAGGATGAATGAATGCCCACAATGAAGGAGACTTGGGAATAGTACGGAATAATAGGGAATAATTGATGTGTGGTGCTTTTAAAAATGAAATTTGACATTTTCTTTGAAGATGGTTTTACAAGCCATTGTTAAATTAGTCACAAAGATAAATGCCAGCTGGCCAACAAATTAATAACAAAGATCCAATTTGCACATTGACCCCATTTGCTTACACATTAAGGTAATTGTGATTAAGTCAATCACAGTACATAACAACCCGAAACGTAACAGAAACTCCCCTCTTTTCCAACTGCGGAACTCGCTATACTTGTAACCAAACATAGGGCTAGGGCTAGGGTTCCTCCGTCGTTCTAGTTTTCTACCGGCCGAAAATTGAAGTACTGGAGCTCCACTCTCAGTAGAATTTTGCATACGACCATGTCTCTCCCGCCCGTAGAGCGTGCGTACGTCACAGATGACTGCCTTCGTCAATGGAAGAATGGAAACCCTAGTTTCAAGCTCCCGGACCCGGTTCCGATGCTTCGATTTCTCTACGAGCTCTGCTCCACCATGGTAAGCTCAATGTGCCCGCCCACTTTTCGTGTCTTCAATTTTGGTACTTACTAGGGTTTTGGATTGAATTTTGTGTGCGTTCTGATTGCTAGGTATGTGGGGAACTGCCGCTTCACAAGTGTAAAGCGGCCTTGGATTCGGTTGAGTTCTCCGACGAGGTTTCGGACCAAGACTTGCCTTCCTGTTTTGTGGATATCATCACCCAATTGTCTCAAGATGTGAGTTCTTCGTAATTTGGCTTGCGAATTGTTTGATTATTGTGCAAGATTGAGAAATAGATGAATTTGGGTTGAAATGTGTGATTATTTGACCCGTGGACGTTCGCTTCGTTTGCAGATTAGAATGCCTGGAGAGGATCGTGCTCGTCTAGTAAAATTGGTTAGTACTTTGGTCATTTGAAAAATAGGAGTCTTGTAATATATTGGTGTTCATTGCCTTCTTGCTACTTCATTGCTCTAGTCATTAATAGTACTTTCTTATTGGTGTGTCTTCACTGTTTGTAATTGTTCAGTTGTTTTCTCTTTATCAGGCCAAATGGTTGGTGGAATCTTCCTTAGTTCCGTTGAGACTTTTCCAGGAGCGCTGTGAGGTGATCACTCATCCTTTATACTAGTTTACGGATGTTTATCTGGTCATGGTTTTTTCTTCATTGGGCTCGATCCCCGCTTTCTTTTTCTTCTATGAAATAGAACTTATGCATATATGCTTTATAAATTGTAGGAAGAATTTTTGTGGGAGGCTGAAATGATCAAGATAAAGGCTCAGGAATTGAAGAGTAAAGAGGTAATGAGATCATTACCGTGTAGCTATATGCTTAGATGATGGGGGCCTTACCCATAATATGAGCAGATGTTATGTTGTAGTTCACCTTATAACAATGTGTCATACTCACACGAGCTTGTCCAAAAAGAATCTTGCTTTACCCTGGTAAACTTATAATTTCTTTTATCTGATGAAGGGCCATGTTGATGCTCATTCTATTTACCTTTCACTGTTTTGTTTGTATATTTTCTTGTCATTGGATAATAACATGAACTTTTGGATGAATCAACCTGTGACACTAGCTGTTAAAGGTAAATATAAGTTCAATACTTTGCTTGAACAAATAAAGCTCGGAATTGTGTGTAATGACTTGCATGATCACTACGTTCCTTACAAAGTATGGCTTGCTAAGTTTACTATGAAAAGCATCTTCTGTAACAAGTTTATTACCAAAATATCAATATGTTGATGTAGTAGTCTGGGAATACCCATAAATTTGATTTTCATTTGATTTCAATTTCAGGTCAGAGTAAATACCCGTCTTCTATATCAGCAAACAAAATTTAACCTTCTCCGAGAAGAGAGCGAGGGCTATGCCAAGCTGGTATGATTATTGTTGATGATCTTTTCGAAGTTGTTCAGTGTTCTACAATATTCTTTTCACAACAATCTTCCCTTACTGGTTTCGAGTGCTTGCTGGTTTTCTTTTGGGAAAAAAAGATAATTGTCTTGTCAATTCTATCTTTGGTATTTGGATTTATTTACGAGTGCTGCTCCTCTCAAATGTGTTGTGTTTCTCCATTTTTGTTTACTTCCATTTCACGGAGAAGTCACAATTAAGTTGTATATTATCAGTATGATTTTAAAGTTTGTGTTGTCCTCTCTTTAGGTGCACCTTGGTTGAAATATGTGCTTTAATTTACCCAGATTTGAGAAATTTAATCATGTATATTTCATTGTTTGTCCATTTGTAGGTTACTCTTCTTTGCCAAAACTCAGAAACTTCATCACACAATGCAGCAGCAACAATAGGAATTATAAAGGTGTAGATTTTAAGTCCTGTTTTCTCTACAAGTTTTTTGCTTCTTTATATATACTTTTCAACTTTCTAATTAGATTGGTTTGTGCAGTCATTAATTGGACATTTTGATCTGGACCCAAATCATGTTTTCGATATTGTAAGTTGTCGCTGTTTACCTTAGTTGTACTTTTTTCTTTCTATATAGCCTGTATTATTTTGGGAGACAATAGTTGGCTTCAGATGTATCAGGAGGAGTGTTGAGAATATCGTGTTTAAGAATGGGAAAAACAGAATGTACAAGGAAATCATGAAACAAGATAACCAAGATGAACAACACAGAGAATTAACGTGGTTCGGCTATATGTGCCTATGTCCACGGGGTGGGAACAACAACCTTTCACTATATCAATAATGAGTACAACCACTTCTCTAGAATTAAGAACTTGACGATAAACCTGAAAGAACAAGAACAAGAAATACACTCTTTATCTCTTTTCTTTTCTCTCACACACACTTTGCCCTTACAATATTCTCTCACTCTAATCCCTTGGGTGGTATACAAAATATTGTTTTGCTCCCATTCAAAACTAGTACAATAGCCCCTTTATATAGACATAATAAAGGTCTTCTTCAATAAGGATTACTAATCCTAATTGGAATCTAGTTATGAATCTTTCTCCAATTGAGAAACTAACTCCAATTGGGAAAAACAATTTAATCCTCTTAAGATTATTATTCCTAATAGCCTTAGTACAACTCATCATGGGCTGGAACAGCCCAACAAGGAGTTCTTTGGTTTGTTTCAAATTTTATGTATTTATTTAAATTTTGGGCAAGTGTCCACTTCTAGATGAGGCACTTCTCCATATAGAGAGGAGCTCCTCATGATGCATCAGTAGCAAGTACTGTCCTTTTTTTGACAGAAGCAAGTACTGTCCTTTCTCTGATGCATTTAATAAGAATTTGGAGTTCTAATCTATATCACTATTTACCTTCCATACTTTTGTTATTAGGTTTTGGAGTGCTTTGAACTTCAACCAGATAGTGATGTCTTTTTGGAGCTGATACCAATTTTTCCAAAGGTAAGGATATTCTATTGACGAAGTTAAAGTCGTATTCTCTAGTTCAAAAATCTTTAATTGACGTTACATCTTTTGCAGTCTCATGCTTCACAAGTCCTTGGTTTCAAATTTCAATACTATCAGCGTTTGGAAGTAAATAGTCCAGTACCATTTGGACTTTATAAGCTAACAGCTTTGCTGGTGAAAGAGGACTTTATTGATCTTGATAGCATGTGAGTTTTCCTTTGTTTACTTTGGTATTTGATAGGAAAACCATATTGTTTGCTAAGTTTCCTTTATCTTGATTCAAGCATGGATAATGTTACCTCTTGGAACACATGAAACAGCAATGTCAGTGCCAGTGTGAGACATAGACTTGGCATCCATGGCCTGTGTTCAGCTTTAGTAAGGACAAGTGCAGCCTAGTGTCCTTGATACCCCGAGGGAATCATGGACACTACAAGATTTATGGTTTTCTGTAGTGCGACACTACCACCATGGGCCATATGTCTGAATTGGTTTTAGTATGGATTCAGTTGTTCTCATAACTACATTTGTTAGCTGATAGGAATGGTTGGGAGCTAAATTGCTTTTGCAAAGCAGTAATTACTAATAAATTTCATATGCCCGCTGCCATCAATCGCTATGTTTACGTACAAGCCATATTTATGGGTATGGATAAACTCTTTGTTCCTTGTCATGGCCAATGGGCTCTTTCTTAGTACTTAAGTACAAAAGCTGGTAAGCTTAAGGATCGGCTTGTGTGCTATCAATGTTTTAAAAAACCCTTCCCAAAACGACGTCATTTTGGGGTTTGGGTAGGTTCTTTTTTTTTTTTAAATTTTTTTTTATCAAAAGATTAAAAAAAGGCCCAGTGGAACACCTTAGGCGCCTAGGTGCACCTCAACCACGTCTAGGCAAGTTTAAGCCTACTCCCGCTGGGCTGAGGCGTTTTCATCATCACCCCCGCCTCCAAAGCCGCCTAGGCGCGCCTTAAGGCACGTTTTTTAAACAGTGTACTATACATAGAGTCCTTATGGTATGATGGCACCCAGTTGCGACACATCTTTCTTAGGGGTCCATGAGTCAATATTGAGGGTTGTGGTGCTTCTGCTGCATGTGCAGTTTGACCTAGACGCTAGACATTAACAGTGATTGAACCTAAAGTTGTGTCAATTTTGGTATTGTGCTTATGAGTGCAAGGTTTATAATGAATATTTCTTATTGGTAAATATGCATGGAGCTAGAGGAGGATTAAGATATGTTGGAATTTAGCTTGATTGTGGTTGATTAAGGTATATATATCTTAGTATCATTGTTATGTGTGCTACTTTGCTGTTGATTATCTGCTTTTCAGCTTCCGTGATGGTCTGAATTAGAGTTCTATTTGTGCTGGGCTTGCTGGTTTGTTTTTTTTAAAATTAAATTTATGTTTTTGACAGATATGCTCATCTACTTCCCAAGGACAATGAGGCATTTGAGCATTATAGTGCTTTCTCTTCCAAGAGACTTGATGAGGTAAATTTTTTTCTTTTTTTGGTGAAAAATGAGATATAACTTATTAAATGTATGAAATATGGATGATTATCAGATCGGATATATATATATATATGTGTGTGTGTGTGTGTGTGTGTGTGTGTGTATACATATATATAATTGTGGAGTTTCTTGGAATGGTTATCAATGCATGAGGCCATAACTTATTTTGATTCTACATGTTATGTTTCAGCTGTATGTTATGTGCTTTCTTTTCCCAGCATAAAATTTTAGGGCATTGATGGACAAGAGAATTGTGTATATTTTGTCCGGTGGATTCTACTTTTTTGTTGAGTGTTAATGTATTTTGTCATTTAGTTATGGTGGTGGCTTTACTAGCTTATTTAACATACCTTCAAAATCCCTTTCCTTTTATATGAAAGACTTGGCCTTTTTATTTTGACATGAACATCTGGTCATTTGCAGGCTAACAAAATTGGTAAAATAAATCTTGCTGCAACTGGGAAGGATCTGATGGATGATGAGAAACAAGGAGATGTGACAATAGATTTTTTTGCCGCTTTAGACATGGAAACAGGTGCAGTTTGTGAGCGGTCTGCAGAGTGTGAAAATAATCAAACTTTGGGCTTGCTTACTGGTTTTCTTTCCGTAGATGACTGGTATGCTTGTTTGTACTTGGAACTTCTAGCTCCCAGCTGTTCCCCCCTAAATGATTCCTGAGTTTTTACTTATTTTCTCTTTTCTTGTTTACATTGAGTATTATACTATAAGCTGTTGCTGCTGGCTTAAGTTGCCCCTTTTTTGAGCCTATTAGTTGTCTGTTTTGAGGTCGTATCCTACTTTGAAGGGTACTTTTCCAATTGTTGCATCATTTGTTTAATGAAATCGTTTATGAAATAGAGGTTCTTGTGTTTCCTTGCTGATGATTCTTTTTAATTTTCTCATGTGAAAATTCTGTGAAAGTATGGTTTACATGTTTTCAACAGTATTGGTGATCATTGGACCCTATTGTATACTGTATAGTACTCAATACATTTTGTGAACCAACATGCTTTCAGTTGAGTGGAAGTTCACAACATTAGGGCTTGGAAAATATGTGAAAAGCTAAAATGGTGTGTACTTATTGTTCTGCATAAACATTGAGAACTTCTAACCAGCTCTTTGTCGGCTGTCTGCATAAAAGATTGGTATTTGATTTTTGTTTCGAATGCATATAATACACACAAAGGTGGATGTCTTAAAGTCTCTTCCAAAAATATTATGAATCCAGCTTGTTGAAGTTTATAACTGATTTCACTTTTGTACACTAGATCTAGTAGCTTTTATTTTGCATTCATTTTAAAGTATCTCATTTGTTACTGTACTTTCTCTCATCAGGTACCATGCACATCTACTATTTGAGCGGCTCTCACCTCTCCATCCTGTTGAACATATTCAAATCTGCGACAGCTTGTTTAGGTAAATTTTAATGTATTTTCTTTCACTCTATTTTCGTTTTATGCTATGAGCTAATTGTGTATCTGTTTATTTGGTCGGATGTGCTCTCATAAATATGTATGCACAAAAAACACACAAGTGCACATAGGTGGCTGATTGTGCATAATTTCTTTGAGCGCACTTGAAAAGTTAATTAACTTGGCTTTCTGTAGCCTTCTTCTGTTGTGCATGGTCATTCTTAGCTTTGGCCATTCATCTACTTTTGTTTTTTTAATAATTATTTGATTCTTGAGTCCAGGCTCATTGAAAAATCAATCTCTTCTGCTTATGACACTGTTCGTCGAGCACATCTTCCAATATTTGGGGCTTCCTCAGGAACTAGTATTGATGTGATGAATACAGAAAATGCATCAATCCATGGATCATTTATAGAACTTCCAAAAGAACTTTTTCAGATGCTTACTTGTGCTGGACCATATCTTTATCGTAATACTTTGTTGCTGCAGAAGGTGCAATTATCTATTTCTAATGTTCTTGTTTTGTCTATTTGAGTTATATCTCCTAATGACCTAAGAGTTGACTATGTGTCTGTTGGTCTTTGTCACTGTCTCTTTTGGAGTAGGTCTGTAGAGTATTGAGAGGTTATTACTCGTCTGCGCTTCAGCTTGTAAACAGTGGTGAAGGAGTCATAGATCCCAATCATGTTTTTGGAGGTAATCCTCGTCTGCATCTTAAGGAAGCAAGGTCAAGGATAGAGGAAGCTTTGGGAACATGTCTACTTCCTTCTTTACAATTGGTACCTGCAAATCCAGCTGTTGGACAGGAGATCTGGGAAGTGATGAATCTGCTTCCCTATGAGGTTTGCCTTACATCAGTCATTTGATACTTCAATTGAGAATTTATTTTGTGGTAGACACTCTTGCTAAATGAATTTTGTCTTCTTAGGTGCGGTATCGTTTATATGGTGAGTGGGAGAAAGAAGATGAGCAGATTCCTATGGTTTTAGCTGCAAGACAAACAGCCAAGGTACATCATATATATTCGTCTTGAATCTCCTGGGCTTTCTGAATATGCTTGCATTTACTCTCGTATTATATCGTATGTTGCAACTTGCAAGTTTGATTCCCTAAAAGCATCATTGGTATGCCTTTTTCTTTTTCTTTTTGTAGTTGGACACAAGAAGAATTTTGAAACGGCTTGCAAAAGAAAATTTGAAGCAGCTGGGTCGGATGGTTGCAAAACTGGCTCACGCAAATCCAATGACTGTACTAAGAACAATTGTTCATCAGGTCTTATCTTATTGATGAATATACCGTTACCTATTTTTTTGGAATCTTCAATTTCATTTTTTTTGGCATTTGAATTTTTGTGCATGGAGGTGTTATTAATCTCTTGATATTTCTGGGCGGAAAGGAATATGAGGGTGTTGAGAATGTGTTAGGAGTGTTTATGGTGTTTTTGGGCTTGTTTGTGGGCATCTGAAGCTTCTGATTTAGGGAGTTAACTTTTTCTGTATTTTGTCAGATTATTTTGTAGCTATTTGGGTATTCTGTTTCTATCTTGGTGAATTTCTCATATCATGTTGTTGCTTAGGTTTCTTGTTTTGTTTTTTGCCAGAAGTTGAATCCTTGTTCGCTAATTTATACTGATCTACTTTTATTTTTAATGAATAATTCTGTTAATTATAAAGGCATTTATTAATATCTTGGCACAACCCGCAGATTGAGGCGTACAGAGATATGATTGCTCCTGTTGTAGATGCATTTAAGTATTTGACTCAGGTGTGAATTTCTCTTTTATTGTGTTAGTATATTTTTTTTCCTTCACTCCTATTACTGTTTAGACTGTTAATAATATCTAACTATATATCAGCCCTCTGTTTTTTTGACCCTTCTGTTATCTTACCCATAGTAATTATCCTGATGATTCCTCTGATTATTAGGCCAATCCTGTGGTTTGTACTTGCAGGACAATTTTGTGTGAAATTTTGTCTATTGGGCACATTGATGCATGCAACACGTGTTTCCATGCATGCCATTCTGTACCCAACTCTTGTGCATTCTTTATCAAAAGAACTTATATTTGATTGCTATTGTCAAACATTATTTGACACCACTTAATATTCTCATCATTGACATCGAAACAAATTTGACACTACTATAGAAACAGAAAACTTCAACAGTAAGTTTTCTTGATTGTATTTACTCAACTGAGAACTTTACACATTGTGTAGGAATATATATAGCCTTTGGCTATTTACATAGATACCCCTAACTACTTTATAACTATCTTAACTAATCACAACTAATACAATCAGTTAATTAACAGTAACAGAATTATTAACAGTAGCAGACTTAGATGACTTGTCATTCTCCCTAATAACTACTTCATATGCCTTCTACCTTAATAATTATGTATGACTATTCCTTTGATTGCTATTGTCAAACATTATTTGACACAACTTCATATTCTCTTTATTGACATCGAAACAAATTTGACACTACTTCATATGCCTTCTACCTTAATAATTATGTATGACTATTCCTTGGCCAGTCATCCACTTAGTGATCTCTAATCTAGCTCTTAATGGAAATTTTCTGGTCCTTGGAAACACCATATAGGTGTAATTATTGTAATTGTCATCATAATTACCTTTCGGCTTCTGAGAGATCTATTAATGGAATTTTAGAACGGGTCATGCTATGTCATACCTGAGTATTCGAACTAGTCATACTGACATTGGTGCATGATTATTACCAGTACGATACCTATCCTGAAAGATTTCAATTGTGATTTTTTGTTTGTTTGTCGTTTCTCAGAAGGATGCCTCAATTATATGAATTTATAGTAGTCATAGCCAATAATTTAAACCTATAATCTTTAGAGTCTTGACTTAGATTTCTTGGAGGCTACAATAATTTTGATTTTTCCGACATATGGCCTTAAGTATCATTGGAATAGTATTCCTCATATTCATTTTCATCTTTAGGGCATTGCAGGGCACTTCAGAAGCATACTTGTTGAAATGTACTTTGTGGTTGGCTCAGTTTTTAACTTTTTCAGCATGATATTTAATTGCATTTCTTGAAACATTATACTCTAGCTTGAGGCATCTTTTTGCTGAATAGCCATCATTCTATCTGGTTTATGACGTTCCTTGTCCACTTATTGCATTTGGCTTTCATGTTTGGGTGTATATATAAGTGTTCCATATTTTAAACCTGTGATTTCTTTCTTATTCTTTCTTATATGCATGTTTTTCTGTACAGCTGGAGTATGACGTTTTGGAATATGTTGTCATTGAGCGTTTGGCTCAAGGAGGTCGTGACAAGCTAAAAGATGATGGCCTTAATTTGTCAGACTGGCTTCAATCTTTGGCTTCATTTTGGGGTCACTTGTATGTCTTTTTTTTTCTTATTGTTTCTGTCTTTATAAATATATTTGTTTTGAAATACTATATTTTCTTATGCTACTTAGTAGGTTAAATGTGTTGGCCTATTTTTTTGGTTTTGTCCAATTCTATTATTCTTGAGCTCTGTTTGTTTATTATCGATCTACATCACTTACTTTTCCCTCTTACCTTTTTCTAGCATTGATTATTTGATGGCATTCATGCTTGTTTTCACCGCCATACAGTCTAGATATATTCTTGGATACTTCCCTTCAGTTTCCTCGTTGTGGATTATCATGGTGTTGGGGAATTTATTGAAGAAGAAGAAAGATTTGCTAGGAAAATAGCTTTTGGGGATTCCATTTGGAGGAGAAAGCTTTATCGCGTTCTGTGCTCAGAAGCAAATATGGGATGGGCCTCAATGGATGGGATAACCAAGCTGGTGGAAAGAGGTTAAAGGCGGAATCCATGGGAAGACACTCCTAGTTACTCCAACCCTTTCTTTTGTGTTGGAATTATTTGTTGGGTACGATTCTGAAAGGAACTTTGGGTGGGCAAAAAACTCTAGGAAGCCTAATTCAAAGACTATTTTCTGTTGAGATTTAAAGATTCAAACGTTTATAGGTTTTTGGTCTGTTTTACTTCCGACATAGTTGGGACTTTGGTTTTGGGAGAATTCTGAATGAGGCAGAGGTGAAGGAACTGTCTGCATACTAGTGTTGTGTAGAAAGTGTGCACCTTTCTCAAAGTACACCAAATTCTAGGAAATGGATGTTAGACGCTCAGGATCGTACAAGTGTTTTTTCAGATTTCCTTTTGACTCTAGCATTGATTGTTTGATGGCATTTATGCCTGTTTTCACTGCTATACAGAGTCTAGATATATTGTTGGATACTTCCCTTCAGTTTCCTCATTGCGGATTATCCTGGTGTTGGGAATTTATTGAAAAGATGAAATATTTGCTAGAAAATGGCTTTTGGGACTCCATTTGGAGGAGGAAGCTTTATTGCGTTCTGTGGTCATAAGCAAATATGGGATAGGCCTCAACGGTTGGGATGACCAAGCTGGTGGAAAAGGTTAAAGGTGGAATCCATGGAAAGATGCTTCTCATTACTCCAACCTTTTCTATTGTGCTGGAATTATTTGTTGCTTGTGGGTGGTGCCAGGGTAAGATATTCTGAAAGGATCGTTGGGTGGGGAAAGAACTCTAGGAATAATTCAAAGACATTTTGCTGCCTAGATGTAGAGATTTGAACATTTCCAGGCTTGTGGTTCGTTTTATTTCCCACATAGTTGGGACTTTGGCTTCGGGAGAATTCTGAATAAGGCAGAGTTGGAGGAACTATCTGCATACTGTTGTTGTGTAAAAAGTGTGCACCTTTCTCACAGTAGGCCAAGTTCTAGGAAATGGATGTTAGATGCTCAGGATCATACAAGTGTTGTGTCAAATTTCTTTTTGACAAACAAAAAGTTCATTCTTTTCAACCTTTAGGGCAGACTTGGAAACAATCAAAAGTGAAACATTTTTTGTGTGGCTTGTGGCACGTTGGTAAAGTCAATACTTGCAATATGGTTCAAAGGAGGAGACCTTTATTCCTAACTCTTTACTGTTTGAAAAGCACAAGGTGGCTGGGAGGGTAAAAAAGCTAAAGTGGTCCGGGGATGTATAGTTTAGAATGTCATAAGGAGTCGGATTGAGGTGCTCTGGGAAAAAGAGAAAAGTTTCGGTCTTTTCTTTTGGGCTCAGTTTCGGTGGAATTCAAGAATTCTATCTACTTAGATTGGAAAGCATCTGTGCATTGATGGTTAGAGTTGATTTTTCTTGTGGTCTATGGTTTACTTGTAATTGTCTCACCTTGTACCTTTAGTTTGATGATTGTTCTTGTAAAAGTTGAGATCTTAGTTTTATCCGTTGCTGTGGACTTCTTGTTTGCAGATTGTAATTTCCATTTCATTAATAAAATTTGGTATCTTTTTTTCCACTTTTTAGTTTCTGCTCAACTCATAAAATTTATTGATATAGGTGATGAATGTGTAGTTCTAACGTAGTTCCTATTTCTTTTTCCCTTCAAGATGGTTATTATTATATTTTTTTTATTTCTTTTTGTTTTTTCATTTTAAAATTAAGTTAAATATGTCATTTAACTTTTAAGAAAGCTGACTAACTCAGTTTTTTGTTTTATTTAGGTGTAAGAAATACCCATCTATGGAATTGAGGGGGCTTTTCCAGTATCTTGTGAACCAACTAAAAAAGGGCCAAGGAATTGAACTGGTTCTCCTCGAGGTATTTACCAGGTTCAGTGGTTATAGTGTTATACCAGCAATTTGTATGATTATTCCTTGTGCTTTCCTGCTGACGAAGTGAATTTCGCGGATGATATATGTCAGGAGCTTATTCAGCAAATGGCAAATGTCCATTACACTGAGAATCTGACTGATGATCAACTGGATGCCATGGCAGGCAGTGAGACGCTGCGATATCAGGCAACTTCTTTCGGTGTTACTCGTAATAACAAGGTGCCTTGTAATGTTCGATTGTATTAGATGTGATGTTAAACCTGTAATGCATGTATTGATGTTTGAGATGATCTGTAATGCATGGTATGATGTTTGAGTTGCCTAAATTTGAAGATGTTAATGTTCATTTTAATATTGATAACAGGCACTAATCAAGTCCACCAACAGGCTAAGGGACTCACTGCTACCAAAGGATGAATCCAAGTTGGCAATCCCCCTTCTAATACTTCTTGCTCAGCATCGTTCTGTGTAAGGCTGAAGAGCTTATTTGCTTCTTTATTTTTTTTTTCCTGCATTATAATGTTAAATGACAATCTTTTCAAGAAGCATTAGTTTTTCTTGATACCAAATATTATTGGTGGTAAGGTATCTTGAAGTTGATTCTGGGTTGGTCATTGTGTAGTTAGACCAATGTCTCTAACATCTTGATAAAACACCTCTCGTTTGGGTTTGGCATGACAGTTCTGATTTTGTGCATGCGCCATCTGAACACTTTTTTATTTAACGCATGGTAAGTTAGATACCTGACAATTTTATTTATTTATTTATATTAACTGCAGGGTCATAATAGAGGCGAATGCACCTTACATCAAGATGGTTAGTGAACAGTTTGATAGATGTCATGGAACCCTCCTTCAATTTGTGGAATTTCTTTGCAGTGCTGTGACACCGGCATCGGCTTATGCTCAGCTAATTCCTTCGCTTGACGATCTTGTTCACAAATACCATCTTGATCCAGAGGTCGGTCTGTCTGTCTGTCTGTCTCTCTCTCTCTCTCTCTCTCTCTCTCTCTCTCTCTCTCGATTTATGTTCTTCGATCTGTATATAATCAGTGCTTCGTAATCTTTGAATCTATTTACAATTAAGTGTTGATTTTTTAATTACAGTTTCTACAATAGCATAAATCTTTTACCTATACACTGTTTTCACTATTTTCTCCATGACATAGGTTGCTTTCTTAATTTATCGCCCTGTAATGCGGCTCTTCAAGTGCCAAGGGAGTTCTGATGTCTTCTGGCCTCTAGACAATATTGACACTCAAAGTATCACGTCTGCAAGTTCAGAGTCTGAAGCTACAGAGCATTCTGGAAATGTGGTTCTGGATCTTGGGTCTCCATGGAAGCCTATAACGTAAACTTTTTAGTGTGCTTTCTGTTGTTTTATTTATTGCATTTGCACTCATCTTGACGTGAAAGATTATCGTCATCTAGTTATTTTTGCGGACAGGATGAATTCCATTGTTTTTCCTAACTGATTTGTGTTTCTGTGCTATATTTATATAATTGCAAGCAGGTGGTCAGATCTTCTTAGTACTGCTGAAAGGATGCTGCCTTCAAAATCCTGGAATAGCCTGTCACCTGATCTCTATACTACATTTTGGGGGCTCACGCTCTATGATCTTTATGTCCCTAGAAATTGTTATGAGGCTGAAATTGCAAAGCAGCATGCTGCTCTTAAAGCTCTGGAAGAGATTTCTGATAATTCAAGTTCAGCAATAACCAAACGGAAGAAAGAAAAAGAAAGAATTCAAGAATCCCTAGATCGCCTGACTAGCGAACTCCGTAAGCATGAAGAAAACGTCGCATCCGTTCGTAAACGCTTATCTCGGGAGAAGGACAAATGGTTGAGTTCTTGCCCTGATACTTTGAAGATCAACATGGAGTTCCTTCAGCGTTGTATATTTCCACGCTGTACTTTCAGTATGCCAGATGCTGTGTATTGTGCCATGTTTGTGCACACTCTTCATTCCCTTGGGACACCATTTTTTAACACAGTCAACCACATTGATGTTCTCATCTGTAAAACCTTGCAGCCTATGATATGCTGCTGTACTGAATATGAAGTAGGTAGACTTGGGAAGTTTCTCTGTGAGACGTTGAGGATTGCTTACTATTGGAAGGTGATAGGCAATTTTATGTTTTTGTTCTTTGTATTTTCATTCGGTGACACTGATCATACAATTCATGAACATATAAGAGGGTGTACTCGGGCACCAGAAACTGCTATATTCTTTCTCCAATTTATTTTATGTCTTGCTGATCCTTGTTTTGTCTTCCAGAGCGATGAATCTATTTATGAACGCGAATGTGGAAACATGCCAGGCTTTGCTGTATATTATAGATATCCAAATAGCCAGAGAGTTACCTACGGCCAGTTCATCAAGGTGAGTCCAGGTCCTTTTTATGTGTAAAATTAACTTCGGCTATATTTCCCCAAATAGAAAAAAGGAAAAAATAAACTTCCCTATGCCACAAAAGTCACTAAGCAGAGAATGATTACTATTGGTCTTAAAGTGGAGATTCTGAGTTTCCTTTAAAGGTTTTTGCTAACTCTTGTCCTTCCAAGTAGTTATTGTTCATTTTTTGATTATGCATAATGCCTGTTTTATCCATATACTCTGAGATTCTAGTTTGAACTTCAACCTTTCTAAGGCCCCGTTTGGGATTGAGGTGATTTTAAAAAAAGTCACTGTGAAAAAAAGCTGAGGGTCATTTTTGTGTTTGGTAAACTGAAAAAAAGGGCTTATTTTGGAAGCTGCTGTGAGAATAAGCTGAAAATCAAAGGAAAAGCTGAAGCTGCTAATTGCTGCTTTGAAAAAAAGCCAGTTTTTTCAAAGCACACGGAGCTACAGTGCTCCTTTAATGAAAAGACACTATCATCCTGCTTTTTTTCCAAAAACACTTTCACAAAAAAGTTTACCAAACACTCTACTGGCTTTATTTCACAGCCGCTTATTCTCACAGCAACTTTTTTTCAAAGCACAGCAATACCAAACCAGCCCTAAAAGTCAAGTTCGAGTTCGTAATTTATCTTGTACCTTAAAGTATTCTATGGTATCTCATTGCATTTTTTTTTCTGATGTCCTTGTTTTTCAATTTTGTTATAGGTTCACTGGAAATGGAGTCAAAGGATTACAAAGTTATTGATTCAATGTCTGGAATCAACTGAGTACATGGAAATTCGAAATGCACTCATAATGTTGACAAAAATAACTAGTGTTTTTCCAGTTACTCGAAAAACTGGGATTAATCTTGAAAAACGGGTAAGAGATTTCAAATAGTCATTTGATTTGGTTTTTGTTGCAGTGGCATCATATGTGTCTCTAATTTTTGCCACCTTCCTTGCAGGTTTCCAAGATAAAGGGTGATGAGAGAGAGGACCTCAAGGTGCTGGCAACAGGTGTCTGTGCCTCTCTTGCTGCTAAAAAGGTTTGCGTGAATTTTTGGAGGCATGCTTTTCAGGTTAGATATTAATGAATATTAATAATTTTATGTTTCCCATTTGCAGCCTTCATGGGTTTCAGATGAGGAATTTGGTAACGGACATCTTGATTTAAAGAATGGACAAAATGGATCAAAGTCTTCTGCTGGTAATTCAATAGCTGCACAGGGTGAACCTATGGGAGGAAGAGTTGGAGCTGTACCCTCCCAACACTCGGATTCAATGAACTCAGGCAAAGAGCAGAATCTAAAAAGAAAACTTGTAGATGGGAGGTTGGAAAGAGGTGAAAGTAGCCCAACTGCAAAATCTGATCAAGGGCATGTAAAACTTAAAGCTAGCTCATCGGTGAATGGTTCAGATGCTAAGCCATCAATAACCTCAGCTGCTTTCCAACCTGCAACGGCAAGATCTATTGAAAATAAAAAACAAGTGAATGAATTCTCGAATAAAGCCTCAGATGAAAACATGGGAAAAGCTGCACCAAAGAACCCTACAGAATCTGAGGTATTATGTTGGCCCATAAAAAAAATTCTGTCTTTTAACTATTGTATGATTGGGGATATTTGTCACATTCATGCTGTAGTCTAATCAGCATTGTGATGACCAGTTTTAGGTCAGTGCAAGATGAATGTTTGTCTAGTGGAAGAAATTAAGGGTTGTGGTGGCAAAATGCATTTTGCACCGTGGATGGATAGGAGACAGGAATTTAAAATTTATTATATTTCATTTCCTTCGTTTAGTGCTCCTTGCCATCATGTGCATCATGTTTGCTAAATCAATCAAAGATATTAATGTAGTAAATATGTGGGAATTTTGCATATTGGTAAGGGAGATGAACGAGAAAAGATAGGATTAGGAATGGGGATATCCGAGGTAAAGTAGGAATAGCCGAAATTGAAGATAAGATGAGAGAAAATCGGTGAAGGTGGTTTGGACATGTGAAACGAAGACCTACAAACGCTCTGGTTAGAATATGGCGATTATGAGACAGAGGCTCAGGGTCACAGGGGTAGAGGAAGACCTAGGAAGACTTGGAAAGAGACTCTAGAAAAGACTTGGAGTACTTGGATCAAACGGAAGACTTGGCACAAAACCGAGTGCAGTGATGTTCTAGGATTCATACAGCCGACCCCACTTAGTGGAATAAGGCTTTGTTGTTGTTGTTGGTAAGGGAAATGAACGAAATTTAAGGAACTTGCTAGACACTCATCTCTGAAATCACCCCACACAAGTTTGCAGGGATGTGGTGAAGCTGATACTTCTGCACTACTTCAGGGTTAAATTTAGATGAAACCAGCAAAGTTCATATGTTCTAACTATATAATATATCTGAGGAGGGCTAGTGCTGTAGTGAAAATCAAGCACCCTTGTGGCCCTCCTCACCCTGGTTCTAGGTTCCCCTTTCCCCTTCCCCCCTAACTATTGACCAAAAAAAATGATCTATGGTCTGCTTGTATATAGATTATTGGAACATCTGCAATCAAGCTGTATCCTTTCACTTGCTTGAGTTTGTAATGAATGTTGACCTATGTGGTACTTAAGATTTTATTTCCAAGCCTGGTGTGCATATTGTTGAGTCATAAAACTTTCCTACTTCCTGCGCCCTGGTGTTCACGGATTTGGTATGTAGATTTTATGGCCAAAAGATAAGAGCTAAATGCATAATTTTATTTATTATTGTCATGAGTTATATACCTTGATTGAATCATTTTCTCTACTTCTCCCCCTTTGAGCTTTAGGTTATATTTCCAGCAATTATTTCACCGACATTTTTCTTATTGTCTCACTTTTCTTCCTTTTTCCTTAAATTTTATTTTCTTTTGTTGACAGTTGAGAGCTCAAGCAAAACGGTCAGTTCCTACTGGATCACTTGCTAAGCCGCTGAAACAAGATGTTGCAAAAGATGATAGTAGATCTGGAAAAGCAATTGGCAGAACTTCTAGTATCAGTGACAGAGATATTCTTTCCCATGCATCAGCTGGGACTTCAAATGTTTCCTCTTCCGCCGCAGTAAATGGTAACACAGATTCAGCGTCAGCTAAAGGTTCAGCTTCATTTGCGAGGACTGACATTCATGGTACTGAATCAAAGGTGGAGGTTGCAGCTGCAAAATCTTCGAATACAAGGATTTCTGCTCCGAAGGAAGATGGTGGTGAAAATTCTGATGCACCGAGGCCCCATTCTTCTCGACTTGTTCACTCTCCTAGGCATGATAATTCTGCTGCTGCTTCAAAATCTAGTGATAAGCTTCAAAAAAGAACCAGTCCTGAAGAAACTGACAGACAGAGCAAACGGCGGAAAGGGACAACTGAAGTGAGAGATTTTGAGGGCGAAGCTCGAGTGTCAGACCGAGAGAGGTCTGTTGATGCTCGACTGTTGGATCCTGAAAATTCAGGTACTGATCATCAAAGTGTTCACAAGGCCACTGATAAGCCTTCTGACCGGTCCAAAGATAAGGGCAATGAAAGACATGAAAAGGATTATAGGGAAAGATTGGAGCGTCCTGAAAAGTCGCGTGGAGATGATTTGAATGAGAGATCCAGGGACAGGTCAATGGAGAGACATGGAAGGGAGCGTTCAGTAGAGAAACTTCAGGAGAGGGGTATGGATAGGAATTTGGATAGACTTCCTGACAAATCTAAGGATGACAGAGGTAAAGTAAGGTACAATGATGTATCAGCGGAAAAATCTCATGTTGATGATCGATATCATGGACAAAGCTTACCTCCGCCACCACCCTTACCTCCTCACATGCTTCCACATTCTGTTAGTTCTGCTAAAAGAGATGAAGATGAAGATAGAAGGTTTGGAACTACAAGACATACTCAGAGGCTTTCCCCGAGGCATGATGAGAAGGACCGTAGACGATCTGAAGATAATTCCTTAATTTCTCAAGATGATTCAAAACGTAGAAGAGAAGATGATTTTCGAGAAAGAAAGCGCGAAGATCGTGAGGGGCTGTCAATAAAGGTATGCTCGATATGCTAGTTGTTTTTAGTTTCATTTGAGGCACTTCCTTGCAATATATCAGAATAAGTGGTTCCATATTCAGGCATTATTGACTCTTTCCGTTCTCATTATAACACCGTATGTTAAATTGATGCCTAAAATAAGTGTAATTAGTAATATCTTGATGTAATTGTTTGTAATTGTCGAGACATGTGCTTTTGTCCCCTATATTTATCATAGTTGATCAAAAGGCCTGGTTTTTCGCAATCACAGTTAACTTTCCTTGTGTTATACCACATTTACCATTATGTGCGACTATCAGTTATAGTAGCTTTGCTATCACGCCAAGTGCTGTGTAATTTTTAGTCCTTTACATGCCTCTACTCTTCAAGTATAGATTTTAGGGCCACATAAGCATGAGTTTGTTCATTGAGAACTTGCTATTTTTTTAGTTTGTCAAGTTTTCTACATATACACATTATTTGCGAATTTAATAGGTCCATACATTTTTTGGCATTCCACGTCCACTCCTAATTTCTTAACATCTCAAGTTTTTCATGATTCGATACTTAGAACAGATGAGTGTACCTGAGGCACTCACTTAGTTCAAACTACAAATGGAATTCTCATTAGTTTCATTGTACATGAGGCATGATTTTTATGTTTGTGCTTTACTCTTTTCTGTATAGGTAGAGGAGCGGGAACGGGAGAGGGAGAGAGAGAGGGAGAAAGCAACCCTCTTGAAGGAGGATACAGATGCAATTGCGGCTTCTAAGAGGCGGAAACTTAAGAGAGAGCATCTGCCTTCCGGGGACGCAGGTGAGTATTCACCAGTTCCCCCTCCACCTCCTCCTCTTTCAATTAGTTTGTCCCAGTCATATGATGGAAGGGATAGGGGAGACCGAAAAGGACCCATTGTCCAGCGATCAGGTTACTTGGAGGAACCAAGTCCGAGAATTCATGGTAAAGAAGTACCCAGCAAAATGGCTCGTCGTGACACTGACCCGTATCCTTAATGTCAATGTTTCATGTCATTCTGCATATAATAGATAATTGCTAAATGCTGAGAACATACATTCACGAATACATGTATCATCGTGACACTGATTTATGATTATCATGATATGCATATATTTTTCGCCATTCTGTTGAGTTATGCAATCGTGTATCGGATAGTAGAACTCCTTAACTATGTCCCAGGATGTATGAATGGGAGGATGAGAAAAGGCAAAGAGCTGAACAAAAGCGAAGGCATCGGAAGTGATGTGCGTAGAGTTTTGGTCACTTGTGGTACATCCACCTGCTCTTGATGCGGTGAGTTTCGTTCTTTTGGTTTGTGACAGATGGGTTGGTGGTTGAAGCAAAGGCACCGGAAGTGATGTGCTGAAACTCTTTGGTTTGTAACAGATCTGTTGTAATTTCTTTCATGGCAAACGGCCTTTCGTCCTATCGTCACTATTGGGTAGTGATAACTTCATTCTTGTCATGATGTACAATATTGTAAATTCCGTAGTGACCGCAAGTGTACAGAGTTGAAGTAAAATTATCTGTACCTTGGAACTTTGAAAGGAAAATCGGGAAGCCCCGAGTTCTGTCGATAAACGTTCCATTTTTTCCGTCGATAAATGTTCCATTTTTAGATTTCGTTTTTCATATTTTGTGAACGGCAATGGTCCCTGTAGATTAGTGAGTGTGCAAAACACGATAACTCTGAGATCAGTCGGAGGCTACTCATAATTTGGAGACTTTTTTGGTCATCTTCTTGAAGACATGGTAAGGTACCGTTTGGTACGCAGACGGAACGGGACGGAACAGGACGGGACGGGACGAAACAGGACGGAACAGATGATGTAAATATTGAAAAAGATAAGGAGAAATTTTGTCATAAAATGTTATAAATTTGATAAATTTGTGTTCCACGGATGTGGAACGGGTCGTTCCAGGAAGAGGTGGAACGAAAAATCAGCCAAATTTCGTCCCATGGGACAACCCGTTCCACAGTTTTTAGGCGCACCAAACGTGAGACGGAACGGCTCGTCCTGTTCCGTCCCGTCCCACGTACCAAACGGTACCTTGAACGCGAATCTTCCAAATTTACAATTTGGTGCGTCGAACAAAAACGAACCTGAACATGGTAGGGTTCGAAGATACAACTTGATATAAACGAAAATGATGGGGTTCGAAGTACAACTTGATAATCCTTTTGTCAGATGTGTGATTTTGATGCCTTTACTCTTTGGTTTATCGACACGGAACTCCATGTGTAGAGTCCTGTTCTAATGAAATAAAAAACCTCAGTCTTTTTATCCACTTATCTTTGTTTTATTGACATGAAACATTATGTGTCGGTATACTTGTGTCTTGAAAGCTGTTTCCTAATAAGTTCAAAACCGGTATGGTAGGTACCCTAAACTGGGTGAAGGCAAAAGGAGATGCTCTTGCTGCGTCTAAGGCTTTATATAAAAAATATTTGTTTGAGAGAAATAGGGTTGTGTCATCTCGAGCAATAGTGTAATAGAAGTAACGATAACTGTAGTGAAAATTACCGTACGGAATTTTAATATCGATTGTGTGAAAATACCAAAAAAAGTACTCCAAGTTTAAATATAATTTTGTATGTTTTTATAGTTTTTTTTACTTTGTTTTAATGCATGTATTAATCTGGGATTAATATTATAGAGAGAAATCATAAAATAAAATAAAAACAATGTTAACCTACTTATACAAAACCCCGAAAACTATAAGCACCACCACCACCGTTGCCACCGCCACCGCTCCTCCTGTTGAACTGTCGTTGTTGTCTGCCATGTTGGTGCAACTCAATCCCAAATTCAATGTTTCACAGATATGTTCCAAAAACTTCAACATGAGAACCAACCATTCTAGCCATTGCTGGCGTTCTGAACAACATGCATTCTTATTTTAATTGTTATTGTTTTATTCACTACGACTGCATTCAATAAAATCTCAAATTCCATACATGCCAACGTCATAGGGGCTTTTTTTTTTTTTTTTTTTTTTCCTTCTGAATGTTAATTAGAACTTGAATACATACTTGTGAATTTGTTTTTTAAGTAATGGAGAAGGATTAGGCGAGATTAGCTCCTCGGCAATGGTCGCGTGCGAGGCACCTACCCTCCCCCGAAAGGGTGAGGACCATTACACCCGGAAACCCCCCGCCCGTCCCCCCTCCACCTTATATTATTAAGATGAATGAAATAACTAGATACAAGCGGGTGGACGAAGCCAAGACCCGCTAAGAAAAGTCATCAACAGAAAACAGTGCGTGCATGCATGTGATTTTAGTACTGCTTGAAGATTTTGAGCAACTGATCGAAGGTGTTGGTCGTACATGCAATCTCAAGTGGCCCGTCAATCTTCGCATCGAACACATCGGCTTGTGACTTCTTGATGAGTTGTTGGATAATTGGATCCGAGAGATACTTCAAAGGAACTTGATATTTCTTTCGTTCTTCTCCCACGGACAAAGATACATAACCTTTCAGATTTGCTTAAAGCTATATAGCTTTTGTTGGCGCACCGGAACTTGCTCAACTTCTTGATGAACATCGTTGTCTTTTCTTGAAGAAGATTTGAATGAATCATTGTAGGTCAGTATGTGCTTTGAATTCCCCCCGACTAGACGAAGAAAAAAGAACTAGGGTTTTCTGAAAGCTAGTTGGATGTGAAGATAGAGAGAATTTGGAAGAGAAGAAACTGGAAGGTAAGAATTTATGAGAGTAAGAAAGTCTAGCAGTATGTATATATATACTTTGTAAAAGCGGCTAGCTAGGGTTTCCAAATACTAGTAGGCAAGGCAGGGTTATTTTTGTCTCGCTCAATTATCTTTCTTGCGAACCAAGTATCATTCTCCTAAAGCAATTAGGAAACCCAAATCCACATTTTACATAAAACCCTAACCCTAGTTCTTAGTCAGCAAGACTCCAAATCCAAAACCAATAAGGAAACCCCTTGATTGCTATTTATACCCGCTGAACATCCTAGCTTGTTTAGACTTTTGCTTCCAATTTCAAAACTTAGAAACCCTATCACATATACCACATAGCATGGACACTGTGGAGGGCCAAAGTGATGAGTTCTGGGATGTGGTGGGCGATACCACATACTGTGAAACACGGCTACTCGACGTTTTGAAGTTACCCAAATCGGAGAAATATTCCAAGTTGTGGCTCGATATCAAAGCCACCGTTACAGTAATGGTGCTGCCCAGGGATTTAGAGGATGAGGAGGAGTTGGAGGACCAGTACAAAGTAATGTTACTACTAGAAGATGATCAAATGGGACAAACCACCGACGTCGTCGAGTACGAGGAAAAACTTGAGATTGACCTTTTGATGGAGGACAATGCCACAAAAAGGACTTTGGATACCATATCTCAGGAGCTATCCAAGCTGATCCATGTCCGTTCTGGGAATCTTTTATCTGCCGCGGCTACTATATTACGGGATGCGCGTGCTGTTGCAAGAGATAAGAGTTTTGTTGTTAGCAATGGTGCTGATCAAGGTCGCAGCAACCCTGTACTTGTGCATATGGAGGCATCCATCAGCATTGATGCGGTTGACGACGAGCTGCCGGTTGATGTGCAGCTTGCGTTCGTGCCGGCGAGTAAATCTTCGATTGAGAAGTTAGAGAGGGTGAAAGTAGAAGCCTCGTCGCAGGGGGTTTGTTGCTCTATTTGTCTGGCGGAGATTGTGGTTGGTTCCGAAGCACTTGGTATGCCGTGTTTGCATTTTTACCACGAGGAGTGCATTGTCGAGTGGTTGGAGAAAAGCCGGTTCTGCCCGCTTTGCCGCTTCTCAATGCCTACTGACGATCATTACTCATCATGATTGATTTCCTCATTGAAATTTGATGTATCATTATAGCTTGTTATTGTTTTTAGTAATCTGATTCATCGGCAAAAATCCTTTGATAATCGTCTGCAAATATCCTTACTATGAGTCACCTCCAACAAACATCGTTGCTAAGCTATCTTATAATAACACAAAATATCTTTTTATTTCCCATAACTCTTAATCATTTTATTAATTCGATCTACTTATTTTAAATTTTGTTTCCTGTTTTTTTTCTCAAATTATCAATCATTGTTAAATGTTAACAATTGCAATTTAAATTAAGTTAGGTGTTAGAATTCAATCAATCTTAGTAATCTGAGGTGGAACGATTTACTACTTGCCCACTAGGATACTTTTACGATTAGTACATTTCCGAACATTAAAATTAGAAATTTAATTGACTTAATTCCGATTAGTCTAATTTTCGCAACAAGGTGAGGCAATTAATTAACCGAGGTATATCGCTCATAACCATAAAAGTAGGGGCTGATTTGATAATACAGTAAATATATGTTGTACTAGAAAAAAAGGCAAAAGTAATTTCAAAACGGATAATACTTGGGGTACTGAATAGTCAGTAACCCAATTTAACTGACCATCTATGTGGACCAATGATTTTAAGACATCTGTTAATCCCAACACTCTGCTAGCCTTGTAACCAAACAGAACTCTTCCTCTTCGATATCTGCAAATCTTCCAAGCCATGCCTATGGTTTCTTCTTCAGCCCACCTTCTCTCCTCCATCTTCTCTCCTCAACTGATCCAATCACCGCCCCAGTCCCTCTTCCAACCGTTGATTCAATCGCTGCGGTGCGAATGACAGCTACGAAATCTGCAGCTATGTGGGTTTGTCGGCGTGGCTGAGGACAAGATTGGTGAAGTGAAGTCAATGGCTTGTATCTGGAAGATGATGGCGGAGCCGACGAGGTCGCCGTGACCGGCTATGAAGGTCTAAGCAGACTTTGTTGGGGAGGAGGAAGATTATTGTTTGGTCACGGGTTTAAAGCATCGATTTGTGTTTGGTTACAGAGATGGCAAAATCCTCGGATTGACAGATGTTTTAAAATTATTGGGCCACGTAGATAGTCAGTGAAATTGGGTACTGACTGATCAGTACACAAGTATCGTTCTTTGAAAACTTGAATCAAATTCGGGTGGAAACCCGACCCACTATGGAGGTACCTCTAAAACCCAGTATCTGCAGACTTTGCATCGCAAACTTTTGTCTCACCGTTTTGAACCGCAGTTGTTTCAGTAGCAACAGAGTTCGCACCTTCTTTCGTTAGTCAGGTCAGTTTTCGCTTCAGTTCTTCTATCTATTCTCTGTTTGTTTCCTCAGAAAATCTCACGGAAAATATCTCAGAAAGTTTGAATTTTCCGTTGTATGACAATTTTCTGATTGAATTTTGAATTTTAGATTAGAGTGAAGGGGAGAGACTAGAGGAATATTTTCATGGCTTTTCGTGGAGGTGCAAAGCGTTCTCTGGGTTCAATCCTGTGTAGCAGGGTGCTGCCGAACACTAGCTATACTTCTTCCACAGCTTCCGCTGCTTCTTCTGCTGCTAATGGGCGGGGGTTTTCTACCTGGGTTTCGAGCAAAAGAGCTTCATTTGCCCGCGCAGCGGAGATTCCGGCCTCATTTCCTCTGAAATTTGCCAGTGCCCGATGTGGGTCTGGTCTCTTTCTTAGAGGTTTCAGCGTGGAAGCTTCTTCTGCTGATCAAATGAGTCTCATTAAACAGCTGAGGGAGCGAACCAGTGCGCCGATCAAAGACGTTAAGGCTGCTCTCATTGATAGCAATTGGGACATTGGTCAGAACCCCTTTCTCCCCATTTTTGTTTATGCTAATTTGAATCGGTTATGTGTTATTATTATTTTTTTTTTTTTTGAATCCTTATCAAAGTCGGTTTCTTTAATGAAATGCAGAGGCTGCTCAGAAGGAATTGAGGAGGAGAGGGAAGGTTTTGGCATCGAAAAAGTCATCTCGGATGGCTGCCGAGGGCTTGCTGGCTCTGGCTCAGAACGAGGACAAGGCTGCTGTTATTGAACTTAACTGTGAGACTGACTTTGTTGCTCGAAATGATATCTTTCAATACTTGGTTAGTGCGACTGATATGATTTCTCCATATTTTTTGAGTTCTACTTGATTATTTGTTATTGTAAGTATGTGGTTGCGTACTTTGATTTAGGACCATTCTCACCAATGGTTTTTGTTTTCATAAGAAATAAAGTAATTTCCATTGGTTTTTTCCACTGTTCTAAAAATCCCCGCCTAGCGCCGCCTAGGCGCTAGGCCCCAGCCCACCGCCCCGATTAATGCCTAGGCCCCGGCCCACCGCCTAGACCACCTAGGCACCCGCCTAGCCCGCCTAGGCACCCGCCTAGACCCGCCTAGACCCGCCTAGGTTGCAACTCACTTAGACAGAAAATACATAACTTTCATTTTGCATTTTGTTTTTTTCCAATAAATTGTAAGAGACTTGTTGCATACTTGAATGAACAAACATTATATCCTTATTTCACATGTTTTCATTATGTTCCAATACTTCATGATATATATGCATTCTATTTTGTAGTTTATGATGAAATTATATATATTTCAAGTAGAAGCAGACACTTATTTACTTGAAATATGATAGATTTACTTAAATCCGCCTAGTCCGCCTAGGCTCCCGCCTAGGCCCCGCCCCGCCGCCCGACTAGCGCCTAGCGACTTTTAGAACCTTGGTTTTTTCAAACATTTACACTCCATTCTTATTGTCTTTCATTTTAAATTTGTCACAAATTTTCTAGACGTTGGAGCTCATAAATAATCGATTCTACCGTTCTTATAGGCCTTAGCTTTAGCAAAGAAAGCGTTGCTGGTTGAACATTCTTCTCAACTGGTTTCTGGGGTCTTTAACATTGCCTCCGAGGATTTGGAGGTAAGCATTTTGCATTGCTTTATTAGTAGTGTTATTGTTTTCAACTTTTCGTATGTTGGTTTAGAAACAATATGCAATTTCCTAGTCTTCTATGTTATTATGATTGCTCTGCCAATAACATGATGAGTCTTTTTAAGAACATTATCATGCACTGTTCTTTGATTTAGTGAGTGGAAACCATAATGGTTCATTTACCTTGATTTATGGTTGCTCTTAATCTTTGTAATGGACCTGAGATATAATATTTCTGTTTCTGGTGTATTCCTTCTCCACTGCTCGATGCATCTTATTCATTTTGTGTTGAATAAAATAGTTTGATTCTTTTCGAAAGAAAAGGCTGAAATGAGAAAAGTTGTCCTTAAAGTGGAAAAATGGCGACTGTTGTATTTACCCCGAAGTATTGATAAAACCTAGTTATATCTATAGCAATGCATTCTATGCTTGTTGTAAGTTAAATATGCAATTATTGAAATCGGAGATCTTAATAAGTTTCCGAAGTAAATATATTTGTTAACTGATAGTAAACCTATTAGTTGAATTGAATTAATTTCCAATCCCTCTTTACAACTTTAACTGGAATTGGATTCTTGGAAACTTGTTTTTAAGTCGTTCAATCCCTACCAGGACTTGAAGTTAGATCTTGAACATCCAAAAGTTAGTGGAGAAACAACTGTTCAGAATGCAATTACAGAAGTAGCTGCAGTAATGGGAGAAAATGTTAAACTTAGAAGGGGTATTGTGATGTCTACATCTTCACATAGTGTTGTTTCTACCTACCTTCATACAAGTCCTCAACCAGGTAAGCGTTTACCTGCACACAAAATATTGACTTTAAATGCTATGTGTTCCGGTCTTTCAGATACTATCTTGAAGCAGGAGCAGGACTGAAAATATCTGAGATGAAAAGCATTTTTCACTTTGTCGTCATGTTTTATCTAATTACAGGTTTAGGTCGTATTGCTGGAATTTTATCTCTTGCAGTAGAGGACAAAATTACTCAATTGGATGCTATCCAGCGCATTGGTTCACAATTGGCAATGCATGTAGTGGCAGCGAAGCCTTTGTTCTTAACAAAGGAACTCGTTTCTTCTGATGCATTAGAAAGTGAGCGTGAAATTCTTAAGTCTCAGGTACTTAGTCATATCACGTTTTCTTTAATATACCTTCCTCTCAGCAATATTGTAAACATGAATTGAATGGTGATCTGTCAAGCAAGTCTAAATTTATCTAATTACCTGTAGATATTGCCTTTCTATTTGTTTATAACATGATGTAGGATTCTAGTTTAATGAATTTTTGTCATTCAATTCTATCTATAAATTGTCCTTCAGTAACATCAGGTTAGTTGTGTAATACTTTTAGCCATCTAATAACTTGCTTGAACTTCTTGATTTCATGTTTTTATGGGTCACCATTTTTGGGATTACTAATTCCTACAGTGGGTAAGAAATCACCGAAAATCCATCTTGTTGGATCAACTTAATGCTGGTAGTTTGCTATCCATTGAGTTATCAATTACCAATGCATGTGGAGGTTCAAAAACTATTTTCTCCTGAAATAAGCATAACAGAAGCTTTAATAATTGGGAGTTTTAACGAAAAGCCCACGGTATTGTTCACTTCAATGAAAAACCACATTTTTACACTAAAAAGTCAATCCTGGTACTATTCACTTTACCCTTTATTTTGTCCTTATCGTTAAAACTCAAAGTTTTCAAATCCTTTTCATTAGTTTTCCTTTAATAATTTGATATTTATTTTGTAAACCAGAAAATATAGATGCATTTTGTCAAAAGCTAGAAGGGGCACCAAACATTACTGCTAATGGAAATTTTTGCGGAATTTAACTTTTTCAGTTGAACTTTGCATCATTACTCCAAAATGTTTGTGGCTAAGTGGTCTTTTTCATCAAATTAGCAGCACACCATGGTCGCGAAACAAATATTTATGATTTTTTGCTACGAATAGAGCATAAAGATTTTTTTTTATGTACGAGACATCAACTGCAAAGCAGCATTATGGACCAAAAAAGAAATTTTGATATTGACAAGTAACTTTTCAGATTTGTTGAGAAATTACGCATAGTGGTAATGTGGAAGCCTTTCTCTTTCTTTCTATTTCATTATTGGCTAAACATGACGCTTCACCACAGTACTAGAGTTTATTAGGTAGTCTTGGGGACGTCAACATGTATGCTCTTTTACTGTACTTCACAGTTCACTCTCAGCTTGATCCTCATTCTCAGTTGATGGTGATGTTCCACCAATGATTGTGCTGATCCCTTTCATCTGTATATTGCAAGTGTTTTATACCAATTACTGCTTCTAATAACCACCTACTAGCCAGTAGTAATAACATATGTTTTCTATTGATGTCAGGCTGAAAGTACAGGGAAGTCTCAAATGGCAATAGAGAAAATGGTGGAAGGTCGCTTGCGTAAGTACTATGAGGAAGTTGTCCTTATGGAGCAGAAGTTTATTATGGATGATACCATAACTATAAAGGTGCACAATTGTTGTACTGCTTTATTTTAAATTTTTGTTAGATATAGTGATATACTCTAAAGAATTTCAATGATAAGATAAAATGTATTTATTATCTAAAAAACGTCGGAATAGTATAGAATGAAGCAAAGGTGTTTAAATGAAAAGGAAGAAAAGAATTACACTAACTGCACCTTGTAAAACTTGAGTTTCAAACATAACAAGAATTTTGTTTTCCCACAGTGCATTTTGTTAGTCCAGATCCCCTATTGATCTTTCTGGTATTCTTGTGTTTATGTCATAATTGTTCCAACTCTGAATCCAAAATCCTCAATCCTCAATCCCTTAACCTTCAAACTGGAATTGTTTTAGACATAAGCACAAGATCAACATCAACAGGATCAGCAGAGGATTCTATTTCTCCGATTCTAAGTTTGCCTGGAAAATGTGTAAACTCGTATGAATATATGGAAACCTAACTGTTGTATTCATAAAAGTACATACGAAAATGTATAAATTCATATATTTTTTTTTGTAATCCATGTACACATACATCATGCATGTAAATACCATGGAAAAACAGTTATCCATCATTGATTTACATACATAAATGCATGGGTCCATGTATACATATACAAAATATTTCATTCATGCATGCACACATACTAAACAGCAGTGGTATGTCAGATCAGGTTAGGCCTTTGCCCACCCCAAATTTCTTCATATCTATTTGTTGAACTTCACCCTCCTTGCTTTTCGAGGAATGTCAGGGAATTGTTAGCTAGGTTTATTTTGATGTACTTGTAGTATCTTAGTTGCTTGTCGTTTGTAAAATGGTACCTGCATGTACAAGCTATGTGGTGCATTTGCTGACTAGTGTCTTACAAATTATCTACAGAAAGTTTTAGAAAATCTTTCTAAGGAAGTCGGATCACCTGTGAAGATCGAGAGCTTTTTCAGGATGGAAGTGGGAGAAGGAATTCAGAGGTAGAAATTCATTGCTTATAGATTATGCTTTTCCTGTCTTATTATGATTTTGACAATGCTATAGTAACATAATTGATTGGTGCCTAGACTAATGGCCATATTTCATAGTATCCTGTTATCGACTTCATCTATCATGATCAGGAACATTAACATTGTTGCGGTTATCATCATCATAATTGTCATTTTACCTACTTATAACTACTGGAAGTTTTGTTGTCTTATTTGGCTTTTATCGTTGAACTACTGTGTCAACATGAATGTGGTTGGGATCACAGCAATGGATTCTATGCTGCACATTCATCCTAAATACTCTCAGAAGTAATCGACTGTTGATGTTCGATCTAACTTGGTAGAGCATGTAAATTACCGTAACTACATCATTATTAAAAAATCCTTGGGTGGGAGCTGAAAGGCTGCCATATTTCCTTTGTGCATACAAGCCAATAATCTCATCCACCGAATCCGAAAACTACGGTTATCAAATGATGGTTGATATTTGGTAGGCTGCATTTTATACCTGATCAACTCTAAGCAGTTGTATAGTATGACGTACATTATTAAACATTTGGACACCGTACGTACAGTCGGTCTATATGTGGCTTACTTGATGTACTAATTATTTTTGGTCTATATGAGCTCTTTTATTCGACGCCTAAGGTAAACGCCGCAACAAAAAGTCCTCGTCTGATGATTGTGTGTTACTGACTATATGTACTTGCAGGCTAGAAGCATCTAGTACATCGGAACATGTGGCTCAGGCTGTTTGAGGAAATGGGGGACATTCACCACGGAAAAGTAGAGTTTAGTTTCAAACCGACCCTTATACATGGAATCGGGTTTGTGTCTTTTGATTTTTGCAGGTCCTAATGCTCTGAGTCTGAGATCTTACAAACAGCATGCTTGCGCTCACAAACGGTAGTTATGACAATGTCCGAGTGAGGTATTTTTGTTGGATTGATGTTTGCAGGCTCTGATGTATTGAGAGTTTGAAGTGCCACTTACAAATTTTGTGAGGAATGTGAGATTCTTTTACCTTTTGCCAACAAAAAAGATAGTAATAATGGAAACCCCAATGGTTAATATTGACCTATTTACTATCTCATATTTAGTGGACAGGGTATTGGGTTTATACCCATGCTTCTCGGGTTCTAAATGGCTCCTTTCCCAAATTAATTTAATAGTTTCGAATTCTCCCCCTCCCCTGAGTAATAGTAAAAATTTAAAGGTACGTGAATATATAGGCCTCAAAGCATCTTCAATGGAAGTCCCTATTTAGGGACTCCCACCACCACTTTTGAGTACTCATTTAAGGACTTAAAGGGAATCTTTGTGGCCCTAAAGGAATATTGCCAACAATGGTAGAGTCCTTATAGTAGAATCCCTAAATTTAAAGTTTTTATGGTTTTACGTGATAATTTGATTAGGTGCACATTTTTTTGCTTATGTTAACTTTTTTTTTTAATTAATTAAAAGCATTAAAATTAAAAGCATTGAAAGCTACAATCAAGATTGTGGACCTCGTTTTCTACTCAAGGTTGTTCTTATACAGTCCTTATATGTAAGGATATACACTATGTATTTGGTGAGTCCCTATACTTTAGGGACTCACTTTCCGATTCATTGAAGATTCATTTTGTCCTTATATTTGTTTTATACCCATTTTATACGGTGGTTGTCCATATTTAGGGACTCCACTGGAGATGCTCTTATGTAGGATTGGATTCGGTAACTTAGAAAATTGAAGGGATGTTGAAACTGAAGGGGATTGTGAAGGAAATTTATTTTGTCTAATTCTATTATTTTAGGGGATTGTAATGAATAAATTTTCTTAAAACAATAATCCATCTTTTTCAAGTTGGAGCAATTTTTTCATTAACTTCCTTCATTGCATCTTGAATACAGTGAGTTATCACGTTAATCAATCCTCTACAACAAATGAGGCTATAGTGGACTGAGTGAACTATTTTCATTGCAAGTGGTCATTTACCATAGTGGTGGAAATGTGTTGAGCCATTGCATGACATCGTGGGTTCAAACTCAGTTAGTGGTTAATCTAACTCTTAATCTAACAAAATCTATTGTTTGACCGAAAAAAAAAAACTATTTTCACTAAAAAAATAAAGTTGAACATTAAAAGTACATTAAAATTTTGGTTAACTTAAAAGCATCAAAGTAAGCCATTTAGTATTACGATTTAATAATATTTCTCTTCATTTATAAATGAGAGAGCTTAAGTTTGAATCTAGTGGACGTCAGGTTTGATACCATACCAATTTATTTTCTCATCTTTAGTATTAATTTATTGTTGTATCAACAAAAATAACTAAAAGTAATGGTGGAATCTAGGTCTTAGGTAGAGCTTGCTTGGTTCATGGCATTCGATGAGTTATTCTTTCTTAGCTATAAATTACGTATGCATAAAATCAGAAATAATTCTTTTTACATGTAAGCAGCAAAGTGTTTTTCGAATTTTGTGTTATTAATGCTGGAATGTTGTAGGCATGCAAGTACAAACAGATATATATATATATATATATATATATATATTCCACACTGGCACTCAAAGCTATACGAAAGAGTGAGATGAGCAATTGTGTTTGGGTCGTCAGACCTCCATCTTCATTGGTTCATATTCTGAGTCGAGATGGTTTGCCGTGTCGCCCTTTATCTTCATGAGCAGTTCATGCGGTGACACTTGAACTTGGTTCTAGTGTCTTTCTTTTATCCCCGTTGCTGCCTTGTTTTTGTTGCTTCAGTTGTTGGCCTCGTGTTAGGCTTTCTATGTATCTCTCAGGCTTTTTGGCCCTGGAATGCTAGTTTCTGGTTTTCTTCAATAAAAAAAAAAAAAAAAAAGTGAGATGTAGTCCAATAAGAGGGAGACAGGAAAAAGGTGTTTGTATGAGATGGAAAGCAACTTTCATACCATACGCCATATTTTGTCAACCAATATAAAAAGAGTTGTGCTATTCACACTTTTTTTTTTATACCTCATATACATACTTCTTAATTTTCGACCGTCAGATAGAATGAATTGAAGAAAATCAAATGACAAAAATTTACAAAGGGTGTGAGAAGTAAAAATTGATGTGTGGATATCATCATCCTATAAAAATCATTAAAAAGAAAAACAATATTTAATGTTAAATGGAGTATTATTTTTAAAAATAATAGAGTTAATTAGATATTAGACCAATTTCGTAATTAAATATTAGGTTTAATCATGAATGCTTTGCTTATCAATTTAGATCCGTTTACTTCCAATTCAACTAAGAAACTTTCCTATTTTATATACTTAAGAATGTGTTTCTACAAAATCCTGTAGTAAATGGTTGAACTGTTTTGGGTTTTGATCTACCATGATTTTAGAACCCATACAGGTTAATCTATTCTATATTATTAAGAGAACACACATTGTCAACCTTTTTGCCCACTTTTCCCATTTTTGCCCCTTACTTTTGAATACACAAGGTTGAGATGAGGAGGGCAAAATAGTAATTTTGTATCTTTTGACAAAATGACAATCATATCCCCTTTTTTCTTATTTTGCCCTCACTTTTGATACACTATATTTACATAAGGAGGGCAAAATAGTAATTTTGTATCAAAATATTTACATAAAATAAAAATATGCACTTATTAAGAGAAATTGTCCCACCATAATTTTTTCATACAGGTAAGTGAAATCATAATGTTTTTTTAATAGTTTGAATGAACTGAAGCGGTTGCGCTTGAAGAGAACGTGAAAGGAAGTGAGCGGTTGTTCACACACACAAAGTATGTGCTCTCTGCTAGTTCACATAATAAACTCACTAAAGGTCCACCACTCTTCAACACAGGTTCATTAACATTAAAATTCACAACAAAGGTCCATTCACTTAATAAACTTATACTAAAAAGTTCAAAACTCTTCGACTCAGGCTCATTTATAATTCACACAATGAGGTTCATTCGCATTTATAATTCACATAACGAGGTTCATACACATAATAAACTTACACTAGAAGTTCACCACTCTTCAACGCCGGTTCATTAACATTATAACTCACATAACAATTAGGAAAATTACTCTTTCATTTCATCATAATAAAGTTACACATTGATGTATAGATATATATACACACACACACACACACTAGTGACTTACTAGTATTAGTTGACTAGCTAATTACATCTTTATCCAACTAATCATTTACTAATTACAAACTACCATAACCTCCTTATAACACCCTCTAACAAACTTAAATGTTTACACTTTTACCCTTATTATCCCCCCTCAAACCTAACTGAGGTAACCGAAGGGAGAGTTTGGCCCTGAGAAGAAGAAATCTGTGCTTGGGCAGTGCCTTGGTGCAGATATCTGCAACCTGATCTTGAGTGCACACAAACAAAACTTGAACTTGATTTGCAAGCACCTTTTCCCTAATGTAATGATAATCAATCTCCACATGCTTAGTTCTAGCATGAAAGATTGGATTTCTAGCCAATGAAATGGCAGAAATGTTGTCACACCAGATCTGAGGAGAAGAAGGAAGAACAAGACCAACATCAACTAAGAGCTTGCATATCCAAGTTAGTTCAGCTGCAATATTAGCCAATGATAGATATTCAGCTTCTGTCGAGGACCGAGCCACATTGAGCTGTTTCTTGGCACTCCAGCTTATAAGCGAGTCTCCCAAATAGAAACAAAACCCCTTAGTAGATCGGCGATCAATACTACAACCTGCCTAATCGGCATCAGAGAAAGCAGTGAGAGTAAGAGACTTAGCACATTTTGGAAACCACAATCCAAGAGACAAAGTGCCCTTTAGATATCGAAGAATGCGTTTGACTGCCTGAAGATGAGCTTGTCTCGGGCTTTGCATAAATTGACAAACCAAATTGACAGCATAAGACAGATCTGGCCGTGTCCATGTTAAGTATTGCAAACCACCAACCAAAGGCCTATATTCCTCAGGTTTATCAATCAAAGAAGAGTCATGATCCAATTTAGTTGTACTAAGTGGAGTGACACAAGGTTTAGAGCCTTCCATATGTGCTTTGGAGAGGAGATCGAGAATATACTTGGTCTGAGATAGGAGAATACCAGATGAAGACCTCTTGACTTCGATACCAAGGAAGTAATGAAGAGGACCAATATCTTTGACAGGGAATAAAGAACTGATGAGAAATAATTGCTTGACAGAGTTGAGGATTTGGTCCAGTAACAATGATATCATCAACATAAACCAAAATGAAGACCAATGTAGGATCATTCTTGACAAATAAGGAATGATCATTTGATGAACCTGAGAAACTCAGAGACTTCAATGCGGTGGTTAACTTGTCATACTCAGAGACTTCAATGCAGGATGCTTGGTTGCCATGAGTGCTTTGGGTTTAAAAATACCATATTTGGATCGGGTTTGCATATGATGAGTATTGAGAGGTATTGACGGTTCATAATATGTATTAGGGACATAGGGATGATGAGAGGTAGGTAAGGAAGTAGAAGAAAGGACATGAGAAGATGATGATGTAGAGGGTGAAGGTAGAGGTGTAAGTAAGGTAGGAGATGGGGATTGAGAGGGCTGAGATATAATAGGAAAGGTCAATGTGGTTGGAATAGGATTGGATGGTTGTAATGGAGAAGAACAAGAGCTGGAACATAATTGCTGAAGGTGATTCTGTTTAGCAAAGGGAAATGTATCTTCATCAAAAATCACATGCCTAGAAAGATACACTCTGCCAGTGTAAGGGTCAAGACATTGATAGCCTTTGCGATTCAAGCTGTACCCCAAAAAGACACATTCCTTGCTTTTAGGATCAAGTTTGGAAGTTGCATAAGGTTTTAACCATGGGAAACATCGACATCCAAAGACTTTCAGTGAGGTGTAATCTGGAGTTTTGTGAAACAATAATTCCCAAGGTGATAATCGGGTGGTTGTTGGCATCCGATTGATGAGATAGATAGATGTGGCAAATGCTTCAACCCAATAGGAATGAGAAACCTTGGATGCTACTAGAAGAGTTCGAGCAGTTTCAACTAAGTGTCTGTGCTTGCGCTCAGCACAACCATTTTGCTCAGGTGTGTGAGGACAACTTAACTGATGGGAAATGCCATGTTCTTGAAGAAACTGAATAAACTTGAGACTAAGAAATTCCCCACCAGAATCAGATCTCAAGATAACAATTTTAGCACTGAATAAATTTTCCACCAACGTTTTGAATTGCACAAATGTATCAAATACATCAGATTTTGATTTAAGAGGAAAGAACCAAGTATACTTGGTGTAGTCATCAACAAAAATGAGATAATAGCGATATCCATTGACATAAATGAGTGGTGCAGGACCCTATACATCAGTGTGCAAAAGCTCCAGAGGCCTACTTGATGTACAAGAAGCAAAAGCAAATGATAGTTTGGAACTCTTGCCTAGAGCACAACTAGTGCACACATATTTATTTAAAGCACTAGAAACTTAAATACAGAACTTAGAAGCTAGTTGAGTTAGAATTTTGAGTGAATGGTGACCCAATCTTTGATGCCAAGTCTGCTGCGAGGCTTTAGCATAAGCTGCAAATGCCTTTTGATTACCAGTAATAGAGAATTCATGAAATGGATAGAAACCAGCTCTCACAGGACCTTTAAAGAGTGTTTTCTCCGAAGAAAAATCCTTCACAATGAAGTGAAAAGGATACAAATGAATAGAACACCAATTATCAAGTATCAAGCGATTTGCAGAAATCAAATCTTGCTTAAGATGAGGAACATGCAAGACATTTTTAAGATCAAAGCAATGAGAACCAATATTAAGTGTAGAAGAACCAGAATTGAGTATGGGCAAACCTTTTCCATCACCAATATACACTTGCTCAGGTCCAGTGTATGCCTCATGATTCTGCAAATTTGTGTAGGAATGAGTCATGTGCGAGCTAGCACCAGAGTCAAGAAGCCAAGTAGGAGTGGTGGAGGCATGATAGCCAGCTGGAGAATTCTTGGCACCAAAATTAGGATTCATGCGCTGAGGGCACTCAACGGCTTCATGATCCAATTGACAGCAAATTTGACAAGAGATCTTTCTGTTGGAATTGTGATACTGAGAGCGAGAACCACGGTTGTAACGATGATTACTTTGATTACCACGATTGAATCTTTGATTGCCCTGAAAACCTTGATTATTCCTCTGTGGTCCACGATTGTTATAGTTCCGAGATTGAGAGAAGGTGGCTCGATTTGGAGTACCATAGGATTGTGAAGGAGAGCCATTCTGAGAAAAGAAAGCTTAAGTACCAAAATCACCAAGTGGTGTTAGAAGAAGACCAGCAGAAGAATTAAATGCTTGAATTGGGGCAGACGGTGAGGTTTTCTTACGAGCATTCAATTGAAGCTCCTTGCTCAAAAGCAGCCCATGAAGTTCATCAATGGTTATGGAACCAAGACGAAATTGGATTGCATCAATGAAAGACTTGTACTCAGAAGGAAAACCATGTAAGATGACATAAATCAACTCAGAATCTTCGATTGGGGCTCCGGCATTGGCAAGAGCATCTGCGATTTCTTCAATTTGTTGAAGATATAGCGTAGCCGTAGAATCACCCTTTGTGATACTACGAAGACGAGAACGAAGCTCGTGAATGTGCGATTGCAATGCAGTTGCAAGGCGGGATTCCAATTTGGACCAAAGCTCACATGCCGAATTGATGCCAACAATGTACGAAATTAGGGCATCCGATAGTGTAGAATTTATCCAAATCAAGATATTTTGATCATTTTCAAACCAAGTAACATACTGAGGATTGAGAGTAGAGGTGTGATTACCAGAAGAGTCAAGAAGGTATTTCGGCGAAGTAGACATTGTGCCGTCAATGATTCTGGTGAGATTGTACCGGCGAAAGATTGGAGCGAACAGAGCAGTCCAGTGAGATAGTTCGTCGTTGTGAGCTTGATTGGCACCATGGATCCAATATTCTTGATCATAATCGACGATGTTGCCGGGGAGAAAGAAGAATTATGGCAAGAATTCGTCAGAATTGGATGAACAGGAGAGGCAGATGCAGAAGAAGGAGAGCCAGCCATGGCGATTTCTAGGGTTTGAAGGGTCGAAAGAAGGAAGAAGCGGGAAGCAGAAGGAGAGGATCAAATGTCGTAGGACTTAGGCTCTGATACCATATTAGGAAAATTACTCTTTCATTTCATCATAATAAAGTTACACATTGATGTATATATATATATACAGTAATTAGTAAATGATTAGTTGGATAAAGATGTAATTAGCTAGTCAACTAATACTAGTAATTACAAACTACCATAATAACGAGGATCATTCACACAATAACCTTATGCTAAAGATTCACCGCTCTTCAAGGCATAATCCACATATATTGTAACATCCCACATCACCCAGGGAAAGACCCTTGAAACTTCTATTTTTCGAACAAAAACCCAACTAATATTAAACATTCAAATAAAACCCAAATTTCAAATAGACTACCATGTAGATAAATATATAACCAATTATTGCAATATATGTACAACTTATGCCACAAAAACCTAATTATGTTAATAAATATTATTACTCACCCTAATTATGATTAGCAATTAACCTCATATGGAAATTTTACCTTTTTTGTTTTATAAATATTATTAACATATATTGTAACATCCCACATCACCCAGGGGAGTGGATCCTGTAAGCCTTATATGTATATTCTCATCTCTACCTAGCACGAGGCCTTTTGGGAGCTCACTGGCTTCGGGTTTCGTAGGAACTTCGAAGTTAAGAGAGTTCGCGCGAGAGCAATCCCAGGATGGGTGACCCATTAAGAAGTTCTAGTGTGAGTTCCTAGAAACAAAACCGTGAGGGCGTGGGCGAGGCCCAAAGCGAACAATATCGTGCTACGGTGGAGTCGAGCTCGGGATGTGGTGGTGGCCCGGGTTGGGATGTGACATATATATATATTTAAATATATATTAAGTTACCCATATTCATAAACAATTATAGGCACATTTTTTGTATGAAAAAAAAAGATCCTTTATATAATCAGTTATTTTACATCAAATAATATTGTTTGATAAAAAAAAATCAATTAATATTCTTTTATTTTGTAGGTAAATTATTTTACACAGATTATTACATACATTAACCATTTTGATTTGTTATTATATATGCGTGTCAAACATAATTTATCTATATTTATATGTAAAGTATAAGTAAATTAATTTTTTATAAGAATTAAACAATAACTAAATTATAAGTACATTATTTACTTAGAAGAATTAAACAATAGGTAAATTATATTTTAGGTACATTATGTTTCTGAAAAAAGGAAAATTGAAATTCATAAACAAAAAGTAGTAGATATATTATCTTTTTCAATCAAATTACATTCCTTTATTTTGTAGGTAAATATTTTTAAAGCATTATTACATATACCGGGCACTTTTTACTACTAATATACATACATACATATATATATATAAATATGTGTGTGTGTGTGTGTGTGTGTACATATTAATTAGTTTTAGTAGGAATTATGTAAAATCCCACATTGCCCAGATGAGTGGATCCTGTAAGCCTTATATGTATATTACCATCTCTACCAAATCGTGAGGCCTTTTGGGAGTTCACTGGCTTCGGATTCCGTCGGAACTCCGAAGTTAAGCGAGTTTGCGCGAGAGCAATCTCATGATGGGCCCACTGGGAAGTTCTCGTGTGAGTTCCCAGAAACAAAACCGTGAGGGCATGGTCGGGGCCCAAAGCAGACAATATTGTGCTACGGCGAAGTCGAGCCCGGGATGCGACAGAATGGTATCAGAGCCAATCCCTGGCCGGATGTGTGCCAACAAGGACGTCGGGCCCCTAAGGGGGGTGGATTGTAACATCCCACATCGGCCATGGGAGTGGATCCTCTAAGCTTTATATGTATATTCCCATCTCTACCTAGCATGAGGCATTTTGGGAGCTCATTGGCTTCGGGTTCCATTAGAACTCCGAAGTTAAGCGAGTTCGCGCGAGAGCAATCTCATGATGGGTGACCCACTGGGAAGTTCTCGTGTGAGTTCCTGGAAACAAAACCGTGAGGGCGTGTTCGGGGCCTAAAGCGGACAATATCGTGCTACGGCAGAGTCAAGCCCGAGATGTGACAAATTATATATTGTAGGTACATTATGTTTGTACACACAAAAAAACAATAGGTAAATTAAAATTCATAAACAAAAAATGGTAGATATATTATTTTTTTAATCAACTTACATACCTTTATTTTGTAGGTAAATAATTTTGCATGCAATATTACATATATTGACACACCCCAACCAGAGTTGAGGCATGCTGGCCGTCACGTGAGGGTGACGTAGCCAAGTGCGCAACAGAAGCGACAATAATAAGAAAATGTGACTAATTAAAAACCAAAACTAAACTTATTTAACTAGAGATAATATATAAGTGTGCGAAAGTGATCAAGTATATGATACACACATATCATAGCATAGGTAACACGAAAGTTCAATTGAACTAACTAAACACTAATTATACAAATTGGGAGAGGATCCCTACAATATTTAATGGAACGTCAGAACTGTCGAGTAGTCCTCATGAGCCACCAAAGATAAACAGCTACCTAGAACCTGGAGGGGCCAAAACAGAAGGGTGAGTGGGCAAAAACAAAGCGTTTGAAAACATATTTATCTTTATGAACATAATAACCCATCTCCGTAAAACCTGTATAGTTTCCAGAAAATACTACTACGTAGGTATGAAAACCAATGCACAAGACCAGCGAAAACTGAGATATGCCATGTCATAATATTTCAGCACTAAAAGATGTAAACCAAATGTGCAACTAATATAAAATAGTATGCCAGTCAGAGTCACCTTGCCTGTACGACTGGATCTATAGCTCATCAATCTAGGCTAGCACACGAGTCGGAGTTACCTAGTATGACCTGTACGACAGACTGGGTATAAATATGTACACTCAAGTGCTACGATCACGTGAAGGCTGTGTGATAAATTGCAGGTCACCTATGAGTCAGAACCACCTATTGTGATTTGTATGATAGGCTGACACCAGACTTAAATCCAAGGTGAGCGTGCAATGTGGGAGGTGAACAATCACATGAAGGCTGGCTCTGGCCCTGAGCGAGAGCACTAATACCGGGGTGCAGCCATGATGAGCTCTAAATAAATGTATGCATACCAATGCAATACAACCCATTCAATCACATAATACTCACCAGAAACTTACCTGAGTCTCCTCAACATCACACAATATAATTCACAAGTGTAACAATGCAATATTTAAAATGTAACTTATTTACGACATGGCAAGCAAAGCATAATTCCATATAAAAATATTTATGGAAATCGTATATGTATGTATGTATGTATGTATGTATGTATGTATGTATGTATATATATATATATATATATATAGAAAACAAATGCCCACTCACTGATAAGTAGCAGGATCGTAGCCCTCTAGCTTCGCTTGTCCACGCTCGTCCTCGGGGTATGTCTCACCTATATGCGATACAACTATTTTTACGTTAATTAATTAGCACATATACGAAATCTAGAAATAACTCTTCATAGTTTGCTTAAATGTAAGGTTTGAATATACGAACGTGATCTATTCGATGATACGAACTCACACAAATTTTTATAAAAAAATTTGGACACCGGATGTGCCCTCACGCGCCAGCCAAGGAACGGCCACGCGCGGGCAAGTGCACCGCACACTGACGGAAACCCTAACGACGTTAGGAATATTCCGTCAAAATAGGCAGAACATTCCGTAAATGGTAACTGTATTACCTAACGCCGTTAGAATATTCCGTTAAAGTTAATGAAATATACCGTTTTCTTCCCTGGTCACCCATCGGTCTCCGCCGTCCGCCGTCTCCACTCGCCGGTTTCTGGAAAATTTTCAAAACTTTATATCTACTTCATTCTTAACCAAAATCCATGAAATTTATATGGATTTGAAGGTCTCGAAGAGTAGAACACGTTCGTACCTATTGGAGGTCCAAAATCCAACGAAAAATGATTGGAAAATTCCTTGGAAAATCCGACCAACTCTGCAACTCTTCGAACTCACCTATTTCGACTTCCACTCCACTTCAAATCTACTCTAAAGTGCTAGGGAAGTTGCATAAAGACCATCATGAGCCTCAAAACCTTGTAAATCGTCTGTGATTGTGCCGAAGCAACCTAGCTCCTCGTCGGAGCTTCTGGTTTCCAAGCTAAAACTCACCAAAATGGAAAACTAAGGGCATGGTGGTAATCGTGAAGTCGAGAGGAGGATGGTGATGGTTTCCAAAAGTTCGATGCATGTGAGTTTGATGATGGTTATGTGTGGGGTGTCTCGGGTGCATGGAGGGAAAAGAGTCGAGAAAGAGAGAGAGGGGGAAGAGTGTATGCGTGTGTGCGTACGTGATTGGGCAGAAGAAGAAAATTATATTTTCTGATTGGGTAGCCGTGAAAGAGAGAAAAAGTTATATGTGTAATTGGCCCAAAGAAAAATAAAAACAAACTACCTGATTGGGCAAAGGGAAAAACCCATCTAATTAGTTCAAAAATTACCCGTTACGCACTTAAATAATCGTAACTTTTTCGTTACGACTCCACTTCGGTTCTAACTCGCTTCAACTCACTCATGATGTCGAGTACGATTTAATTACGACAGTTAGAAAGATAATTTAAATCGGCACACATAAATCCACGTCACTTAGCCAACGAGGGCATATTCGTCATTTTCACAAACTCGGGGAGAAAATTATATAATAAATTGGGACGGGTTGCCACATATATTGTGCACATTTTAGTAATATATATGTGCAATTATATTTTATTATATCAAATGTGGGTAAATTAATATTGAATCAAATAACTTTTTTTATTTTATTTTGTAGGTAAATTATTTTGTATGTATTATTACATATACTGGGAATATTTTATTACTAACACATATGTCCAAATAATTTACCTATGTTTTTACGTAAATTACTCCATAGTTCCCTTTCAATTTCCATTTGGTAAGAAAATGACAAGATTAAATTGAAATCGTCTAATTTTATGCAAATTTGGAAAATAATTACGAAATCTAAAGGATAGTATAACATTAATGTTTTTTTATTTTTTTCCAGAAGCATTAACATACAATTTGTTATGATATATTAATATGCAATGAATTTAAACATTAATACAGTTTTTTCATTAATCCCTCCTTTCAAATCTGCATAGAATTAAATGTATACATTAAAATTGTAATTAGGGGTATTTTATGTCACAACCCGTCCCGAATAATTAATTTTCGATGACATGAAATGACAATTGTGCCTTTGGACGTTAAAGTGTATTGTGTGATTTAAGTTGGATTTTGGAACCATTTCCATTATTTTCCTAAGTCTTTGGACCTAATTGAAAGTAAGGAAATTGTTGTTTTGATTGGTGACCTAAACTGTTTGGACCACACATCCTTTCTCTCTCTCACTCTCCCGTGCTCTCTCTTCTCTCTCTCTCTCCTTGCTATACGTACGGACTACCTTGAACCAAGCCAAATCTTCACAGATTGAAGGTTTTGAGCACACTATTGTGTTCCTTAGTCCATTTCAAGTTCAAATGTACCCATTTCAGGTAAGAACTCGTTCGATATCACGTTGAAAACTCAAGCTCCGAGTTGAGCACTATTCATGAACTTTTGAATGGTTATGTTTTAGGACAATCCAAGCTCACAGTGAGCTCTATAAGGTCCCAAGGAAGCTTGGAGTGCTTCGTTTGAAGGTTTTGGACGTCGGGATCGTGTGGACGAAGTTTGGCCGGTTTTTCTTGGAATTCTTCGGTGAGATCCCATGACTTTTAGAGCTTTAAATTAGTATGATTGTGTTCTACAAGTTAAGAGCTTCATTTTGGTATAAATTGCGTGAAAAATGGTGCAAAAACGAGCGAGAAATAGGCAGTTGCAGGTCTGCCCAGAATCCGGCGTCGGTGACACTATTCCGGTGTCTGGAGGTTGAAGATGATGCGCGTGAGGGCGAGTGATGTCGTGCCCTCCCCAGCGCATGAGGGCGCGTGAGCCACAGGAAAATTATTCTAAAAATATCACGATGTTCGTGAGGTTGTGTAGGTCACGTTGGTATATTCAAATACCAAAATTGAGCAATGTATGAGAAGTTATTAGCTAGTTTGGTCTATGTGCTTTAAAATAACGTTTTTATAGTTAATTCGCATATAGGTGAGACTTATCCCGAGGACGAGCGTATCCAGGGGCAACTCGAGGGCTACGACCCTTTGACATACTAGTGAGTGGGCTTTTGTTTTCAGTATATATTTATATACTTGATATATTTCCCAGAAATGCATTTTAAGGAAAGTATGCTTTGAAATAATATGCCAAATGCTTTTATATTATGAATATGCATTTCATGGTTGCATATAGGTAAGTTCAGGTAAGTTATGTTTGAGTATGTGAATCATCAACGATGTGATATGTGATTGAATAATGTTGAGCTCATAAAACTGCACCTAGGGTGATTGAAATTTAGCCAGAGATATGAAGTACAGGCCTGTTTATTTACGTCACCTCCCGCACTATATGCTCATATTGGATCCAACTTAAGTGCACAGTCTTGTCGTACAGACCTTAATTATGGTTCCGACTCGTAGGTGACTAGCGATTTATCGCCCAGCTATTATGAGAGAATAGAATTGAGCATAATTATATTTCACCCAATCTTGTCGTACAGACCCTTTTTAGTGGTTCCGACTTATGTGCAGTATATTGCCGTATAGGTCATTATAATGACTCTGGATAGATTGACTTTTGAGCTATGAATTCAGCCGTACAGACTACCACAGGGGTTCCGGCTAACATATCATATATCTATGAAATCATTTTTACCTGGATTGTTTACTTTGTTATATTTTGGCATGGCATACATTTGAATATGATTATGTGAAGCATGAATTGAATTGATATGATTTCATGTATATATAAATTATGTATATACTTACATCTTAATCCTGGGAAAATTTTACATGTTTTACAGCGAGGGGTTAGTACGTTGATAAAAGAAAATGATTTTGTAAAACATTTGTTTTTGCCCACTCACGTTTTCTGTTTTGCGCCCCTCTAGGTTTTAAGTAAGCTTGTTGTTGGTGGCTCGAGAACGTCGGCTGTTCTGACTTAGCTGAATAATAGTAGGACATTCCTGGTACTGTATAACTAGTACTTGTCCTACTGGACTGCACCTAGACTTATTATGCTCTGATTAGGAGTGTTTACTATTGTAACTAACTCCTATCACTTTCTGTTTAGTAGTGCACTCTAGTAAATTGGTTTTCAATTATTCGTATAATTCTTATCTTTATTGCTTGCGCACTGTGCACATGGCTACGTCACTCTCATGTGACGGCCAGCATGCCTTGATCTCGGTCGGGGTGTGTCATTTTAGGCATCTGGAAAATGTAAAATGTGTAAAGTCAAACATAATTAATGAATTTGCTTATGTGGAGCCTAGTCATTGGGTTTTATTCAAGTAAAAAGACTATGTCTGATTTTATGTAAAGAAACTTAGGTTTCAAGGGTTAAAATCATATTTTCAGAAAAGATTATATATACATAATAGGTTCAACATATAGCATTTGTTTCACTCAACTAACCAAACAACTTGTATCCAAAAATCTACACGACCTTAACGATGTTTGCAAATTCAAACTCAAAATACCATAAAAAACAAAAATATCATTTTGAAACGCACGGTTTTCTTGTTCTATCATTTACAGTTGCACTGAATTAAGGGATTGAGAGGAATTGGAGGCTACTGTTTGGGACCTAGTGGTATGAGGGTAAAACCAAGACAATAGCAAAACCTTTTATATATCTATGTCGCATACGTTTTAAATGACAACTCTCTTATCGGCTCGTTTGGAAGTGTTTTTAAAATGACTGGAAACGGTTTCGATATGAGTGTTTTTTGAACCAATCTTTAGTAAAATACAACTAAATTTTGGAAAAATACTTGAAGTGATTCCCGCAAGAAGCATATAACTGGTGTTTCCTGAAGAAAGTACCTCGAGTGCTTTTGAAATTCAGAAACACTTGCATCAAAAACATTTTCAGTCATTTTAAAGCACTTCCAAACGAGCCCTATGTTATTTGATTAAACACAAAGCTATGTTAAGGAATTCGACTTTTATAAGGCTCAAATTAATATTGCAGTTAATATTTTATCGCAGTAGTATTAAATAATTATGCCTAGGTACTCTGTCTAGGTTCGATCTCTACCAAATTTTTTTTTCCTTACTAATTAAATATTTAGCCACTAACAATTTTACTTTACTAAAAAAATAATAACTATAGTATTGTATTAATATAGTATAAATATAGTATAAATATATTGTAATTGGCATGGAATAAATAAATGGGAGAGTGAGTGGGAGAATATTTTTACTTTACTAAAAAAATAATAACAATAGTATTGTGTTAATATAGTATAAATATATTGTAATAGGCATAGAATAAATAAATGGGGAGAGTGAGTGGGAGAATTGTGTGAAAGATACTTGAAAATGTGACACCAACGATCCCGTGACGCAGCAGGCAGCAGGCAGCAGGCAGGCACCGCTGACTCGTTCAACCGCGCGCTACCGCCACCGACAAAAAAATAAAAATGCAAAACCTGAACCTAACTTGTCACGCAAACTCTACTATTTTTTTTTTCCTTAAAAAATAGATCAGCTGATGGTTTCGTTACGACAATCCATATTTTTGGGAAATCAAAAAGACTCATAGACATTTCAGTCTTCCTCTGACCATCATCGTGCAATTTATCAGCGGCAAGAATTTAACTCATGATATAAATCGTGTGGAATACAAACCTAGAATTCGTCTCAACCACTGAGTCACCTGTGGTGATTACGCAAACCCCACTATTCATTCATGCATATATCTCAAAAGGTGACTCACATGCTTTCCTGTTAATTCACACGTAAATTATATACTAGTCACAAGTGTTTATTTGGTTCCCAAGCTATCACATTCATATGTATCTTTCATTGAATTAATCATCCATAATTCATGGACGAGAGATGTAGAAATATAGGGGAGGGATACACGGAAGGAATATTGGCCTCCAAATGATGCGACATTGTTTCTTCATTCACCTCTGAATATACTACAGATTTCATTGTATTACTATGACTTCTACCCAACAAGATACTATGACTATACTACGGATTTCATTGTATTACTATGACTCCTAACCAACAAGATATTCTAATTGCGTCTACTGTTTTTTTTTTTTTTGTCACACATATGTGTTGGTGGCATTTGTGAATTTGTGTTTTGATAGTTGTATAGGGGTTTACTCTAATTTATTTGATTGTGCATATTCACTTCAGATCAACTTCTTAATTAGTCAATGGAGCAATGTACCCATTTGGTGTGACCTCTGTATTTACTTGTGACGATACCACTCTATCACTTCTTGTCAAAAAAAAAAAGAAACCCTAATATGTATATTGGCACATGAGACGTTTAGTGTTTGAATGTAACGACTTAGCACAATAGTATTAGAAGAACTAATAATTTGTAGATAGAGTAGTACTCTTTAATACAAGTGAGTCCTACATACAATAACAAAGATCATCCACATATCTATAAAGGGTGGTACTATACACACACTCCATTGTACCTCCTACACATCCTTCTCAATTTTTGGTCATCGGATCAAATGAACTGAAGAAAATCAAATAACATAAATCAACATAAAATGTGTTGGAGGTAAAAAAAAAAAGTGTGAATAGCATCACCGATCTATAAACTAAGAGTAACATTATTGTTTCAGATAAGCTCCTAATCCCATTTCAAAAACTAAAAATGAATAAGTCAATGACAATGAAGAAAGGTCCCACACGTTATTTAACAGAGTATATTTGTTCATTGATGATATTATACGCATCAACATTTTGTTAATTAATTAAGAAATTATAAGAAAACCAACCTGAAATGCAGTAACGTACCTTCCAATACATTTTCTTGTTTTCTTTTTCTTTCCTTTTTCTTCTCTTTTGGCCCAACGCGGACTCCACCAACAATATGTCAAACCCAGATACATCACAACTGGCTCTATTATTAGCTTATTTCAGAATCTTCAATCCTTTTTCATAGGTTTTTATACAGACAATAGCGAGGAAGGAGAATCGAACATAATACTTCGGATTTGGATGCATAAGTGAATGCTTTTATTCATTTTTTTAGTTGAGAGACGTCTTCATCAATTCCCTTGTATAAATCTTCAACTCCCTCAAACTTCCAAGACCAAAAGTTTCATCTCATCTCGTATACCTCTCTCTCTCTCTCTCTCTCTTTCTCGGCAACATGGGCAACTACATTTCTTGTAGCCTAGCAACCCAAATATTGAGCAAGCATGGGAAAGCAGCAGCCACTAAAGTGATCGTCCCAAGCGGCGAAATCAAACAATTCAATGTCCCCATAAAAGCCGCCGAGCTGATGGTCGACACCCCAAACTTCTTCCTCGTAAACATCAAGTCTCTCCATGTGGGAAGAAGATTTTCGCATCTCAGTGCCGATGAAGAGTTGGATATCGGCAACGTTTACGTCATGTTCCCCATGAAGAGGCTCAACTCCACCGTCACAACAGCTGATATGGGGCCACTGTTCCTCACCGCCGCAGCTGGGTCAGCAAGCAAGCGAGCTTCCGGGAGAAACGTGAGGGTGCGGCCGGCTGATCATCATCAGTCCATGAAGTTTGGTAATGAAGGCGATGAGTGTAAGAGGATTAAGAGTTGGGGGAAAAGTTTGGAGTATGAGGCGGCGACACCAAAGCTTAACTTGGATGACATCGAAGATTTCTCCGCGCCGGAGTTTATGCACAGGTTGTCTATGAGTAGGTCAAAGAAGCCATTGCTGGATACCATAGCAGAAGAGCCAGCAGTTTCTGTTTCTTCAAGGTGATCATTAGTCTCCATAAAAGAAAAGATAGTGATCATTAGTCTCCATTAAAAAATGGTGATCATTAGTTATGGCATGCACAGTATAGGGTTGTTTATGGAATTTTATGATGTGTGTATTTATTATTTACTGCAAACTTATTATTATACAGTTATACTGGTGGAAGTTTTTTGCCCTTAACGTGGGATTACACCTTTTCACCATTAGATAGGTTTGAGTTCTGTATGTTAAGGATGTAATGATGCATACAAATATATGGTTATGGGATTCAATACTAACTCGCCTCTTCTTAATGTACGTCAAAATACGTCACATGCGTTCTTTTCAAGGTTTTATTGAAACAGGTCAATGGTCTAACATTAATATTATTCACAAATTAAGAGACGACCAATAGTCCAACACCAACTTAACTATATGCTAGCTGTAGCCAAACATGACACGTCCCGATCCCGATAATCTCTGAACACCAGGATAGGCACGTGTTGGCCGACACCCGAGGGTGACGAAATAAATAAGACTTATAAATTTAAATATAATGAATTAACATGCAATTGAGGAACGTGTTTAGAGCATACAACTAGCTAGAACACTAAAAGAGACAATACTTTTCTTGGGAGACTTTTCGGTAGTAGACGATATCCTCATCAATTTCCAAAAAGGTTGCGACTGTTGGAAATTGAAACTCCTCACAAGGTGTCGTAAAATGCGAAGTATCCTTGGTCTTGTACTCTAAATTTGATGGACTTGTTTTGACCCTCAAATTCTTGAGTGTTCTTTTAGCCTTCTCGACATGGTTTCTCGCTTAATCAGTGAGGAATTCACGATCGATCATTTCGGCAGAAGTGTGCGCCCAGTTCTTATCGATTCGAACAGGAACGTTAGGAGCATAACATTTCCACAAGTTCACCAGACTTACCAGGAAGAGTTCCATGTAGGTGTGAGGTTAAGCCGTCTTTTAGTAAAGATTGTAGTGCAGGTGTTCAGCATATTGCATCACTATCTTCACGCATAATTGAATAGTCACCACTCATTATCCTACTGCAATTCATAAACATCATATCGTACTCTAATAGTTTTTTTCCAACGAGATGTGTTTGACTCGACGCATCTTTCCACTACTTCACTTCAAGACCTTATTGTTGTGAGTACGTGGATGTCGAAACACTTCTAGCATATCTTATTAGTGCGCTCTGGAATGGTACGATGGCACGATCGAGGCGAGAATCGGACGATCTTTGTACACTCTCATGTTGTAGGGCAAAATGGTTTTCGGAAGATCGAATTTACGATATGGAAAATTGTGCACCCTTGGGAAATTACTGCTTGCTTATCGAGACAACAAATGTGTGATCGATATCGTAGGCGGCCGACTGTTGTATCGATAACTTATTCGTTGGGTTCGTTAAGCAAGTGGGCAAGAAGACCCGTCTACGGCAGTTGTTACGGATTTACTATTGTTAGGGGCCCGACCCAAAGACAACTTTTCTCGTAGTACGTGACGTTACGTATGTTTGGGCGAGACCCACCTTCATTTTCGGTTTTGGTTTTTAGTATGAGTATTGTAAATTACCTTATTATAGTTATATATTTGTTTTCAGACGTTACAGAGGTTTGGTCGAGTTTTTCCATTTTCAGTTTTACGTTTGTACGAGTTTTTGACCTATATGTTAGTACATATCTATTTTGTTGCTACCGTATTTTACATACATATTTTTTACCCTACACTATTACATTTTCGACTTTATATCGTTATAAAGTATGTTTCTACTTTTCCACTTCTTTATACCATACTTAGGGCCTCCGTATTTAGATCTCGTATAAATACTCGGGGGACTCAAATGTAATTATGTAATAAAGGAAGGGGCAAATATGTAATAAGTGAGGAGCCCTTATTCTATAAAATGACCCCTCACTCTCCTCATTAAGGGAGGCCAATTCTTAGGCCTGAGATCCCCTAAGCCTCTCATATTCCGAGGCTCTCCCTCTTTCCCTCACCATCCTCTTCAACATCTCAGAGAAATATAATATCAGTGTGGACGTAGCCCAAACATTGGGGTGAACCACGATACGTCTTGTGTTCTTTACATTTCTTGCAGATTCACGGTCGGATTTACGTTGTTCCAAGACCCCTCCGGTTTTGGGCATCAACATTTGGCGCCGTTTGTGGGAATCGATACGAAAAGTTGTATCGGTTCTCTTTCATTTTTTCACCTCCACAGTGAATCTGCAAAATCACAAAAAACCCAGAAACAGAAAAGATCCAAATCTTAAACACTCATCAACTCTCTCCCCCCCATGTTCTCAATCATAATTTGCAAGTCCTATGCTTTTGCAAAGAAAATCCAAAACCCATTAGTTTTCATCCATCTGAATTCGAAGTCTCCCCCTCCATGGCTCCAAGAAAGCTTCTTGATTTCTGGGTCGTCGTCTTCTTCCTTATAGCCCTCTTCCTCATAGCCCTCTTCCTCCGCCGTGGCTTCGCCAAGAACGTCAACTTCTACTTCCCCTATTTCAACTTCTGAAACCTTACCTTCCTTGGTGACTCACACATCCAAAACGGCGTCGTTGGCCTCACCCGCGAGCTCACTGTCCCCTCTTCCAGCGCCGGCGCCGTCATATACAACAACTTAATTCGGTTCTTTGACCCAGAATCCAAAATCACCACTTCTTTCTCCACGAAGTTCACTTTCTTCATCGCCAACGTCAATCCAAGCTCTTACGGTGAAGGCACGTCGTTCTTCCTCTCGCGGGACAACCGGATGCTCGGCAGCCCTGACGGCTATCTGGGTCTCGTCAATTCCTCCCAAGTGATCAAGACCCCTCCGGTCTCGCCCTTTTCTCCTTCTTGGGTTTGCCCGTGGAGTTTGAACGTGAAATTCCCAGTAACGATCGTCCCGTCGGCCAGCCTCTGACCTACACACAAAGAGAGATCCCTCAGACGACCAGAAGAAGGAGAAGACGATCGGACGGCTGAAAGTTGTTATGGAAATGACGTCATCATCAGGCAGTGGAAAGTCCATGGTGTACTCGCCGTTACCGTCGGCACCTCACTTCCCTCGCCTTCCGGCAACTGACAAAGAACTACTTGGGGCTCGATGCCCACCCGCTCTTCGAAGCAGCGGACGGATGCGTGAGGTCGGGCGGGGTATTCACGTCGGCCCAGGTGGGAAAGATTCTGCTAAGGAACAGAGGGGATGCTGACGTGGCAATGAAAGAGGTGTTGGCGATGCAGGCCAGAATCAACTTGGGTATTGGTGGGGGAAGCCGAGATCAACTAGCGGAGCTTTACTCATCGTGCGATGATCAGACGGTGAGGATGAGGTCATCGTCACCGGAGAGCGTGCTGGTGGGAATGGGTTGCAGATAACATCCCTTCTCCAGATAAAGTTGCTACTCTTCTCAGAGCAGCAACAGAATAATGAAAAGAGAACGACAAAAGCAAAAGATAGAGGTGCAAGCTGTCACCAATGAGTCATATTCGTCGTTTCAAGCAAGGCAAAAGCAGCAAAGGTGCAGAGGAAAAGCAAAAGCAATCAAGTGAGTTGCGGCACAAAAACAAAAGCGAAAGCAAAGCAAAAAAAACCTGCAAAGCAAAAAACAAAAGCAAGGAATAAACACCCACACTGCAAAATGAAGGAATAAACACCCCACCAGAATGATGTGATTTACTTTTCTTGTTTTTGAATGGTGTGATTTATTTTTCTTATCTTTTGGAGACATCTGTATAAACCCTATCAGAGGGTAATAATAAAAAATAAAAATAAATAAAAAAACGACAAGCCCAAAATAATGGGCTGCAATGTTATGTGGAGGGCGAAGGCCCATATGCCCAAAAGAGTCATGCCCTCTATTATCACCCACTAGGTGATCAAAAGTACGTCCAGTACTACAAAAAATTATTCGGCAGCCTGTCGCTATTACCACCAACCAGGTGATCAAAAGTACGCCCAGTACTCCAAAATTATTCAGCAGCCTGCCGCTATTATCACCAACCAGGTGATCAAAAGTACATCCAGTACTCCAAATTTATTCGGCACCCTGCCGCTATTATCACCAACCAAGTGATCAAAAGTACGCCCAGTACTTCAAATTATACATGAGCATTACTCATGTCAATCATACAAAAACATTAATGAGCATCACTCATATCAATCATACATAAACATTCATGAGCATCACTCATGTCAACATTCATGAGCATCACTCATGTCAACATCCATGAGCATCACTCATGTCAATTAACATAAACATTCATGAGCATCACTCATGTCAATCAGCTTCAAAAGCTTCAGAGCTACAACTTTCAAAGCTACATTTACAAAAGCTTCATCTTCAAAGCTTCACTTGCAAAGCTTCACCTACAAAGATTCAGTGCAGGGTATACAAAAACCGACTCCAAACAACCGCCACTTCGGCCCATACATGGATTCAATTTGAAGTCTCCAGCCAACAAACTCTATTGACTGAAGACTTGGGGGACTACATTATGTACCATATATTGGGCCTCAACTGGACCTCATGAAAAATATTTGGAGGACTCTAGCCCATTATTTATGTACTGAGGAGCGAACCCTTATTCTATAAAAGGGACTCCCTCACTTTCATTAGAGAGCACTCATCACTTATGTATTGAGGAGCGAGCCCTTATTTTATAAAAGGGACTCACTCACCTTCATTAGAGAGCATCGCCGCCAGCTGAGCAACCGCCTCGCCGCGAGCATCACTCCTAACCCATTATTCATGTACTGAGGAGCGAGCCCTTATTTTATAAAAGGGACCCCCTCACCATCATTAGAGAAAATCGCCGCCTGCTGAGCAACCGCCTCGCCGTGAGCATCAACTCTAGCCCATCATTTATGTATTGAGGAGTGAGCCCTTATTCTATAAAAGGGACTCTCTCACCTTCAACGCCACAAGTCGAGCCAACCAAGGCAACATAAACCACAAACAGAGCAGCCTCGCAACATGTGCTACTTCTAGTTGAGCATCATTTCAGATTGGCCACCGCCTCATATCGAGTATCAGTTCTAGACGACATCTAGTTACTTCGGCCCACACATGAACTGAATTTCAAGTCTCCAACCAAAAGACTCTCTTGACTGAAGACTTGGGGGACTACTGTTTATACCATACTTAGGACCTCCGTATTTAGATCTCGTATAAATACTCAGGGGACTCAAATGTAATTATGTAATAAAGGAATGGGCAAATATGTAATAAGTGAGGAGCCCTTATTCTATAAAATGACCCCTCACTCTCCTCATTAAGGGAGGCCAATTCTTAGGCCTGAGAGCCCCTAAGCCTCTCATATTCCGAGGCTTTCCCTCTTTCCCTTACCATCCTCTTCAACATCTCAGAGAAATACAATATCAGTGTGGACGTAGCCCAAACATTGGGGTGAACCACGATACGTCTTGTGTTCTTTACATTTCTTGCAGATTCACGGTCGGATTTACGTTGTTCCAAGACCCTTCCGATTTTGTGCATCAACAACACTGATGGGGGAGGAAAGTAGGAGCTTGGAGGCATGAAAGATGGAATCATTGCAAACCGATCATGACAGCGTGGCATTTTTCCTTTTTGTGCAACCGCTTTGATTTGATCTCTTCGTTACGTATGTATACATATACATATATATATATATATATTCTTCTTCCTATTTTCGAGTATTTCAGTGTAGCAAGTTATTTTAAATTTCGGGACCAAATTTTATTTAAGGAGGGTAGATTGTAAAACCCCTCCCCAAATTTAGTTCGTAATTTTACTTTTCCCTTAAAAAGTATTTGAAGTTTTCAATTTGGTCCCCTTATCCTTAACCAATACGGACCCTCCCTTTTAGATTTTCTTCTTTCTCCGTTTGTCACATGGCATCACCCCCAACTCATCCCCTATATTTAGATTCTCTTCTCTCTCTCTCTCTTGCCCTGAGACTCACTCAGCTCACTCTTCTCTCTGACTCTATCCCTCTTTTCCTTTCTTACCGATTGAACCCGTACCCACGCACACCCTTATAAGCACCCCGATGACGGCGCATCACCACCACCACCCTCGTAGACCTTCCCTTCCTCTCCACTATCTTCGTGAAGCTCCGGAGTACTCAGAGAACACAAAACCTAGGTCCCGCGAACCGTAGGTGTGCGAGCCCAAATCTGGCCATCTTCGGCCGTCTCAAAGCAAACCTCAGGTACCAACTTCTTCCTCTCACTTCTACCTTCATTTTGGCACCTAGATCGGAGTCTAAGGTGATGTTTTAGCCATCAACCGAAGATGGGAAGCTCCGACGTTCTTTTCCAGTCGAGACCAGGCTATTGGGCTGGCTCGTCCCAAACCAATCAAACTAGTCCCCTTTGGGCCGTGTATAGAATTCGGACCTTAGGCCCGTTTAAACCCAAACCCTTTTCAATTTTAATTATTTCTATTTTATTGTAACCCAAAAACAATTGGGCTAGGCTTCAATACCTAGCCCAATTGGAAACCCCAAACCTTTTCGAACTCAGGCCTCAAGGCCGTGTAGGCTTAGGCCTTCGGGCCTTGGCATCCAGCCCGTAAGCCTTTGACCCCAAAACCCTTGGACCTAGGCCTTTGGGCCTTAGAACCCAGTCCAGGCCTAAGAACCAAGCCTAAAACCTGGTCCAACCCTAAGCCCTAAACCCGGGTTGACCAACCCGTTTGACCCGACCTGGACCGTTGACCTTGACATGACCCGATCAACGATCATCGTTGACTTTGACTTTGACCGGTCAACGGTTAACATTGACTTTTGTTGACTTTTTCGGGTTTTCGTCCGGAACCCCTCCTAGGCTAATTTCGACGTCCTGGACCCGTTTATGACATCCGTTTTTCCAAATTCAATTGCTATAATATAGTTTTATTAATTGGACCCCTTACGTGCTTAGGTGCATATATAGTGGCATTTCCATTTTTCACAGTTGCGTGGCTCTTCGGCGACGAAGTATCTGTGAGTGGACCTCTTCTAAAATGCATGTTTTAATAGTAGAAATTCATACATGAAAAGCATGATTTAATGATTACGTTTTATGAAATATTATGCTTATTGAGAATATTTTGAATTACCATGTTTTATCAAACCCATGTTCTTTGTCGTATATATGATGGATAATGATATACTACTAATGAACATGTTTTTACACACTTCTTTATAGTATATATGATGGATGACTATACGCTATGAAGATGTTTTGAGATATATGTACCTATGTTTGGAAAGACTATGTTCAATGATTTTGTGCATGTCTAGTGGTCACTGTTCTGCCTACGGGCGAGGGAGATATACTGCTGAGGTAGATACATGGCTCGCAGGAGGTACATGTTGATGGCTTCGGGCTGAGAAATACTGATAACACTAGTTAGCACACTATATACAAGATATGTTTTCTGAGATGTTTTATGGCATGCTAGGGTTTTCAGAAAACCTACCACGTATTATGCTATTAGTTTTCATAAAACTTAAGGGGTTAGTATATTGATAACTGTTTCAGTTTATATATATATATATATCAACTTGGTCCACTCATGTTTGTTTTGCGCCCCCTCATGACTTAGAATCGAGGCATACGATCCCGACGTCAAGGTACTTCCGCATCGGCATCTTCGAGTCCTCTTGGTGTAGGACCCATTCCTTGTTCATTCTATTTTATATTGTCTCTTTTAGTGTTCTAGCTAGTTGTATGCTCTAAACACGTTCCTCAATTGCATGTTAATTCATTATATTTAAATTTATAAGTCTTATTTATTTCTTGTTCTTAGCATTTGCATTCAATAAAAGGCTTTCGTCACCCTCGGGTGTCGGCCAGCACGTGCATATCCTAATGTTCGGGGAATATCGGGATCGGGGCATGTTAAAACATGAGTAAAGTTTTATCCTAAAAGATTCAATGTAATTACGAATTAAACCATGTAATTGTAAGTGTAAATTATTTTGTCAAACACCTTGATGTGGAATTTTCAATCGTTGTTTATGGTTCTTAAACTTTAGACGAAACTAGAAAAACTACCCGTTTTGAAACAACAATCCACAACAGCTATGAATCATTTCCACAGAAAGATACATAAATTCTGGATCATAGCACCTATCAATGAATCATACTCAAAAGGCAGCAGCAACAAACTCGCACTCTCTGACAACAAAAACACGATTTAAAGACTGAAATCTTCAAAATTAGAGATAAAAACTTCAAAATCTAAATCACTACAAACTTATAATCAGAAATAAGATTTGAGCTTGCAGAAAAAGTGGAGAGTGACTGAGAAAAGGGAGCACTAAATTAACTGTTTTTCCTTTCCTTCCCTTCCCTTGCTGCATTAACAGTAGAGTAGCTTTAGTTTTTCAGTTTTTTTTTTTTTTTTCACATCATTCTTCATGCCAAGCCAAAATCAACAACTAAATTTTATAACATGCATGTTAATAATACCATGAAAAATTCCACTTCATTATACATGCATATTATTTTCTTAGTTCATATATAAATTTGACATTATCTCTTCCAAAACCACCAATCAAACTCACTTCTCAAAGAGATTATAAATAGAAGAGAGTGGGTGTATCAGAAATCATCAATAAAACAGAACGTTATGCTTATCAAATCATGCAGACACACGAGCTCATGCAGAGATATACTAACATGAACATGTTGGGTGTATAAATCTACGTTCTAGTACTACATACACGTGAAACTAGCGCTAAATGCATCACATACGAATCCTAGTTGCCTAATGCAAACTAGTATAGCTTGGCACCACCGCAGCTGGGTTAGCAAGCAAGCGAGCTTTCGGGAGAAATGTGAGGGTGCAGCCGACTGATCATCATCAGTCCATGAAGTTTGGTAATGAAGGTGATGAGGGTAAGAGGATTAAGAGTTGGGGGAATAAGTTTGGAGAATGAGGTTGCGATGCCGAAGCTGAATTTAGATGACATCGAAGATTTCTCTGTGCCGGAGTTTATGCACAGGTTGTCTATAAGTAGGTCAAGGAAGCCATTGCTAGAGACCATAGCAGAAGAGCCTGCATTTTCTGTTTCTTCAAGGTGATCATTAGTCTCCTTAAAAAAAACACCCATTTTTATTTCTCACACACCTCTTGTTAATTTCTGTCATTTGATCTTCTTCAATTCATCTAATCCGACTGCCAAAAATTAGAAGGGTGTGTGAAAAGCAAAAAGGGGTGTGTGAATATCACACCCCAAAACAAAGAAGGTGATCATTACTTATGGCATGCATAGTATAAGGTTGTTTATGGAATTTTAGCCAAGGGAGATTGTAGGAAGTGGTATGTGTATTTAGTATTTACTGCAAACTTATTATATTGGTGGAAGTTTTTGCCCTCAACGTGGGGTTACACCTTTTCGCCATTAGATATGTTTGAGTTATGTATGTTAAGGATGTAATGATGCATACAAACATATGGTTATGGGATTAAATACTAACTCGCCTCTTCTTAATGTACGACAAAATACGTCATATGTGTTCTAATCAAAGTTTTATTGAAAGGGGTCAATGGTCTAACATTAATATTATTCACAAATTAAGAGACGGCCAATAGTCCAACACCAACTTAACTATATGCTAGCCATAGCCAACAATGTGTAACGTTTTATCCTAAAAGATTCAATGTAATTATAAATTGAACAATGTAATTGTAAGTGTAAATTTTCAACCTTCGTTTATAGTTCTTAAACTTTAGACGAAACTAGAAAAACTGTATGTTTTGAAACAGCAATCCACAACAGCTATGAATCATTTCCACAAAAAGATACACAAATTCTGGATCACGGCACCCATCAAAGAATCATAATCAAAAGGCAGCATCAACAAAATCGCATTCTCTTACAAGAAAAACACGATTTAGAGATTGAAATCTTCAAAATTAGAGATAAAAACTTCAAAATCTAAATAACTACAAACTTATAATCATAAATAAGATTTGAGCTTCCAGAAAACGTGAAAAGTGATTGACAAAAGGGGGCATTAAATTAATTGTTTTTCCTTTCCTTCCCTTCCCTCACTGCATAAACAGTAAAGTAGCTCTAGTTTTTTAGTTGGGAGACTTTGGATGCGGTCCCTAGTTATGAATATTATTTGACTGAAACCTTGTAGGTTTTCAATTTTTGATCCAATTCCCTGAAATTAATATGATAATTTATTTCTATGTACGTTACTATATTTTTTTAATTAAAATTTGAAATTTATAGTTGTTTATATTAATGAGATTTTAAATAAAAAACCATAATTTGTGGGATTAAAAATATAAATATACTATTGTGTGTGTGTGTGTATAAACATGGGTAAATTCATCAAAATTAACCAAAAAATTATTGTATCAAAACATGAGTACATTATTCAAAATCACAAAATATATATATATATATATATATATTAGGCTTAATAAAATTAGTAAATTTATTCGATTAAACTTAACATTGATACATTCTCAAATCAAAGAAAAAAGAATGTACCCATATAATTAAGTTTAAAAATGGATTAGAAAAAAAAATTGAATAGATTTTATATAAAAAAAAGGTACATTTTACATATAAAAAATTAGTATATTTAAGAATGAGTACATTTTAAGATTAAAAATGTGAAAAAAAAGTTACATGAATGGTACATAAAATTAGCATGGGTACATTTAGCAAAATTAAAAATGGGTACATATAAATAAAAAAAATATGGGTACACATACAAATAAAACTTTATAAAATATGGGCACAAAAAGAAATTAATATATGGGTAATAATTAAAACTGAAAATAAAATTGGTACAAATTAAAAAAGGGTTGCAAATTAAAAATGAGTACAAACTAAAAATAAAAATATATGATAAAAAATTTAGCCATAAATATAAATATATTAATTTTAACATTTTTAACATTAAATGAATATATTTAGAAATAAAAATATTTTATTATTGAAATAATTAATGATGTTATTAATACCAAGGACCTTGATCAAAAATTGAAAAAAAAACAAGGTTTTAATCAATGGAGTAGTAAAATGAAGGATGAGAACCTAATTTATCATTTTTAGTTTTTTTTTTTCACGCCATTCTTCATGCCAAGCCAAAATCAACAACTAAATTTATAACATTCATGTTAATAATACCATGAAAAATTCCACTTCATTATACATTGCATATTATTTTTGTTAGTTCATATATGAATTTGACATTATCTGTCACATCCTGGCCCGGGGTCCACCACATCCCTGGCTCGACTCCACCATAGCACGATATTGTCCGCTTTGGGCCCAGACCACATCATCACGGTTTTGTTTGTGGGAACTCACACGAAAACTTCCCAGTGGGTCACCCATCATGGGATTTCTCTCGCGCTCTACTCGCTTAACTTCGGAGTTCCGATGGAACCCGAAGCCAGTGAGCTCCCAAAAGGCATCGTGCTAGGTAGAGATGAGAATATACATATAAGGCTTACATGATCCACTCCCCTAGGCGATGTGAGATGTTACAATCCACCCCCCTTAGGGGCCCAACGTCCTTGTCGACACACTTCCGGCAAGGGATTGGCTCTGATACCAATTGTCACATCCCGGGCTCGACTCCACCATAGCACGATATTGTCCGCTTTGGGCCCCGACCATGCCATCACGGTTTTGTTTCTGAGAACTCACACGAGAACTTCCCAGTGGGTCACCTATCATGGGATTGCTCTCACGCGCTACTCGCTTAACTTCGGAGTTCCGATGGAACTCGAAGCCAGTGAGCTCCCAAAAGGCCTTGTGCTAGGTAAAGATGGGAATATACATATAAGGCTTCCAGGATCCACTCCCCTGGGCGATGTGGGATGTTACAATCCACCCCCCTTAGGGACCCAACGTCCTCGTCGGCACACTTCCGGCCAGGGATTGGCTCTGATACCAATTGTCACATCCCAGCTCGAGGTCCACCACATCCCGGGCTCGACTCCACCATAACACGATATTGTCCGCTTTGGGCCCCGACCACGCCATCATGGTTTTGTTTCTGGGAACTCACACGAGAACTTCCCAGTGGGTCACCCATCATGGGATTGCTCTCGCGCGCTACTCGCTTAACTTCGGAGTTCCGATGAAACCCAAAGCCAGTGAGCTCCCAAAAGGCCTCGTGCTAGGTAGAGATAGGAATATACATATAAGGCTTACAGGATCCACTTCCCTGGGCGATGTGGGATGTTACATTATCTCTTCCAAAACCACCAACCAAAATCACTTCTCAAAGAGATTATAAATAGAATAGAGTGGGTGTGTCAGAAATTATCAATAAAACTGATAGGGTATGCTTATCAGATAATGCGGGCACAAGAGCTCATGCTGAAATATTGTAACATGAATAGGCTGGGTGTATAAATCTATGTTCAAGTATAGCCTGGCACCTACAATAGTATAGCCATACACGTGAAGTTGGTCCTAGCTCTGGATAGTCCTATAGGCACTGTGTAAGCATGATGAGCAGATAAATTATATGAAAACATGCATGGATAATCTCTCAAATAACACATGTCACAAATCATAATATCGCATTACCAAAAGTAATGCACGGTTGTATAACTTTCCAAAGAAAGGTTCTCAAATCTCATAAATCACAGCATCAACATCTCAAAAACATTTGCATAAGCTAAGTAAAAGCAAAGCATGATATAAAAACATCACATAAAACCAATTTCGAATATAGTTTAAAAGAAAAAGCCCACTCTCACACAACCTGTAACAACCCGCCCTTAATTTTACGATTTTATTAAATTTAAAAAAGTGAAATGATGAAAATGCCGTTAAAGGCAAGAATGTTGACTTTTATTGTCCGTCATTTCGTGACGCATTTGAACTATTATTTTACCGTATTCTCTAAGTACTCGACTGTACGAACACGTAGGCGCAAGTGAAATCGAATTAGGAGTTACGACGAAGATTTTACAGATTTACGAATCCGTAAGATTATTTTTTATAAGAAATTACTATTTTAATTATTTTATATTATTTATATATAATTTTATTATTATTTAATGTTTTATAAATTATTTTATATTATTTATATTGTTTTAATATTTTTTGAGTGAATATTTAATATTTTAATAACTTATTTTGGTGTAGGGCCCACATAGCACAAACCATCCACTCTTTTCTTGCCACGTGGCAATTCCTCTACCATAATCTTGGACTCTCTCTCTCATTCTCCCGGCTCTCATTTCTCTCGCTAATCTGTCCTCCCTCTACAACACCGAGACCACCATTACCACCCTCGTCGGAACGACGAGTTCCACCACCACCATTGTCACAACCTCACCATCTCCATGAATTTTACGAAATGAGAAAAGCCCCAGACTCCCTGACATCCATTTTCTCTCTCTGCAAACACACCTTAACTACCAACCTCTTCTCTGGCAAGTTTGTCTTTGAAATCAACGAAATCAAGGTAAACTCTAATTAAATCGAATTTATTCCAGTCTCTTGTTACCTTTCCTAACTATCTGGGTTGTTTTCGAACTAAAAATCGACGAATTTAACATTGCCTTTCAATTCTCAGATTTTTCGGCTGACTTGAAGCCTTTGCAGGCTTTTCCCGACCAACTCCGACCACGACTCAACCCCACTTAGGTAGATTCTTGTTCCTTATGCTCTAAGCTTCATTTTGCCTTTTGAATCGTAGAGAATGGTTGAGTTTTGAACTTGTGGTAGGTGTTTGAAGTTTTCCGGCCTCTCTCCACAAAATTCAATCTTCTTCTTCGTTGGGATCGGCGATCCGGGAGCCCAAACGAGTCAACTTGAAAAAGAAAAAAAATGAGGGGGCCTAAGCCCAAATCCAGCCCAAAAACTTAATCCATGGGCCTGCCGAAGCTTTTGGTCTATTAACCTGACCCAGCCCATTCCAAAATGGATCTTGAAATATTCCTATAATATTTCCTAGAATATTCTTTGGAATATTCCTTGTGTTGACTTTTTCAAAAATTTTATCGAAAACTCTCCTAGGCTAATTTGGATGTCTTGAGTCCATTTTTGGCATCCATTCAGTGAAATTTCAAAGTTTTAGCATAGTTGACCACCAGGGTGTCTTGGTTGACGTTTTAGAGTTGACCGTTGACTTTATACGAAAATTGCCCAGGACCATTCTTAACGTATTTCGACGCGCTGATTTCGAATCCGTTGTTCATTTCTCCAAATTCAAACATTTTAATTGCGTTTTACTAATGGGTCTCTATTATGCTTAGGTACGATTAACATCAGCGATCCGTATTTACTCGTTTGAACGGCTGCGACCTCGTAAGTATCTGTGAGTGGGTCTTTTCTTATATATATATATATATATATATATATATATAGTGTGTGTGTGTGTGTGTGTGTGTGTGTATTTGATAGTTTCCACATATACATTTATTAATGAATTTTCTATGTGATTGTCATAATTAAATTAACGATTATAAGGAAATGTCTTAGTGTTGGAGAATTATGAATAATCTGAAGGGATGCACATGTATGTATATTATTACGGGATGCCTTAATTATATTTATGGTCGTGAATAGTATTATGTGGACTTGAATTATCGATTTACCACTATATGATTTTATTTATGTTATTTGCTCATCGTGTGCTACACTGGTGTTAGTACTCGCATGGGCCAGGCCAAGCTTCAAGTATACGTTCACATCGCACCGCACGCTCACTTTAGATCCATTGTAGGTGCTAGTCATGTCCTAGATTGCTATAGGCAATTAGGATTCGTATGTGATGCACTTATCACTAGTCTTCACTTGATTGTAGTACTAGATTACACCCAGTCATATTCATGATAGAATATCTCTGCATGAACTCGTGTGTCAGCATATGTCGATGAGCACCCGATATGATATATCGTTTATGCGAGATGTGATGATTATAAGATGTTATGTGCTTACTTAGGAGATATTGTGAAATATTGCATGTTCGAGATATTACGGTTTACAATAAATATTTCCATATTATATGTAGTATGTATATTTTGGAAACTATACTTATTTTACAGTGAAGATTTATTATGTTTTCGAAAAGGTTTTTACAAAACTATTTTTTTAGGCCGACTCACCTTTGTTTTTGGGGTGTGATATCCACACACCCCTTTTTACTTATCCCACACCTTTTTGGTTTTCGGCCGTCGGATCGGATGAATTGAAGAAGATCAACGGACATAAATTAACAAGGGTGTGTGAGAAGTAAAAAGGGGTGTGTGGATAGCACACCCCTTGTTTTGCACCCCTTTAGATTTTAGTAGCTGAGCTTTCGTATAGACGAGGATTCTTGGAATCTTGGTGTTAGAGATTACCTTTGATGGTATAATTCTCATCCTACCTCTACTGTACTTTACTTATGCTCAGGCATTACGTGTGGAATGAGTTCATTCCTACTCACTAGCGTACTCTTACATTTAGGCACTTTTAGGTTTAAATTTACTCACACTTTCCACATCGTTACACTTTATGGCTTCGTCACCTTGCTGGTGTTGGCCATCATAGCTCGATTCGAAGCCCAGTTAGACATTCTGGGTTGGGGTGTGTTAGTTTGCCCTACACACTCTTTGTAATTCGAAAGGTGGTCTTCACATGCCTATAGGCGATGGGACGCATTGCCACGCGCCGGTATCGGTGATGGTTGCTGACGGTGGAATATTTCGTCGTCGTTGGAGTATACAGTTGAATATTATGTCGTCGTTGAAATATACAGTTGAAATATTCTATTGACATTGGAATATTTCGTTGGCATCTAATGAGAAATTGAAGGGAATATACTTTTGAAATATTTGAGGTTCAACTGCCTGAATTGGGCTTGGACTAGGTCTAAACTGGTCTACTACTATAACTCGCCAGAATATTCGTCGTGCCGCCATCTTTTCTTCAATGTCTGATCCAAGGCTTGGGTTTTACTCCACCTAACGAACACATTAGTATAAGTCTAGATGATCGATTCCTTGCCGTTTGGCAGGAATCCCCTCCGTCATTTCACATATTCTAGGTTTTCTCGTTGGAGAACCTAGAGACTTTCCTCTTCGAATCTGCGCCATTTCTCAACCATTTCACAAATGCAATATATGAAAATTGATATATTCAATGAACCTATCTAACAGCAGTGACATCGAGGCTTACCTTCACTAAAATGGTAGAAAAATTATTGGGAAAGTTTCTCAACGTTGGAGTTCTTTAAAACGGTATATCGGGTTTGAATTTCAAGGAACAATGACTAGGGTATGGTTTGTGGCAAAAAGTGGTCAGGATGGTGATGGTTGGGTGGCTCGGTTCACCGAAGAACTACGGCTCCGCTGCCGATGTTTTTGAGGTTGTTGGGGAAGGATGGGATAGATGAGGATGAAGAGAGAAAATAGGGAAATGAGAGAATCAGAGTGAGAGAAAGCTTGTGGGAAGAAAAGAAAAAGGGAATGAACCCCTCTGGACCCGAATGCAAACAGAAATAAAATAAGCTAAAGGAAAATATCCATAATATAGTAATATTTCTATCGTCAAGACTACAAGAATATACTAAGTTGATAGGTTAAACGTGTCACAAGATCAAAGGTCAACATAAGTCAACACTTACCCATCTTGGGGCATTTTGGTCATCTTCGACCTTCGAGAATTAAAATACAGTAAAATTAGATACATGTCGTAATAGTTTCTCTTTAGATTCGCTAATATATTGTGTGAGAGAGTTGATTATTAAGTTTCGGCTTTGAGTGATATGACGTAGCTCCAACAAGAAAACAAATGAGCTCAAACTAAATAAAACTAGTTGGAGCAAACCGAAATTAAACTAAACCAATTATCGAATATTTTATTTTGGTTAAACTAAACTGAACCCAAATCGTGCCCACTATTAGGCTTCAAACACATCAAAAATATAAAAATTCATGGCACCTAAAGAAACGTGTATAGCATGTGTTGTCATTGCGTCAATTATCACTTCTTATATTTTGGTGTCAATCCGTGTTTTCCCTTCCTTTTAGGCTCTACCCCCTTCTCGCTCCAAGTTACCCGTACTTCTAAATAGCTGTTTCCGTAGCCTTCACACAAAAAAAAAACTCCCACCATTTTGACAGTGCCTATCGCCCGTATCCATCAGATAACTATCTCGTTTCTATTTTGCTCTTTAAAATGACAAAAAATCAAATCCCACAAAATTCAAAACTCCCAAATCGAACCGAAAAATCAATTATGTCTCTGAGAAAACCCTAAACTACAATAAATAAATAAATAATTGTGAGAATTGTCATTGGCACTCTAAAAATCTAATTATTAACTCCCAACATTTTACATTTAGAAAGAAAAATACACTTGTGTAGAATTAGGTTTGTGTACTGTCAATAATAAGTCGTATAAATTATACTAGCGTAAGCCGAAACAATTTTTTTTTATTTGCTTTTTTTTTATGAAAAATATATGGGAGAGAGAAAAATTGGAGAGAAATGTGAAAGAGAGAGGCAACATAGAGAGATTTGTGTTTTTATATTTTATTTTTTTAAATTAGAGATATGTTATGATGATGTGGATAGGGGTGGGTTCAAAAAATCGAAAACTGAAAAAAAAAAAAAAAAAAAAAGGGATCGAACACCAAAAATTGAAAAAAATTGAACCAAAAAGGAAAAAAGCGAAGCAAAGCAAACCTTATTTGGTTCGGTTTCGATTTTGGAGGTTTAGAAACCGAACCGAACCGTATCCCTTTACACTTTATGAATGTATGTCCATGATGTTTCTTTGTGAAACTTTGTTGCCAAGTTTAAAACTAAGCCTATGGTTTTTTCAAGGAACATACTTGGTTCGATTAGGGAAAATATTTCATTGGTTATAGAGGAAAGTTTTGGAAGGCTTTGGAACTTGGAAGAGTTTTTCTATTTGTTTACTTTTTGAATGGATATGGTGATCATTTTTCTTTACAAATGAGGTTGTTGATAGAATAGATTGGTTTATATGATTTTGTATATGTATAACTACCTTTCCACTTTCCCAATGTTCCCATTTTCTTATTATTAGTCTACTAATATAAGCCTCTTTTCTAAATTCCATATTAAAAGAGGATCAAGTTTTATAAAATAAAAATCGAAACTATACCAAAACCAAATCGAACAATACCAAACTGAAAAAAAACAGAAAGAAAATTAAACCGAACCGAAGTTTCAGTTCGGTTTCAATTTTGGTAAAAAACTGAACCCACCTCTAGATATGAGCATAGACCAAAATATCGATAATATCGGCGATATTATAGTTTTTTTAAATGACGATATTTCGTGACTTATCCCCTTAATTATCGTTAATATATCGAGATATTATGATAATATCGCGAGATGAAACCAAAAAATACTTGAAAATTTCTGAAAGGTCTCAATCTTGCGCATTGAGGGATTCGAACCCCTCTCATTTGACTCCTTCAACGCCTTGACCACCATATCACTTATGTTTTTGTGAAAATATGCTAAAATATTTATATATATGGTTTTGTTTTGAATTCTTTTTGCAAGAAACAAATTTGCACATATTCCAAATTTTTTGTGGTATAATATTTTAAATTGTGTCAATTAATTACTTAGTCAATGGCATGTGGTTTTTAATTTTTCTATTTTTTATTTGGTCACTTACATGTAGGGCTGGAAAAAATTCCCGAAAATCCCAAACCAAACCGAAAAAGTCCCAAACCCAAACCGAAAAATCCCAAACCAAAACCATCCCGAAGTTCAGGAATCCCATCCCGAAAAATACCGAAATTTTCGATATGGGATTGGTTTCCAAATCCCATTTGTTTGGTAATCTCGAAATCCCGAAAAATACCGAAGTATTCGGTTTTCTATTGACTTTTGGGTTTTGGTTCTTGAAAGCCATTGTCATAGTTGCTGACTACTCTTCACAATACACTTACTCTACACATAGAGATGATGAAGATAGTGAAAATTTTGAACCTCATAGGAACTCTATGTGGTACTAAGTCACTCATGTATCTTACCATGCAATGTATAAAGTGTAAAATATTGTACTAATTCATTATATATAAATGATTATGGTGTGTTTAAACTTCTTTCATTAATTACTACATATTTTCTACACTCACAATGTTTGTCAGCTCGCTATATAATCAAATTAAATCAGTTAAATTCATCATGCAATGCATTTCCTTCCAATTTTTTGTGATAAACTAATAGATAATTGACTAAATAAACATCCTGCAAAGTTTCAATAAAAATTTCCAAGTTTTTCTTAAAATTTCCGTGGTTTTTATTCAATTTTTATTGATATCGATAATATCCCGATATTTCCGATATAATCGATATTTTAGATCATGGATATGAGTGTGAGTATAAAACAATATTTAATTTATGCGAATTACATTACTGTCCCTACTTTTACGCAGTCACATAAGACCAAATTGTCTTTTCATTACCGTACCGTAGTATTCCGAAAGCAGTTTGCGATTCCGGTTGGGATTTCGATGAAGGTTCTGGAACCTAGGGTTTCAATCCGTCCGTACAAGGAACCCTACGCGAGTAGAGTAGTAGTTATAGTCGTCGTCTTCTTCTTCCTCTGGGCTTCGTTGCAATGAGCGCCATTAACATCACGAACGTGACGGTGCTTGACAATCCGGCTCTGTTTCTCGCACCCTTCCAGTTTGAAATTTCTTACGAGTGCAACACTCCTCTCAAAGACGGTACCGTTTCCCCTCTCTCTCTTGCTTTTTTGTTTTTGTATTTTTGTTTTTGTATTTTTGTTTTTAATTGTGTGATTGAGTTTCAATTAGGGTTTTTTCGTGTTTGATTGAGAAATTGGTAGTACAATTGGAAATGGAAGTGTTAGATGTAATGTTGAATGGGTAGAGGATATCTTCCGAAAATCGGGTTTCCTTGGCTTGCAAGGAAATGGGTGTTCAGGAGCTCATATACTATAGCTTGGATAATTATGTTTTATTGATATGATACACTGGGGACTTACACCCAATTGATTGAGTTTATTGCTAGGGTTTTGAGCCGGAAGTGAAACCCATGGACGATTTCTTGGTTGTTGAGTGTTTCTTCTTCTTTTCGTTTTTCAAAATGAACATTGTAGTATGCTAGAAGATTCTGTAGCACTGCAAGATGTAGAAAATAAGAAAATGTTGTCGCAGTGGACACGGTGTGATGCTCAAAGAAGTCAACTGTGTTTTGTATGCATTCACAATTACCAGCTTCGCTAATATGTCGTGTATCTGTATTTCAAGAGAGCATACGTTCTAAATACACCGTTTTGTGTTTCCTTTATGAATTTAAAAGAAAAAAGATTGGTGGTATATTTTCTATCCATGACCATGTTGGATTTATCAGCTTATAGCTAATAACAAGTAATTTCTGCATTTCAAGGGTGCATTGTATATATCTGTATAGTTATTCTGGTCATTTCAGTTTCAATGTTTTGTTGTGCCCTTACCCCTGACCCCTCTCGAAACCTTTTCCCATCCCTCATGTTCTTTGTGTCGTATGTGCAACTGGATCTATTTAGACTGTTTGCAATTTAATACAGCTAAAGGAGATGAATGAATTTTGGCATAGAAATAAAATTTAGCAAACAACAGATGCATTGTTGAGGTGCTTCAGGTATGGAATATTGTTTAACGTTTCAGTCACGTGACTGTAATTGTAGTACTTGCCTGAGGTGCTACAACTGGTTATTGGTCATTGCATAGGTATTGCACATGTCTATATAGAACCCTAAAGAAAACCAGAAAGGTATCTCTGAAGGAGTGAAAAGGTAGCAGTATGTAAATCAGGAAAATTTGTAGAGCTGTAACTCTAAAATATTTCTAATTTTGTAGGTTTGATCGACAGGAAATTATTTAACCACCAAGTTGGACCAACTTGAAGCATGGACTTGGTCCGGGTAGGGATAAGGACTCATTGAGGACAACAGACTAGTAAATAGTTATATATAGATTCTTGTTAAAAGGTTTAATCTTCTAGTTCCATACCCTATCTCATTAAATAGCTTAGGAGTGTAAATAAGAGGACTTTTAGGGTCATCTGGTTTCCAGCTTCATGAGTCGTCCCTACTAACGGTGATGATTGTTTGCATGAAAATTGAATAGAATGGGGAGCTGAATTTCTGAGGTTTGCACAAGTAGCACCAATTTGCACATGCTTTTCTAGTTCTGGGTGAACTCTAAAAGTGATGCCTTGTTTAATTGTTGAGTAATTTTCATGGCAACACAGATTTGGAATGGAAGCTCATCTACGTGGGATCTGCTGAGGATGAGACTTATGACCAACTCCTGGAGAGTGTACTTGTTGGGCCTGTCAATGTCGGAAACTATCGTTTTGTACTACAGGTAAGCTTCCACTAGATCCGTCTACCGTATCCTTTTCACATCTGATCCACAAGGTGCATTTGAATTTGAATCACCTTCATTAATTTTGTTGATCATTTTGCAGGCAGATCCTCCTGACCCATCCAAGATCCGTGATGAAGACATCATTGGTGTGACAGTGCTTCTGTTGACCTGCTCTTATATTGGTCAGGAATTTATCCGAGTGGGCTACTACGTTAACAATGATTATGATGATGAGCAGCTGCGAGAAGAACCTCCTCCAAAGGTCTTGATTGATAGGGTTCAAAGAAACATTTTGTCTGACAAACCTAGGGTCACAAAGTTCCCCATCAATTTCCAGCCAGAGAATACTGAGAGTGGAGAACAACCCCCTCCACTTGATCAGCCTAATGAAGCGGATGGAAGCACAGAACAGCTTGTTTTGCCTGTAAATCCTTCAGAGGAGCAGAAACCTTAGGTATTGAATCACAGGCTTCCAGTTCCTTTTTGACTTTCGTTATCCTCTTTCTGGGAAAACTTTATGCATATTGTTTCACTGGGCGATTGCCAAAATTTTAGAAGGATACCGAATGCTTTGGCCCTACCTGGGAAGGGGTTTGAAGTTTATAACTTCTACCCTGTAAATACGGTAACATTGGTTCATGAAGCTGTGCTGACTTTTGGTTGTTGGAAGTCTCTTTCATTCAGGTCATATTTTGTGCTGACTGGGATTATCAAATTTGTAGTAATAGGAGACAGATGTTCACTATTAGCCTGAAATCTCACTGAACCTTGTGTATGATCTTAACTTTTTCTACTAATCTCACTTGTGGAGTTTTTTCATTGTTTTAAGTTTGCTTAATCAAGGATCGTCGTAAATGGAAAATGCAATGGTTTGGTCTTTCACTTGTGTTATTGGCCCCATCAAGAATTTTAGGGGTAGCATGTTTGAGTTATTGCGGGTTATTGCATCGGCACCTTGACTGATTAAGTCATTGAAGAGCCATGCTTACATTTTAGCTTGTGGATGGGCTGAACCATTCAACCAGACGTTTGTTTAAAAGTTGTGTATGATTTTTGTTGTGCCTTTTATTACACTTCTTCCATCACTTCCTAGTCTCAGGGACCCTTAAAGTTGAATGCTGAGTCTCTGTTAAATGGTCAGAAAGCATGCACGACTGACTGTCCGTAGCATAACTCGTATAATTTGTCGAGTAAATCTTACGAATGCAAGACCTGATCATTCTCATTCTCCTGATAACAAGCTTAGAAGTGGCTGAAGCTAAAGAACAGAGCAAAGTATTATCAAGCAGTCAGTTTAGCCACATCACTCGAAAGCGACGAAAATCTTAAGATAGCTTCCTTAATTCGGTACAAAATGGCAAAATCCTTGTTTTCCTTTCTCGCTGTTGTATTCTCTCACAAGACGGCAACCAAAAACAACATTCTTAGCACTTTATCCACGCCTTCTCTTGGACGGGTTCCCTTTGGATTGCTTCCCACCATATCTCGTCCTCTGCATATTACACCATCCGTTATAAGAGACTTCACACTTTAAAGCCTAAATATATCCTAACATTGTGGTGATGTTTTTTTTACCTTCTTTTTCGACCCATTCTTGTCTTGTCTTTTACTTTTCTTTCTCGGCATACCCTGGAATAATTTAGCGGACAAGGTTAGCTTCCTGCATGCTCACTCGACATATTTTCTGGTTTATTTTATCAATGAGAGACTTACCTGTGAATTAGCTAGAATTTTAGCATATAAAGCAGGGGTCTCTGCTTCATCAATTTTCCCATCAGCGTTCAGTATGGTCTTCAACCTACCTTCGTCCAATAGTTTCTCAGACCGAGCATGTCTCTGCAATAATAACAACAATATAATAAGTCACTAGTAATTGTCTTGATAAGACCACATAAAATTGCTGGCGATTCTTCAATTAAATGCGGGCTAGCAAACACAACAAAGCTGTATCAAGCTGTATCAATCATTCTGGCGCTTCTTCATTTTGCATTACCAGTTTTGCATATTGGAAAGGATCTCATATCCGAGACAGTCAAAAGGAAGAAAGCGGATAGCATCATATTTTCTTAACCATAAAATGAAACAGATAACCAATGCAATCCAATCGAGGTAAGAAATAGTAGCAAGTCGTATACAATGACAACCAATTGAGGTAGCAAATACCAACTGATGATTTAACTCTATAGAAAGATACGTAAGCCACACATCTTACCTTGGATTTCAGATGAGCCCTTAAACTCTCCTCATTCAAACAGACAATTCTAGGGCATAACCTGCATTTAAAAGCTGATTTGCATTTCACGATACAGTCTGGTAAATCTACTGGTATTGACTCCTCGTCTGGCATGATTTTAGATCCTTCCTCTGGTAATTTTGAACCACTTTTAACAAGCAACTGATCAACCATAAGAGCCGGTCTTTCATGTCCGGTTGAAGCATCATCATCTTCAGTTATTGGTAGACCTGACATGAAAAATGATGTCATGTATCTTGTCACAACATAAGCGTAATCATTCTGGTCAAACATTAAGATATAGAATGCACTCAAGCAAGCAAATCAATCAAGTTGTGATAGTTATGATACAAATTTCCCTTTGTTTAACTTTCTAGGATAACAGTATCTTGCACGGTTCCATAATTCCAAAAATGATAAGAGGTACTAATGCTTCTTTGGACACTTGGTTGTAATTAGAAAGGTGTAACCTTTTATAGATAGCTTCCTGAAGGAAATATTTGTGTGAGTTAAGAAGTTCAACCGAACACTGTCCTGAAGTTCTACTTATGTGCAACATTATATGACCATACGATGCAAAAACCTTTTGTGAGAAGTTTTATAGCACCCTGAGTGAAGGCAACAGTTGTGAGTGAAGAATTTCAACCCGTAACTATCATTAAGTTGTAGTTACCTGCACTGTTCTACGAAATTCGAACTTTCATGATCTATACTTGTCCACGTAAGCATCTATCTTGCATCCGAAAATGTCCCTTAACACGGTTCTGTTCTTTTCAAGGGGCAGGATGTAGTAACATTTATTTTTTATGCAAAACGGCATAACAAGATGCTGCGTGTTTTGTGATTGGAAGTTGAATCCTAATTTTCATATCAACTTTACGGCACTCCTAAGGATGAGAGTTACGACTTTTATGCACAATAATACATCAAGTAAAACTGATAAGCCCGTATTTTCTCCTCATTTTCTGACTATTTCCTTCTCTTTCATTCAATTTTTCGGGAGGGAGTAGTGCTATGGAAGGAGGAAGACAAAAACTAACATGGGTGGGAAAGTTATGATAGACTCTACAATCCGAACTGATGTAGCGAAAACTTGTTGTTTTAATAGACAATGTATCTCGATAGAACAATCCATAACATCAATGCAAAAATGAAAATTGAAAACTCTATATCCATGAAACTAAAACTTCACTGACAACAAAAAATGCTTATATTCTTCCAAACAAGCCTTACCTGACGAATCAACAGGAACTTCAGTCGCTGAGCTATCCTCACTTTGATATCCTGGAAACCAAAAAACCAGAAGAAAATTTGAATTTCAGCCAATATTAATCAATACCCACCTTTTCTTTTAATCAATTCAGAAAATAATTTAACAAAAAATCATATAAATTTAAAAAAATTATATAATTAAAGGGCAGGGAAGGAAGAGAAAACCAGAAGAGGTAGAGCAGGACTGAGCATCGTCCTTGAGTTCTTGGACTGCATCATATTCTTCTTCTTCTTCTTCTTCTTCTTCTTCTTCATCCGAGTCGTCTGTGGCTTGTGGTTCCATTTCAGAATCCGACGAGGATGAAGATGAATTGGAGGGGCCATCTCTGTCGCCATGTTCTAGCTTGTAGAATCGCCGCTTTATCATTTTGCTAACTCAGAGAGAGAGAGAGAGATAGTGAGAGAATGACTGAATGAGTGAGGGCGGCGGCTGAGCGGGGAGAAAGGGGAGGGAGGGATGGCTTAGCGATATGAGAAAGAAGGAGCTGCTTTGGTTAGGTCTCCGGATCCTTTCCGCATAAGTCAAGGGATCTCACCCTTGAAATTTGATCCAACGGCTAAAAATATGATTCTTTTTAAAAATTAGGGTAAATCTCAGTTTATTACCTTCAAGTTTCGTGATTTTCAATATGTGGTACATGAAGTTTTTTTCCTCGTAGAGTCATACCTAAAATGTTAATTTTGGAACATTCTCATACATCTGTTAAGTTTCCTGTTAACTAATGATGTGGCGCCTATGTAGACAATAAATGAGCGCCATGTGTCATTAACAGGCCCATGTGAAATTAAAAATTAAAAAAAATAATTATTTAAAGAAAAGTAAAAAAGAAAAAGGAAAAAAAAAAACCAAATCCCCTTCGTTTTCCCCATAATCCCCACTCGTGCCCACCCCTCATCACCCACCCCTTCCCCCATCCCCCATCACCCGCAACCACTTCCCTCCCCACTGCGCCTCCATCCCACTTGAGCCCACCCCATTCTCCTATCCCTCATCACCCCTCCCAAAAATCTCGACATCGCCACCCAAGCCCACCCCCTTCTCCCATCCCAAAAATATCGTCATCGCCCTCCTCCTCCCACTCCACCACCCCTGTGGTCCCCTCCTCTCCAAATCCCCCATCAGCTCTTCCATCGACGCCTTCGACCTCTTGAACTCCCACATCAGAACCCCCGGTCTCTTCCTGATCTGCCTAATCTCCACCGCAACCCTCTGTTATAGCCTCACTGTCGATACCATGAACGACTCCTCCTCTGGCCAGCATAATACCAGTCCGTATAGTAGGATCATTAGCAGCATCAAGCTCACGTTCCGCATTGCTTGCAAGACTCCCCTTAACCCATTAAACCCATTGAGCTTCGATTTAATGGAGTGTGGAAGGGGTGGGTGATGGGGGATAGGGGAAGGGGTGGGAGGGTAGGCACGGGTGGGGATTCTGGAGAAGACGAAAGGGATCTGGGTTTTTTTTCTTTTTTGAATTTTTAATTTCCATGTGGACCCCTTAATTTCCACGTGGGGCCAGTCATTGTCTATATGGGCGCCACATCATCAGTTAACGGGATATTTAACATCTAGACTAGACTGTCCCAAAATTAACACTATAGGTATGACTCTGGGACGAAAAAAACTTCATGTACCAAATGTTGAAAACCACGAAACTTGAGAGTAGTAAACTGATATTTACCCTAAAAATTATAACAACTTTAACCGTTAGACCAAATTTTAAGAGCCTGAATTCCTTGACTTTGGTGGATTTGGTGAAAGAGATCTAGAGATGATCCATTTCCCTTTGGTTAATTACACTTTTACCATGTCAGCTTCATGATGTGGCATAGGAAGTCGCTTCCCACTTTTAATCACCTATAATAATATTCCTCTTGTAAGTGAGAGATCTTAGGTTTGATTCTTGTCAAAAACAAATTTGAACCACATTATTACTAATAAGAGGCTTAGCCTACTCCCTCACTTCCTTAACGTGAATAATATCGTTTGTTCAAAATCACTTATGACAGGAATCGCAAAACCCAACTCTCCCTTTAGCCACCAGCCTTTCTTCTTGCATGGGGTCAGTGGCAACCCCATCTTCTTCTTTACTAATTCCTTTCTCCTTCTTCCCTAAACCCCATCTTCTTCCTTTTCTTTTCATTTGGCCCTTGATTTCTAGTAATTTTGCTATGAGCTTGTCTCGTTTCCTTGAGATTTGTCTCAATTTCTTTAATCTTAATCTCAATTGTTGGCAATTCTTATCGCATATTTGAGTTTCATGGCTTTTTTTCAAACCGCCATGAGCTACTGCCCATCGAGTTCGGCTTTGGCTCCTCGATTTCTTCCTCAATGAACTTCAGTTGGAGGCGTGCTTCGAGTTTTGGTGGTTGCTAAAGTGCAATTCGCACTACTTGGCAGGATTATAGGAGCGCTTTTAGCGAGGGTTGCTCGCCCACCTCCATTCTTTTTTTTCATTTTTTGGGTTCGTTAGTTCTTCCTCTTGGTGAAAGGCTGCTTAACAATGATATTGCATCTATTTTGGCGGAGTAGGCTGGTTCTTGTTTCCAATTCTAGAGTTTTCGACTTAGGCATTGTTACGGGCTCACTTTTGAGACTTGTTTCTTTGTTTTACTTTTTTTAATGGCTGCACTTTTATCAAAATTGTATTCTAGAGGTCATAACTAAAAATGAGCAAAAATATTACTAGTAAATAAGCTATTTAATAAGTTGTTTATCTTTTGTCACTTAGTACTACGGTCTACTAGTATTTTTCTTCACAAGGTCTTAGATTCGATTCTCCTCAAATGTGAATTTGAACCATATTATTACTAGTATAGGTCAAGCTCACATCATTTTCCTTTAAGGTAGATAATATCAGTTGTTAAAAAATAAAATAAATTATTGTTTAGTGTACCACTGGGGCATTGACAGACCGCCCACCAAACCAGAAAAGCAACGGCGGCTGACTCAGTTACTCATCATTCCTTATCAAATTTGATTTCTCCATCTACCCATCGCCTCATTCTCCACCACCTCCCTCATATAACACATTTCCCAACAATCTCTCAGGGCATAATCGTCCTCCAACTTCTGTGCCTGTATGTACCCACTCCACTCACTCATTTCCCCCCAAACCAGAAGAAGCACAGCAATCAGCTCCAATGGGTGAATCAACCACAACCGCACTCGATGGCAACCAGCTGATCGCCAAGGCCCTTGCCCGGTTCGGCGTCGACCACATGTTCGGCGTCGTGGGAATTCCTGTTACCTCGCTCGCGAACCGTGCGGTCTCGCTCGGAGTCCGGTTTATTGCCTTCCACAACGAGCAGTCCGCGGGTTACGCCGCCTCCGCCTACGGGTATCTAACTGGTCGACCCGGGGTCCTCCTCACGGTCTCGGGTCCCGGATGCGTCCACGGGCTCGCCGGTCTTTCCAACGCCATGGCCAATGCTTGGCCCATGGTGATGATCTCTGGTTCGTGCGACCAGAAAGATTTTGGCCGCGGCGATTTCCAGGAGCTCGATCAGATCGCCGCCGTTGAACCCTTTTCCAAATTCTCCGCCAAAGCTAGATCAATCCAAGAAATCCCGGATTGCGTGTTTCAGGCTCTTGCTAAAGCCGGTTCGGGTCGACCAGGAGGGTGCTATTTGGATTTTCCATCGGATGTTCTGCATCAGACAATTTCTGAGGCGGAGGCTGAGAGCTTATTGGCCACCGCCGCCGAGAAATTTGGAGAGTCGGAGTCGGAGAAGGTACTGAAAGTACATAATTCACAGATTAATGAAGCGGTTTCACTGCTCCGGCACGCGGAGCGGCCGTTGATTGTGTTTGGGAAAGGAGCTGCATTTGCTCGAGCGGAGAATGAGTTGGGGAAACTAGTGGAGAGGACCGGAATCCCATTTTTGCCCACTCCAATGGGGAAGGGACTGTTGCCTGATACTCATGAGCTAGCTGCGACGGCGGCGAGGTCTCTGGCGATCGGGAAATGTGATGTGGCGCTCGTCGTCGGCGCCAGGCTTAACTGGCTTTTGCACTTTGGTGAGCCTCCCAAATGGTCTAAGGATGTGAAGTTCATTTTGGTTGATGTTAGTAAGGAAGAGATTGAGCTGCGAAAACCGCATTTGGGTTTGGTTGGAGATGCAAAGTTGGTGTTGGAAAAGATCAATTTGGGGATCAAGGATGACCCTTTTTGTTTGGGGAAGTCTCATTCGTGGGTTGCAGCGATTTCGAGTAAGGTGAAGGACAATGTTTCAAAAATGGAGGCTCAGTTGGCTAAGGAAGTTGTGCCATTTAATTTCTTGACGCCAATGAAGATTATTAGAGATGCAATTGCAGGGTTGGGGAGCCCTGCTCCTATACTGGTTTCCGAGGGGGCTAACACCATGGATGTGGGTCGGTCTGTGTTGGTTCAGACCGAGCCAAGGACCAGGTTGGATGCAGGGACTTGGGGAACAATGGGGGTTGGTTTGGGTTACTGCATTGCGGCTGCAGTGGCTTCTCCTGACCGGCTTGTTGTTGCAGTGGAAGGGGATTCAGGTTTTGGGTTCAGTGCAATGGAAGTTGAGGTATGATCTCTTTCATGCTTGTTCTTACAAAATATGTGCTAATGGTTATTAAATATCTGCTAGTGATATGCTTGATAGCTGTGACTGATTCCTTTAGCAAGGAGAACTTGTTTGTTTACATTATTAGTTTCATGAGAAAGCAGACACTGATTGTTGACGAGATATTTTTTATCTCCCCGCGAACCTGTTTTGGATTTGAGTTGGTCAAAATCTCACTAATGGTTTAAAGAGTTGGAGTGCCTTGATTTGTGTTCATCCGAGCTCTGATTTCTGGTTGTTGGTTTTGATGCGGTTTCCATTTAGTTGAAAAGATGTGGAAGAAAATTTGGTGGTCCATGTTAGGTATAGGAATTAAAAGAATTTGGAAGCGAGATACTTTAATAAGTGGATATGTGTGCTGGAGTATGAACCTAGGTATTGTTTATTGGGTTCATGAAAGTAGTGGCACAAGTAATATTAAACATACTAGTAACCTTTTCCTTTTGGTTTTTACTTTTTGTTTTAAAAGACATAGTAGAGAAAGAAAAGGTCGTTGGACAACTTAAACGGTCATCTTACTTTTTGCAGTCGCATGGTTAGATATGATTAGCTTAAGTAGGGAGTGAGCATCTTGTTTGACGGTGGGGTTGAAAAATGGACAGCTTAGGTTAGGGTAGAGCTTTAAGGAATGGGCAGGTTAAGTGCTGGCGGGGTTTAAGAACCGGGCTGGATTATACTTGGAGAGGTAGGAGCAGTTGGGCCTTGAGGGTGACTGTCGTGCAGTCTACACATTCAAGGTTTTAGAAGTTGGTGGTTTTTAGTCTCTATCTTCTTAAGTAAGGACTTTTTGTTCCAAAAGTTTGCGATCCCCTTGATCTCCACATCATGGCTGATGTTGGCTTTACTTTGTATTAGAAACTTATCTTTAACAAAGACAGCTTTATTCGAATGTTTTGGTCTCCACATCATGTCCGATGTTGGCTTTCCTTTGAAATCCTTTCTATTTGCGATTTCCTTTGTAGATATCTGTCGTTGTTTCTTATCCTTTGAGCACACAGTCCTCAAGACATATAAACAAATAATAGACATTTGCTATATTTGTCTTAATTGTTGTAAGACTGATAAATGATGGTCAGTGGCTTCCTGAGGGCACTTCCCTCTTACTGTCTCTCTGTCTCTCTCTCTTTTAGCTAATGAAAGCCTCAGCAAGGTTAGCTTTTGGTGGAAGGGGAACAAGGTTCTATCATTTAGTTACATCAGTGCTGTATTGAGAATTCATGCGACGATAAATTTCTTACTACATAGGATTTTCCATGTAAGGTGATCTTTTCCCATAGTTGGAGTAAGGTTTTGGCATCTTTTCTGGTGGGAGATGTCGTCGGTAGCTTCATTTTGGTCCAAACTTTGAAGAGGTTCCGGTGGTCTTCTGTATAATTGGGAAATAAAAAAATAAAAAAAAAAATAAGAAGGAAAGAAAAGGTAGTTCGGAAGCTTAACCTGGACACATTGCTAAACTGTTGTCCTATTCATAATTTGCCCTTATTACTGTACGCAGCTCTTGTTAAGGCTAGAGAGCTCGAAGCTGTTTTGTTATGAAGTTTGATTGCTCTTTCATGACTATCCTTTTCAGTTTCTTTTCTGTAATTAAGATTCCCTTTGAACTTTCCATTATGTCATCTATGCTTCTTGGTCAATATGTCTTCACCGTTAAATTTTATCTTAGTGTATGTCTGTCTGTGTTCTGGCGTGTGTGTGCGTGTTTCTGGCTGCACAAGGAACAATAGTTCATTGCTGTATATTTTTTCTTGATTCCTGCAGACATTGGTTCGATACCAGTTACCTGTTGTTGTGATAGTCTTTAACAATGGTGGTGTATATGGCGGTGATCGAAGAAGCCCAGATGAAATTAGTGGGCCTTACAAAGCTGACCCTGCTCCTACTTCCTTCGTCCCAAATGCGGGTTATCACACTCTGATTGAAGCATTTGGAGGCAAAGGATATCTTGTTGGGACACCTGAAGAACTCAAGTCTGCCCTTTCAGAATCATTCTCCGCACGAAAACCTGCTGTTATAAATGTAATTATTGATCCTTATGCTGGTGCAGAAAGTGGGAGGCTTCAACATAAGAACTGAATCAGGCCTTAGCTGCTTTTTCGCATGCTCATTTTCTCCCGGTAAAGTTGCTCATTTTTACGAATTCCACTAATCTCAGAGTTTCGTTAGGCACGTATGTCGAAGAGATTTTCAAATGAATGCCATTAAGTCAAGGAACTGTTCATTTTTATTTTAGATATTGTGGTTACAAATGTTGGAAGAATGGTTGGAAAGTGGAGGAGCTTATATTTGTTGATGATTGTGATGGTATATGAATACTTATTGTGCCTGTTTCAGTCCTCATCTGCAAATCAGTCATTTATTTTGAAATTGTACAAGTTTTGTATTTCTCTATCTATTTCAACAGGAGGAATTTGGTAACGAAAAGCACTTCCAGATCACCAAAACCTCTTTTAATCCTGTTTCGCAGAAAAAAAAAAAAAGCTATAAGCACTTGAAAAACTTTCATATATCACTTCATGTGCATGCATTTTAATTAAAATTTGATGCGCTTTTACTATAAACACTTTTTAGCAGTAGTGCTTAAAAAAAAAAACATTTTCAAACGGGTCTAATAGATGCAAAGAGCAAAAATAAAATGAACATGAAAATGGTTTGACGAGACGCATTTACCATTCTTCCGCACGGTATATAAAATAAAAATAACCGATGAAACTAGGAAATTCTAATCAAATTTCTTCGTGTTCAATTCATAGAATTACATATTTATGATTGCAATTGATCATATTATAAATTACTCTATAAAGCTCATTTCCTCATATAATCAATTAAAATCAAGGTTATTTGGTCAATCAACTGGAGTAAATAGATAAACGGTTCAAAATATTATAGTTAATTGATTAACAAACTTAGTTTTAATTAATTTTTTTACATATATAATATTACAAAGTAATTTATAATATTGTGGTTCTATGAATCGATTTCGATTATAAGCATAAAATTCTACAAATTAACTACGAAGAGTAGGAGTTCCTACTCATTATTGAGAAGTCAAATATAATTCATTTAAGAAATAAGTAAATTAAAAATTCTACATTTGAGGTACTATTGACGGGCTGTTTGTCACAGAGTAAGAAGATAAAACAAATGTCACTGCATTTGTTTTCTTCTCTGATTAATTATTAACTAAATCAATGCAGGAGTCCAACTTTGTTTCTGTAGGCCGGTAAAGACGGCATACAACATATAACGCTATGCATAATTAAACTGATAGACAACTTGAGGAATATAGTCCGGCCATTCGTGCTTCTCTTCTGAAACTCAAATACATACATACATGTGTGTGTATATGAATAGTTATAAATTACACTCTCACTTCACACATTAAACAGCTCGTCTCGAACATATAAAAGGGTACGTGTAATTAAGCGAGAGGAGTGCAGATGGCGACGATGGATCAAGCGACGGCGGAGATGAAAGAAGAGAAGACATGGGCCGTAACATGGGGTACATTCCTGAGTGAGGTGAAGAAGGAAGGTTTTATAGCTGCTCCAATGGTGGCAGTCTCAGTGCTGCAGTATCTGCTGCAACTGGTGTCCATGATAATGGCTGGACATCTTGATCAGCTCGCACTCTCCGGTGTTGCGATCGCCATCTCTCTCACCAATGTCACTGGTTTTAGCCTTCTTGTAAGTCTCCTTCCTTCTCATCATCCAACATCCATCACTTTTTTTTTTTTTTTTCTTTGCATCAAGTTTCTTTCTTTCCTTTTTCTTGGCACTAAAATGGAAACTGCAATGCATTTCAAGTCCATGAACACCTTGCTAATTAGAAAAAAAATTGATTGATATAATTCTAGTATTGTATAATTATATTGACTAAGCCCATTTTTTAATACCAATTTGAGACTAATGAACCCATTTGCATGTATTTGTTGGTCACAGTCAGGAATGGCAGGTGGACTGGAAACACTATGTGGGCAAGCATTTGGAGCAGGACAATATCAAAAACTTGGAACTTACACTTGCACTGCAATGATCTCTCTTCTCTTGGTTTGTCCTCCAATATGTGTCCTCTGGATTTTCTTTGACAAATTATTACCCTTAGTAGGCCAAAACCCCCAAATATCACATGAAGCACAAATATACTCAGTTTGGCTAATTCCTGCACTTTTTGGCGGTGCAATTCTTAAGCCCTTAACTCGATATTTCCAGTCTCAGAGTTCAATTTTTCCAATGCTTTTATCCTCCTTTGTCATTCTTCTTTTCCATATTCTTACCTCTTGGGCCTTTATATATAAGCTGGAACTAGGAGTTAAGGGTTCAGCCATATCCTTTAGTTTGTCAACTTGGTTGTATGTGGTACTGCTGTGGTTGTATGCAATGTTTTCTTCATCCTTCGAGGAAACCCGTCTTGCATTTTCTATGGAGTCTTTGGTCCATATTGGACAGTTCTTTCGCTTAGCCGTCCCCTCCGCTGTAATGATTTGGTAATTTTCTTACTCCTTATATTTACGATGTGCGACAGACTTAATAATTACCTTTTCAGCATTGACAAAATCAATCCTAAAAATTGACACCATTGACATCCATTAATCTAAGCGTCAAGTTAATAGTTGTTTTTCGATGCAACACTTGACGGATCAATGATGCAACAGTTTTTAACTTTATACTATTGTTTTTGTCAACTTTCAAAAACGAAGCAAATTGTGCTTGGTTCTAGATGAAAAGATTGCAAAATGTATTGACCCTATTTACTTCATGTGTACTTATGTATCTTAATTTGTATTGCTTTGACCAAAAATATAGTCTTAAATGGTGGTCATGTGAGCTGATTATTTTGCTGTCCGGCCTTCTACCAAATCCAAAGCTGGAGACTTCGGTGCTTTCAATATGGTAAACTTCAATTTCTGTGCTTGATCACATTACTTTCTATATAGGTGATGATCATCGGATGATGTGCTCAAACTCTCGTGTATTCTTTGTGGTTATACAGCCTTACAATCTCTACATTGCACTTCACTATATCGTATGGATTCGGAGCTGCTGCAAGGTACTCAGCATGTTATTGTTTTTAGTACATTTTCTATTTTAGGTAAATATACGGAGAACTCCTCGAGCAATACTCGATCTCCCCTCAAGACCACTCGAGCAGTGCTCAAACTGCCCACAAGGGGTTAAAATTCCAAAAGTCTGAAAAAATAACCTACTATTCAACATTCCCCTCCATTTTACCGTTTTTGAATATTAAGTGCCTTAGTGGTAGGGGCCTGGAAGTAATAACTGAAGTCAACCTAAACTTCAACTATTTTTACAGTATTCGGGTGTCGAATGAATTAGGAGCTGGCAATCCACAAGCAGCTCGAGTGGCCGTATGGGCTGCAATGTTTCTATCAGTCACTGAGGCAGTTATTGTGAGCACAACTCTCTTCTGCTGCCGCTACGTTCTGGGGCATGTTTTTAGCAGTGAGAAGCCAGTCGTGGATTATGTTGTGGTCATGGTACCTCTGATTTGTATCTCAGTATTCATGGATAGCTTACAAGCTGTTCTTTCAGGTTCATTTCATCATCTTTTTCTCACATATGTGCTTGTTTATTGGGTGCAATTAATGCCATATGGATTACATTTGTATGTTACACGCCTGTTTGGTAAGCCTTTTAGAATCACTAAAATCACGTTTTGACAGCCAAAAGCGGTTTTTTCAGTGCTTTTTGAAGAAATACTTACTTTTTTAACATTGGAGAAGTACTTACCACTCGATTGCTTTTTCAAAAGTGCTTCCAACAAATGGCCTTAGGTGTAAAAGTGCTTCCCACAACATCTCTCTCAAACATAAAGAACTTATGTTTGAAGCTTTTTTTTATTAGAAGCACAACTAAATTTACTAGAAATCCCAACTCCTTTTGCAAAATTACTTTATTGCAGAAGCACTAAATAGTGTCTTTACAACTCGTAACACTGCTAGTTATATTTATGTCAAACGCTTCCAAACGCATTTTTGGTTACTTGAAAGCGGTTTTGTCAATTCCGTACATACCCTAACTTGGGAGACAAACATATAAGAGCTATTTTCCTGTATGCATCAGGTGTTGCTAGAGGAAGTGGATGGCAACATATAGGGGCATATGTGAATCTTGGGGCGTTTTATCTGGTTGGACTTCCTGTGGGTTGTGCACTCGGATTTGCTCTAGGCTTAAGGGGGAAGGGCCTTTGGATTGGAATAGTGGCCGGGTCTGCTGTACAATCTGCTCTTCTTGCTCTTATCACTAGCTTCACCAATTGGACAAAACAGGTTTGAACTCACAATTAATTTCTCTTTGAATATTTCTCTGCGTAATTTGTTAATTTAAAGATAATATGTTTAAAAAGGTTCAGTATTCTATAGTACAATAATATATTGCTTCAACGGGGATTATCATTTTATGTCGAAAATAAGAAAAACTGAACTTTTCACATCGATCAAATAATCAAAAGAGCTGATGTATACTATATATTGTTTGATGATAGAATTTTCCAATTTGATACACCAAAAAATAGTCTCTGAACATCCTTTATATGTATGTATTGCAGGCAAAGAGGGCAAGGGAGAGGGTATTCGTGGAGCGATTATCAGAAGACAGCGAAGCATATTGAATGAGATAAAAGAAAAAGAACTTTGGAAATGAGAGCAAGGAGCCTTTTTGTCCTTTACAATTTGCAGTCATTACATCTTTTCTGCTCAAAATTCAAAATTCATCATCAGAAGGAATTGTACATGTTTAAGTACAAAGTAGTAGCTAGCAAGCGAGAAAAAACAGGTTAACTTAACACAAACAATTGGCGCCAAGTCGGTTGATTGTAATAAAAATTTGGTCATCCAGATAAACGTATAGGAGTTCAAAAGACCTGAAGAACTTGAGTGATCTGCCGCCCTTCTGGAATCCCATCGTCACGAAAAAACCAGCTGTTATAAATGTAAATTGATCCTTATATATGGCTTGCTGGTGAAGAGTCTTTGATCATGTTCCAATTTGCTGTGGCCAAAGCTGCTTGTATAGGTTAAAATAGATCTGGATGCTGAATGGAATGTGAATAATTTTTTATTCTTTTTGGCCACTGAATTAAGCGTGTTTGCCATTTTCACAGACATGTTTAACGTATTTATTTTGTGATGCGAAAGTTGTTGAAAATAAGGACATTAATGCTTTCTATAACTACATAAATCTTAGGCTTAATTGGACAAATGGTCATCGTGGTTATAGGATAGTTGGAAGATGGCTCTCGTGGTAAAAAAAAAGAGAGGCTTTACATCCTTGTGATGAAAGATGAATTAGGAGCTGGTAATCCACATGAGCAGGGGTTGCTAGAGGATGTGGGTGGCAGCATATAATAATAAAAAAAAGCCTTTGGCATGTGTAATGGTAACACAAAAGCTTTGGCAGATATGAATATTTGCTTGATCCAATATTTGTTCCAACTAGGTTTTCCGGCGTAATACAATCACACAGAGAGCTGTGCAGTTTTCAGATTTGCGGCCTGCAGATTCATATACTGTATTCTTCTTCATCGAAAGGTATATATCGGGATAAAATACACACGAAGTACCAAACCAAACTATATATTATCTACCTTGCAATTATATTATTACATTATTTGAATCGTGAAAGTACACACCCATGATGAAAAAAATACGGGTCTAAAAATATGAATAAGGTTTACAACGTCTACACATGATTTTTTATTTCTTTTTCTCCTAAAGCAGCAGCCTTGATGAGACGCTCCTCGTGCATCCAACGTCCCGACGTGCGTAGACCATATACAAATAAGATATATCAGTGAAAGCTGCTGTATGTTAATTACTTAGAAAGGTGGAGGAGGACGACCCCAAGGTGGTGGCGGCGGTCTGTAGGGGTCTGAGTAAGGCGGTGGAGGAGGACCAGGTGGCGGAGGGCCTGGTGGGTAATACGGTGGGGGTGGAGGACCAGGTGGGTGGTGGTGGATTGGTGGTGGAGGTGGAGGATGGAATTCCAGATGGGGAGGTGGAGGTGGAGGAAAGAATTCCCGAGGCGGCGGTGGAGGTGGTGGACCTGGTGGATGCCCATGGTGAGGAGGAGGAGGAGGGGGAGGTGGTGGTGCAAATGGGTCGGGTGGTGGTGGTCCTGGCGGATGCCTACGGAATGCCATTTTCTTTTGAAATTTTGGTTGCAAGCGAAGATAATTTTTTTTTTTGGTAAAATCAAGCGAAGATAATTGACTAGAGAGAAATGGACAGTTTTATAAAGATATACAGTCGGTTTGTTAATTCGCTACAAAGAAGTTTCTAGACAGTCATATAAGACTGGTAGTTGGAAGACTGGAAGCCAGAAAAAGCGTTTCGGTTATGTTCCATTGGAGAAATTTTTGCGAGTAACGGGAACTCTTGCTGACTTGGAGTTCCACCAATCAGGTCTTGACATCTGTGAATTTAAGGTGGAATTTACACCAATAGTCTGGCCCACCTTTAAAGCAATTAAAAAACTTAATATTTAATTAACATAGTACCGGTGCCTTCCTCTCTTCCATCTCTTTTCGACTAAAGGTGTTTGGACCAAAACTTAAACTTTGGGCTCCAGAAAGGGGCCGGCCCAAAGGGAGGCCTGAAGGGAGAGTCGGTCGAGGCCCAGCAATTTGACCGAAGCCCAATCGGAACCCAGGAAAGCATGAAAGGGCCTCTTCTGACTTATGCAGCTCATGAAGACCACTTGCCCACCTACCCAAAGGCCAAGTGGTATAGACTGGCCAGCTACATAGCCCATAAAGTACTTTATGGTGGCATTACATGTAAAAAAGCTGATGAGTCATCACCCTCAAACCGCATTCGGGCAAGGCTGCTGCTACAGGAGGTCATGCTAGTTTGTCTATAAAAGAAGAAAGAGAAATCAGGATTAAGGACACTCAAACAAACAAACAAACCACAAACTCTGCTCAAAGCCAGATTTGCCTTCAAACGATAGCTGTAGTCAGCCAAAGCCTTCATCCCTCTCGGGATCAACTTTCACTCAACCCTTTTTGTAAGCTCTGCTACCTTGTCCAAAACACTTGCCGTAGTATCGATCTCCCTCTGAAAACTCACATCTCAAACCTCTTTTCCTCTAAACTCTCAGCCCACTGATAAACCCCAATCCCAAGAAGTTACAAGACGCCCAGTTTTGCCCGACAAGGTGAAAACCTTGCCTGTCCCTTCTTGGTTTTGTCTTTTCATTTATTAAACTAGCAGTATGTTGTGTACTTTCAGTTGTATTCAAGTTGTTTCTAGTAAAATGATGATTAAGAAACTCTCTCAGTTCTTGAATCCGATTTAGAGATGTCTTCACTATTTAAATCAAATCTAAGTTCTAATCTCCCAGACATATAAGAGTGATCATGTAAGAGTCCTTGGTCTCAAGGCATAAAAAAGAACTTTATGTGGACTTAACCCATCCACGACAATCCTTGATAAACAAAGAAGTCCGAAGTTACTTGGGGCGCAAGTAATCGACTGATCTAGTAGTTTTACCGCTGTTATATTATGATTATGCTAGAACGTTTGAGTATGGAATGAGTTCTGATAGGAAGCCTCAAGGCCTACACCTAAGGCCCCACAAAGGCACCTATTTGGATTCGTTCTAAGCTCTGCGGGCTAGAACGTTTGAGTATGGAATGAGTTCTGATAGGAAGCCTCAAGGCCTACACCTAAGGCCCAACAAAGGCACCTATTTGGATTCGTTCTAAGCTCTACGGGCTAGAACGGTTGAGTATGGAATGAGTTCTTATGGGAAGCCTCAAGGCCTACACCTAAGGCCCCACAAAGGCACCTATTTGGATTCTTTCAGCTCTGCGGGCTAGCTGGTCAGAAGTATAACGGTGGTAATACTATGTGCTATAATGGAACCAGCAGTATATATGTCCGGGAGCTGGATTGGTTATGGATTGGAAGCCTCAAGGCCTATATCTAAGGCCCCACGAAGGCACCTATCATAATCAATACGGTCCCTCGGATATATATATATATATATATATATAATTGGATTCAACATCCGTTCTACGTCTGCCATGCTAAAGATGGCAGTGGCACGCCTGAGCATCCAAGTTAACCTTGATTGTGAGCCTTAAGGCCTACACCTAAGGCCCCATGAAGGCACATTTCAGAGTTAACTTTGTCCTTCTCTTTCAACCTTGCCCGACAAGACGTGCCCGATGGGCCTTGCCCGACAAGCCCGACAGTAAAAGCAGAAGCCCGACAGCAGCCCTCAACCGACGCCAAACCTCGCCCGGGGAGCTGTGTGCTCGTCGGCCAGGAAGCCTCCCCGACGGAAATTCCTGACGCGAACATAGTTTTGGCACGCCCGGTGGGATTCCCCTGATCAAAGCAATATGTCAGAATTATCAGAAGATCTGCAAACTACCCTGCTGCAAATGCTGCAGAGATTGGAAGGTGTCTCCACAGATTTCAAAAAGGAAGCTGGTATGGTCCCAAGACCAACTATTCCTACACCTTTACCTCATCCTGGGGAAAAAGATAATAGGGAGAAGAAGATGCTCAAAACTAGCCAGTTAGAAGAAGCAGTGATGAACAGACCCGCAAAGCCCTTCTCAGAAGCCCCAATAAATATGATCAATATGGCATGGGTGGAGAAGGGGAAGGAAAAAGTCACGGAGCCAATGGAGGAAGAAAAATTGGCTGACAAAACTATAAAAGGGGTAATTAAGTTGCCCGAGTATCCAAAAGCTGCCATAATCAAAGGGATGGTTTTATGCAGCAAGTGCCAATGCGAGTGCGAGCTCGAAATACCACCCTCAGGAGTTCTCATTGATCAGGAGTTGATCAGAAGAAAGGAGGCCCGTGAGAAATCTAGACGGACTGCAGGAAAAGGGGTTTCTCGAAGTGTCTTTCAAAACCATGAAGCTTTATCAGAAGTTTTTTGAAACCATGAAGCTTCTGAAGAGGTAGAAGACATAGAGGCCAAAATACGAAGGAGTGCGGATCATCCTCAATATGGCCATATGGGGAGAGAAGCTAAGGAGAATGATGGGACAGCAAATCCTGTCAAGAGAAATAACCCTGCCCACCTCGGACGAAAATGGTACATGGTTGGAAAGAATGGACAGCCTACCAAACCAATGGGAGCCTCTATGATCAGGAGAGTTCAAAGACAGCACAAAGCCTACATGAATTCCCTGAAGACCCCCGCAACATCAGAAGCCTCCCAGAATAAAAAATTGGAGAAGACATCATCTGACGGAAGTAATCAACTCCGTTGGAAAAGTAAGAAAGAGGTGGAGAAGGCCAGTAGCCAAAAAGAAGGCGAGGGGAATCACGTGCCGCAGAACCAGCACCCTGGGAAGTATAGGATCTTGAGGCGGGCTCAAGAAGATTTAATCATGGTGCCAACCCCGGGGTGGAAGACGGAGCAGACAAAACCTATTTGTTTTGATACTGTTTCACCCGAAAGAAAACCACCTTTTCTGCCATTGGTGGATCCTTTTGGTGAGGTTCCAAAGCAAACGTTGGATGCGGGCAGGAATCAATTGGAGGAGGCACCAGAACCACTACTACCACCCGATGCCATGGCCTGGTTGGATGAATTCATGGACCAGATCGAGAGCAAGAAAGAAGATGTGCTCAAGCCTAATGATTTTCATATCAACATGGCATACATATTATCTGCCACATTTGGTGCCCAACCTGATCAGCCCGCTACTATGGAGGGTGATTACTTGACAATTGAGCCAATGATGGCACATGTCAATGTAGAGGAAGTCGAAGAAGGAGAATCGGGCAACGCTAAAACTTCTGAAGCGTCCAAAAGAGGTCCTGTAAGGATTTAAACCAACGAAATGGTGTTTAGCCGCCCGAACATCTCGATGGCCAATCATCTGAAGCCCATATATGTCACGGCTCATTTGGAAGGGGTGCCTTTCAAAAGAATTTTAATAGATGGCGGAGCAACGGTTAATGTGTTACCAGCCAAACAGATAAGGAAAATGGGAAGAAGTACGGAGGATCTTATTCCTACGGACCTCACAGTCTCTAGCTTCTCAGGCGCCATCACCAGGACCCATGGGATATTGCCCTTAGAAGTGGAGTTGGGGTCTAAACAAATCATGCTGGCATTCTTTGTGGTTGACTGCACTTCCACTTATGGAGCATTACTTGGAAGAGACTGAATCCACCAAAGTCTTGCCATACCCTCCACCCTGCATCAACAAGTCGCTGTCTACCATGAAGAGGGACCAACATGACCAGGTTTCTGGGAAATAGTGGAGGCCGAATCACGGCCATTCCTCCCCACAGCCAACGTTGCGGAAGCAAGTTTCTACAACCCCAATGTAGGAATCTTGAAATGTTTAGGAGCTGACGAGAACGGCCGCCCTACCAAGGTGACGGCCCAAAAGCTTTTGGAACAAGGAATGCTCCTTACTAGAGAGGAGTGAGATAGACCTTGTATCATCCCAAATCCCATACGCCATCAATGACTGGACAAAAGAAGAAGGATCAGGTAATGGCAGTCAGATCTTTGATTAAAAGACTGTTCATATATGGGAAAGAGAAGAAGCAAGAAAGGGAGCTTTTAGGAGAAGAAGAGCAGGAATGGCAACCAGGAACTTCAACCAGCCAAGATGAAAGCAGGGTAGAGCTTTGTAAAAAAGAGTTGGAGAGGGCCATACAAATGGCCGAATGCATTTATGACCTGGATGGGCCAGATGACTTACCCGGAAGCCCGGAGTTAGTCGAGTTTTTATGTGCAGAACCTGATAAGCCACCACCAGAAGTGCAGGATCCTTTGGAAGTTATTGATCTAGGGACAGAGGTAGATCCAAGACCAATACAAATCAGTGGCTTATTGGAGATTCATGATCGGGCAAAGATTATTTGTCTCTTGCAAGAATTTAAAGATTGCTTTGCTTGGCATTATACTGAGATGCCAGGTTTAGATTCAACCTTGGTGGAACACAGGATGCCTATCAAGGAAGGATATAAACCTGTTAAGCAAGCACCACGAAGGATGTCCAAATAGATAGAAGAGAAAGTTAAAGAAGAAATTGAAAGGCTTGTAAAAGCTGGATTCATTAGGCCAGCCAAGTATGTGGAGTGGTTAGCCAACATTGTACCCGTTTTGAAACCTATAACAAAAGCAGTGCGCTGTTGTGTTGACTACAGAAATATTAATGGCGCTACACCGAAAGATGAATATCCCATGCCCATGGCCGATCTATCCATAGATGCAGTAGCAAAGCACAAAGTTCTATCTTTTATGGATGGAAATGCCGGGTATAATCAGATAAAAATGGCCCCTGAAGATATACATAAAATAGCTTTCAGGTGCCCCGGACATGTGGGGGCATATGAATATTTGGTTATGCCATTCGGGCTCAAGAACGCCGGTGCAACATACCAAAGGGCAATGAATGCCATTTTTCATGATCTAATTGGACAGAATATGGAGGTATACATCAATGATATCGTGGTAAAATCCAAAACAGAAGGACAACATCTGGTAGACCTCAGACAAGCTTTGACAAGGATGAGGATCCACAAGTTGAAGATGAATCCGATTTAGAGATGTCTTCACTATTTAAATCAGATCTAAGTTCTAATCTCCCAGACATATAAGAGTGATCATGTAAAAGTCCTTGGTCTCAAGGCATAAAAAAGAACTTTATGTGGACTTAACCCATCCACGACAATCCTTGATAAACAAAGAAGTCCGAAGTTACTTGGGGCGCAAGTAATCGACTGATCTAGTAGTTTTACCGCTGTTATATTATGATTATGCTAGAACGTTTGAGTATGGAATGAGTTCTGATAGGAAGCCTCAAGGCCTACACCTAAGGCCCCACAAAGGCACCTATTTGGATTCGTTCTAAGCTCTGCGGGCTAGAACGTTTGAGTATGGAATGAGTTCTGATAGGAAGCCTCAAGGCCTACACCTAAGGCCCAACAAAGGCACCTATTTGGATTCGTTCTAAGCTCTACGGGCTAGAACGGTTGAGTATGGAATGAGTTCTTATGGGAAGCCTCAAGGCCTACACCTAAGGCCCCACAAAGGCACCTATTTGGATTCTTTCAGCTCTGCAGGCTAGCTGGTCAGAAGTATAACGGTGGTAATACTATGTGCGATAATGGAACCAGCAGTATATATGTCCGGGAGCTGGATTGGTTATGGATTGGAAGCCTCAAGGCTTATATCTAAAGCCCCACGAAGGCACCTGTCATAATCAATACGGTCCCTCGGATATATATATATATATATATATATATATATATATATATATATATATATAATTGGATTCAACATCCGTTCTACGTCTGCCATGCTAAAGATGGCAGTGGCACGCCTGAGCATCCAAGTTAACCTTGATTGTGAGCCTTAAGGCCTACACCTAAGGCCCCATGAAAGCACCTTTCAGAGTTAACTCTGTCATTCTCTTTCAGCCTTGCCCGACAAGACGTGCCCGATGGGCCTTGCCCGACAAGCCCGACAGTAAAAGCAGAAGCCTGACAGCAGCCCTCAACCGACGCCAAACCTCGCCCGGGGAGCTGTGTGCTCGTCGGCCAGGAAGCCTCCCCGACGGAAATTCCTGACGCGAACAAAAGGGTCACCAACACCTGCACCAAAATTTCTGCCCTCCACCAGACAACCACGTCACGCCCACCGCCATGAACACCCACAAAAGCTCCAGCCTCCATCACACAACTAAAATCTCAATTTGGCACCATCATCTTCTTCTATCATGTTGCTTCTTCATCATGATTTGAAGATGCCGGTTCTTGATCACCGGGAGAAAGGTGGGATGATAAGGGGACGACGATAAGGTGGGCCAGAACAACTGGCGGTGATGGTGGATGTCGGGGGCTGAGAGGAATTGGAAGGGAATGAATAGAAGGTTGGGGAAGGACCATAAGAATGAGGTTTATTTTTTTTTAAATAAAAAATTCACTTATTGATTATTGTATAAAAGATAAAACAATTTGGCTTTAGTGGGGTAGATGGCGTTATTGGATTGGAAGGAACACCACCTGCACTGCTGAGGTGTGTGTTCCCACCACCCCCAAAAATTTCTCGTTCCATTGCTCCTTTCACTTAGATTTTTCTAGGGCTAGGCATTTATTAAAAAAAATAATAAAAAAATCAATTGACCGCCCGAACCGCATTGACGGTTTGGTTTGGTTTTTTTTTTTTTTTTAATTTTCGGTGGTTAAACCAAACCGCATCGACCTTAATCGGTTTGGTAATCGGTTCTCAAAATTCTTGGGCTGCAGTTAACCAAATCAACCCGCATATATTTAATTTTATTTTTTAATCATAATTAATACGTGTGATAATATAAATGGTTAGTTATTTACGAGTTACCGTGTTTCCACCACATGAAAACAAAACCTGATTAGTTTAAGAGTCCCTTTCGAGAAGAACATGGGCACCATTTGGAGAGCTTAGTCTATAAGGCATTACAATATATAGCTAAATGTACTCTCTATAAGATCATTATCTTAATACAAGATTCTTTCTTTTTCCTCAAGTCTACTACTTTCTCTCTCTAAAATCTCTCATAGTTATACATTATTTGAACAATCTTTGTTGCTTTACATGGTATCAATCGCTGGAAAAGCTTAGTTGTTGCCTTGGTGCTATCATTGGGTTGCTTAATTTGTGTTTTACTTTAAGTAATCACTCATAATGGTGCTATGTTATGTAGCTTTTGGAAGGGAAGTTTATTATGTATTTTTGTCTTCATAGAAACCGAGAACCAATTCAAACCAACCCGCCACATTTGGTTATTTGATCGGTTTTAGTCCTAGCTTGGTCGGTTTTGGTTTGCAATTTTGACCAACCTGCACCCACCCCTAGATTTTTTCACACGTGTACGTACTTAGTAAAGTTGACACGTAATCATGATGATTAATTGTAGATCCGTCATTCGTGTCGTATTTTCTGTGTTTATGTCATCGGAACGTGATATTAACAATCCAAACAGTTCATTTTTTTTGCATCCGCTAAATCATGTTTTCAAAAAAGAAAAATTGAAAAATGAAATAGGGTGAAAAGAATAGAGCGTAAATGACAATCAACAGTTAAAATATAAATCTAGGGTTTATGGATTATGGTGTTGGATTTCGGAGTTAATGTCACGCCCCAACCCGCGAATAAAAACTATTCACGAGTTAGGATGTGAGCCATATCTTAGTTATAGAAATAAATTCTACAACCAAGATATGGTGGAAACTAAAATGAAATTTTAACGATTTTACATACATTAGATAACAAAATCTTACATAAAATTTATCAAATACGCAGCGGAAATAAAATATTAATATACAAAAGTACCAACTAAAATAATAATTGAAATGAGTAGCTCTTGCAAAAACATAAAAGGTATGCAATGAGATGCATGAATGTACTCACTCCCTTGTAATCCTGTCAACACATACCTAAGGCACCCAAGCCTGCATGTCCCTTACCATGCTTATACCATTTGGCTCTGAGTATGTTAGAATATGAGTTAACTCCCGTTCATCATTTACACCCAGTTTTTGTAATTAAACTCTCAGTTTCCACTTTATTATACAGGCACTTCCTTCGACACCCAATTGTATATTCAAGCCTTGCACCCTACGCCTGACATATACAAGATTTCATTATTTTTATAATCAACCAATTTGTATACTCAAGCCCTGCACCCTATGCCTGACATATACAAGGTTCATTATTTTATATTCAAGGCAAACTTCAGCCCTTGAATATCCTCACAACGCAAACACTTTACAAACTCAAAACAACTCTTTTTCTTGCTTTGGAATGCATATGTATATGTCATGTTCACATAGATATCAATACTCACATTTTCTTTAACAAGCCTGTAAGCTTCAACATAAATCAAATTGATTAGTGACAAGAGTAGTATAATCATAATATTAACAAATTAATCTTTAATGTAAATGATAAGCAATATGTTACCATTTCCTCATTTTTTTATTGTTTCAATTTCATTTCCTCTCTCTTGCTCTCTTTCTTCCTTCACCACTTCCCCTTCCTCTTCTTTAATATAGTTGAAACTCTACAAATGTATTAGGAGTTAGATTGCTGAAAAACTTTCATGAAAATGAGCGAAAGAAACTAGAGATGTTGGCCATGCAAAAAGGTTGGCAGAGAAGGCTAGCTCAACCGAACATCAGCTGTTCGAACTGGGATACAAGTCAGCACATAGATTCGATTATCGTGGTTTTTAGATATGTTATAGATGAGATGATAAGGAACAACTTTTGTGAAGGAAGTGTTTTGATCGGAGCTCTTAAAAATGGAATTTTGGTGCTCATAACATAGCTGTCCAGTTTTCTGCGGGATTAGAGACATGAGTTGGTATTTCAAACATATTGGACGATCGCACCGTTGGATTTTTCTAAAATTTGGATATCATGGTAGAGAGACAGACGAACAACTCTCATGAAGGAAGTACTATGATATAATCTATGGATGATGGTGTTTTGCTCTACTAAATAGGCCGGACATATTTCTAGTTTTTGGATATCTTTGTTTTGATAGATGGAGTGTGGTGGAGATTTGTTGGGTAAGGTCTCATATATTTCTCTGGGATTTGTCTCACACTTTTTGTACATCATCCTCAAGGGAGATAAATAGAGATTGCCGATAGTTTGGTGGAAGTGCTTCTCATGGCAATGATCTCCAAATGTAAATGCATAAACAACACAAGATTTAAGTGGTTCACCAAATCGACTAAATCCACTGGGGTTTGATTTCATTGTATTTCACTATACATATGAGGGACTTACAAATACAATGAAAGATGGCTTAAAGCCCTAAGAACGTTTTAAGTAAATATAAGAAGGTAATATGAAATAGAGAATTGTTTTCTTGTTGGAGTGGTTCTTTCTTTTTCTTTTTTCTTCTTCTTCTTCCTCTCTCTTTTTTCTCCATGTCATCCGTTTGGTGAGTGCTCATTCCTTTATAGAGATTGCATGACATCTTCCTCTCCAAAGAATCTTCACAAGGGTGCCAATAGAAAGAAAGCAAGTGTTGTGCCAATCATTAAACATAAAATGTGTTCTAATAGAAACACACCTATTGTTAACCTAATCATCACCATGAAATGTGTTCTAATCACAAGGCAACAAATGTTGTCCTAATCCTTAGCAATGAAATGTGGTCCAATAGAAAAAACAACAAATGTGAAGCTAATTAATATCATGCAAGGTGAACAAACACTCAAAAGCCACGTCCAAAGTTTAAGGGATATGAATCCCACCTCTCCAATTTTGGAGGGATGAATCATTACCAAACATTTCACTCTTAGATTCCTAATGAATACAAACTTGCCAACTCACCCTTAAGTAGACTTCCACCTTCACATTTAGAATGGTGAGTAATCACCAAAACATTAATGCTTAATGTTAGAAGCTCTCCACCTCATCTTTGAGAGAAAATATCAAGACAAAATTACTCACTTATTCCAACCTCAAACTCTTGGCCCTTTGTGAGGAAAATCAAACCAAACTCATTTAATTTCCCTTCTCCAATTCAAACTAAAAATATCGCTAATTACATATGAACATGAAATAGCTAGTTTTTGAAATAATTTGTAGCAAAAAGGATTTTACATTGAAACTATTTCACATATCGAAAGTAGGTTCTTGCATAAAATAAATCTAATAAAATCATTACGTAAAAATAATTACTCACACACACACACACATATATATATAACCTTTTTTTTTAAATACGGGGTATTACAATTAACTCCTTCACGAAAATTGTAAAGCTTGTCATTACTATTTTTGCACTCAAACAAAAAAAAATTATTTCATGAGGGTTTTAATAATCTAAACGACGATGCAACCATTGTCAAAGCGTAGATGATGCAAGCACAAGCGTTTATATATTTTTTCACAGTTTTTCAACTTCTACATTAGTTATTATGAATTTTTATTTATTTTGAACTCCCTTAAAACACTATTCATGAGGGCTTGTAGGGTTTTAAAAAATCAAATGACCATGATGCGATTACAAGCGTTTTGCAGATTTTTTGTTTTTTGTTTTTTTTTTCACATTTTGCACACTTGTAAATGAATTTTGATGAAATTTTTAATGTGCTTTGGTATTTTTAATGTGTATTGGAAATTTTTAATCTCACTCATGTGAGATTTAGTACTATAGCTATTGTAGTAGCTAGTAAGGTTTTTTCAGTAGTTTAAAATTATCAAACTAACTTTTTTCTTAAGAGGTGGATACGGGTTACCCGCGTGGAAACAGTTAAGAACCCATTAATAACGGGTCTTAACGGATAATCAGATAACAACCCGATTAGTTATCTTGTTGATGTGAAACCCGTTATTTTCGTTTTGTGTTAATTGTAGTATTTGCTTTTGGATTAGAATGGTATTCATAAAGAAATCAGATTCTAGTTAGGCCTTATGAGTTGATGTGGTATATATTGGGCTCACATTTTAAAGACTTGTTGACTCTTAGTTTTATAAAAGAATTGAAACAATAGAAGAGTAAAGTACTACACACTGAAATTGATGGTCAATGAGTCCTTAAAATGTGGGGTAAGTCTATGCCACATCAACACCTAACGTTTAATTAGACGGTAAAATTGATAAAGATGTTAAATTAGTGTAATACAGAAAGGGGTGTGCTATCCACACACTCCTTTTTACTTCTCAGACGCCCTTGTTAATTTATATCCGTTGATCTTCTTCAATTCATCCGATCCGACGGTCGAAAACTAAAAAGGTGTGGGAGAAGTAAAAAGGGGTGTGTGGATGTCACACCCCTACAGAAATCACATGGTGTAAAATGCAAAAATTGAAATTTAGTGGCTTATTGTGCAAATGACCTCCAAACCCTTGGAGTGTAAAGTGCAATTAACCCTTTAAATTAATTAAATAAGGTAGGCATTAATCCTACTGTGTGTACATATAGATAATTCGTGAAGCTTACATGGACACATGCACTTTATTTCTTATACATAATGCTAATAATACTAACTAGTATACTGTTTGAGGTGAGCCTGTGAGGTGATATTAACGTGGCGGGGGAGGACCATGTGGCCCTGGCGGTGGAGGAGGCCCTGGTGGAGGTGGAGAACGAGGTCCCGGTGGTGGAGCAGGAGCTCCTGGTGGTGGTGGAGGAGCAAAAGGATCAGGAGGCGGTGGTCTTGGTGGTGGCGGACCTGGTGGTGGAGGAGCAAAAGGATCAGGAGGCGGTGGTCCTGGTGGTGGAGGAGCAAAAGGATCAGGAGGCGGTGGTTGTCCTGGTGGATGATGGTGAGGCATTCTTACAAGCCCTATGTGGTGAGGAATTGGTTGTAGTGAGACAACTGATAAGGTATGTTTCAGTTCGGAGTTGGCATCACAAAACTTACTTATAAATGAGGTGATAGAAGGGTGTAGAAAATGTACAGTCAGAAGATTAGAGACTGGTAGTTTGGACTAATGGATGGGCGGTTAGGTCGATTTTATCAATCTAGGTGCTTAGAAACGTGAACGGATAGAAGTGTTGGTTGATTGATAGATTGTTGAGTGCTTGCTTAGTTTCTAAGTATTTTTTGTATTTGAATTGTTTTGTTTTGGGTCCATTGTATTTGAAATGTTGAGCTGTAAATCAAAGTTCAACTTTAGTCTAATAGGACATATGTAAGGTGTGGATTAGGAGAGAATTTTTAGTGTGACCGTCACATTGGATGGTACACCACGTTTCATTGTACAAATTGTGAGATATATGTGTTAAAAAATTAGTAACTTAAAAAATAAAATTTTCCATCACTTATATAAAAACACATATTATATCACCCGTGTTCTGGTCACAATGAAAAATTTATCCTGGATTAGATCTCTTATTATGTGGCTTATTAATAACTGATATAACAGAAATGCCACATGACATTATTCTAGTGGTTGAGTTTGTTAGAACGGTATTATTGTAATTTGGATACATGGCTATATAAGGGATTGTATAGCTATCATTTCCTTCAGTTCGGTTGTATACATTTTCTCTAATCAATACAATCTCTCTTGTTTCTCTATATCATCTTCCTCTTCGTCTTTACCAATTCTTCATCTTTTGCAATGTAGTTAATATGCTATCAGAGCTTCTATAAGCCATTGGATTGCCATGTGTCAAAATTACTTGAGCTGATATAATTAAAAAGCAACCGACCCTGTTCTTTTCTGAAACATCATCAACAGCTCATATTAGTTGAATCAATAATCATGAACCTTGGAGAATTGTTTGATTTAAAATTAAAGGATATGGGCCAGTTGACAAACTTCCTTGGTCTTCAAATTCAATACAAAGACAATGGTCATCTGTTTGTGAACTAAACAAAATATGCAAGAGAGTTGCTTAAGAAGGCTGGAATGAAGAACTGTAAACATGCACCCAACTTCATCTAAACCACATACTCAATTGCTTGTTTCAGAATGACCTCCTCTTGGATCTAAGTTAACAGAAATTTTGTGGGTGCCCTTCAATATCTAACATTTATAAGACCTGATATGTCACCCTTTGTCAACATATTTATGAACCTACAAATGCACACTTCTTTCCAGTTAATAGAATCTTGAGATATCTTTGGAAACATTATAGACTATGGATTGAATTATAAATCCTCATTTGATAATACCACTTCAGCATATTTAGACTCTGATTGGGTTGCTGACATTAACAAATGAAGATTTGCTATAAGTTTATGTGATTTTTTGTTGACAATCCATAAAGCAATTATCTGTGTCTAGGAGTTCTACTGAAGTAGAATACAAGGCATTAACTCACTGTGTTGTAGATGTATGTTGGATAAGATCAATTTTGAAAGATTTGCGTGTATTCATTCATTCTCCTCCTATCTCCTCCTATCTTTCGTTGTGACAATCTCCCGCTCTAAATTATTACTTTCTTAGATAAAAGGTCCAAAAAGTTGATCTTTTTATAACTATATTACTATACGAAAGAGTAGGTTGTGTTGAAAATGCTGGTGGGTAATGAATGCCCACAGTGCATTGGTAGAAGTTTTCTAGCATTGATAGAAGCTTTCAATGTCCATACAAATTGAAAACTGACTTTGGGGGATGCATGATATCATATTGTAAAAAAGAGTGTTGTAAATTTCAAATGTAGTAATACAAGTTGCTCTATAAATAGAGCACTCGACTGCAATCAAAAGATAGTAGCAAACAGAAAGAAAGTAAGAGCAATAACAACATCCATTCCTCCCTTTTTAAAAAAAAAAAAAAAAAAAATACTGGGTTAGTAATTAATATCTATACCAAACAAGAAATCAAAGATGTATGTAACAGTTAGGTTGAGAACTAGAAGCAGGCATGAAGCAAATAGTTCGTCGTGAGGGTATATCGCGCAGTTGAGGCAGAGGAAGAAGATGAACAATAAAAACCTTAGAGAAACATTTTTTCTTTCGTTCGGCGAAGAGAAATGATTTTCATTCGGCGAAGAGGAATGAGAAATAGTTATATTTAGAGACTCGTGCTGATAACGTGTTATAAATATAACTATTTCTCATTCCTCTTCGCCGAATGAAAATCATTTCTCTTCGCCGAACGAAAGAAAAAATGTTTCCTCTAAGGTTTTTACTGTTCATCTTCTTCCTCTGCCTCAACTGCGCGATATACCCTCGCGACGAACTGTTTGCTCCATGCCTGCTTCTAGTTCTTAACCTAACGGTTACATACATCTTTGATTTCTTGTTTGGTATAGATATTGATTACTAACCCAATATTTATTTTTACTGCAATCCAAGATGGTGCGGTACAATCGCCCATCTTGAACTGCAAATTTCATTTTACTGCGATCCAAGATGGTGCGGTATCATCGCCTATCTTGGACTACAGATTTAATTTTACTGCAATTTTTGGTGGAGCGATATAATCGCCCGCCCTACCCTGCATATTTAATTTGCCTGCTGTTTAATTTCATTGCAATTTTAGGTGGTGCGGTATAATCGCCCACACTGCTATGCGTATTTAAATTTTCCTGCTACTTGAGTGATGCGGAATAATTGCCCATTCTATGTTACATTATTTCAATGAGAATGGTGCGGTACAATCGTCCCTTCTCATTCATCCTGAAAATCTCGAGCCAGAAGTTTCGAGTGCTTATCATTTTGGCCTGAATATCAAAATGAAAAATTTGTAAGAACCAGAAGTTCTAACACTATATTCCTCCAGGAATACATATTATTGCAAGTTCTTACACATCTCATTTTCTTTCATAAAAGAAAATGGTAAACTTGGCGAAGCTTGATTATGTTGCCCTGGACATTACCGGGAAGAATTACCTTACATGGGTACTGGATACCAAGATTCATTTGGAAGCAGAGAATCTTGGAGATACCATCAGGGAAGAGAACAACTCATCATCTCAAGAGCGGGCGAAGGCCATGATCTTTATTTGTCGCCATCTTGATGAGGGACTAAAGAGCGAGTACTTAACGGTTGAAGATCCGTTAGCTCTCTGGTAGGCCTTGAGAAGCAGATACAATCACCAGACAATGGTGATTCTTCCAAGACCTCGCTATGAATGAACTCACCTAAGGATCTAGGATTTCAAGTCAGTGGCTGAGTACAATTCTGCATTGTTCAGAATTACCTCTAAGATGAAGCTCTGTGGAGATACTATTACTGAGGAAATGTTGCCGGAAAAGACTTTCAGCACATTTCATGCCTCTAACGTGCTCTTGCAGCAGCAGTATAGAGTGCGAGGCTTTACTGAATACAACCAACTGATATCTGTGCTCCTGGTAGCTGAACACAACAATGAGCTCTTGATGAAAAACCATCATTCCTGACCTACTGGATTTGCACCATTCCCAGAAGTGAATGCTGCTTCCCTCGAAGTGAACGCCACATCCTCTGGTGGCAATAATCATAAACGAGGAAGTGGCCACAAGCGAGGTTGGTGGAACAGGAAAGGCAAGAACCATGGTGGTCAGTTTCACAACCAGGTTCCAAGGCATAATTCAGGCCCGAGCTTCAAACATATGAATCGCCACAAAGGCAAAGCTCACATGAATAATGCTCCCAGGAACTCTGAATGAGCCTGCCATAGGTGTGGTGGCAATGGGCATTAGGTGCTTACTTGTCGTACCCCAAAACATCTGGTGGATCTGTATCAAGTTTCCTTCAAGAAGAAGGGTGTCGAGACCAATTTTCTCGACCAGGCTAAACCAAGGGATATACCTGATCAAGTGTGTGACTTATCAGGACAGTTGAACACAACTCACCTAGATGTTTCAGACTTCATTATGGAAAGGGGGAATGAAGTGTATCGGTTCGACTGAATCATTTATGTTTGATGTACTTTTATTATGCTGAACTTGTAGTTTAAAACTGGCATTTCAGATTCAATAAAAGTGGCATGTAAATTTCCTGCTATAACTTGCTTTTAACTCTGATTCCTTTATTCAGAGAGCATGGATAAAGACTATGGTTATTCTCAGAACATGAGAAATGGCGGAGATATCTGTCTTGCAGACTGCGCAACAACGCATACAATACTTCGTGATCGAAAGTATTTCTTAAGCTTGATGCTTACAAGAATAAGGGTAACAACAATATCAGGCAAATCAGATGTAATTGAAGGCTCAGGGAAAGACCAGATTATGTTACCAAATGGAACAATATTGTCCATACATAATGCGTTGTATGCTACTCGATCCACTCGAAATTTGTTGAGTTTCAAAGACATACGTTTAAATGGATATCACATTGAAACGAAAAGTGCATAAAATGTGGAGCATCTATGCATTACCTCCAATGATACCCAGAAGCGTATATTGGAGAAGTTGCATGGTTTGTCGAGTGGATTGTATTATACATACATAAAGACAGTTGAATTACATACTGTCATGAACCAGAAGTTCATTGATTCAAAAGTTTACATGCTTTGGCATGACCGTCTAGGTCATCCAGGATCCACCATGATGTGTAGGATCTTACCAACTTTAATGGACATCCATTATTGAGTAGGGACATTGCTATCACAAATGATAACCCTTGCAAAGCTTGTTCTCAAGGGAATTTGGTAATTAGACCATCACAAATAAAGGTTGATACTGAATCCCCATCATTTCTGCAAAGAATTCAAGGGGATATTTGTGGGCCTATTCAACCATCTTGTGGACCATTTCGATATTTTATGGTTTTGGTTGATGCATCTACCAGATGGTCACATGTTTGTCTTTTGTCTACTCGAAATGTAGGTTTTGCGAGACTTCTTGCTCAGATAACTAAGTTACGAGCACAGTTCCCAGATTATCCCATTAAGTCAATCCGACTTGATAACGCTGGTGAATTTACGTCTCAAACCTTTGATGATTACTGCATGACATTGGGCATTGATGTTGAACACCCCATTCCTCATGTCCATACTCAAAATGGTTTAGCAGAAGCATTGAACAAGCGGCTTCAGTTAATAGCCCGCACTCTCTTATGAAAACCAAATTACCAATTTCTGCATGGGGACATGTCATCCTACATGCTGCATCATTGGTTCGATTGAGACATATAGCCAACCACCAATACTCATCAATACAACTCGTGTTTGGACATCAGCCAAACATTTCACATTTACGAGTTTTTTGTTGTGCTGTTTATGTGCCTATTGCACCCCCGCAACGCACTAAAATGGGACCTCAACATAGACTGGGAATTTATGTGGGTTTTGATTCACCATCTATCATAAGATATTTGGAACCCATGACAGGTGATATGTTTACAGCTTTTTTTGCTGATTGTCACTTTGATGAGACAGTCTTCCCGTTATTAATGGGAGAAAAGACCGTTCCAGAAGAATGGAAAGAGCTGACATGGGTTGTTCCCACATTGTCTCATTTTAATCCTCGAAGCATTCAATGTGAAAATGAAGTAAAAATGATCGTTCATCTTCAAAGCATTGCCAATCAAATGCCAGATGCATTTAATGATGCTATGAAAGTGACAAAATCACATATACCAGCTGCAAATGCACCTGAAAGAATTGATGTCCCTGTTGGACAAAATAAAGTGGCAGCGAATGATTCATCTGGTGCATGCCTGAAGCGTGGTAGACCACCAGGTTCAAAAGATTCAACCCCTTGAAAAAGAAAGACAAGGGCACAGCTGAATCCAAATGAAATCATTCAGGAAGAGAGAACAAATGACAAATCTACAATTCATGATTCTGGACTTCCAGAAGAAGAAAATTTCCTTGATGAGACACATGTCCCTGAAGAGACAGCAGTACATGAGAGCAAAGAAATCTCCATAAATTATGCATGTACTAATGAATTGTGGGATCGGAATGAAATAATCATCGACGATATGTTCGCATTCGCAGTAGCCACTGAAATCATATTAAGTGATGATATTGAGCCTCGCTATGTTGATGAATGTAAACAGAGACAAGATTGACCTAAGTGGAAAGATGCAATCCAGGCAGAATTAAATTCCTTGGAAAGGCGAAATGTTTTTGGACCAGTAGTCCAAACCCCACCTGGTGTAAACCCTGTGGGTTACAAATGGGTATTCATAAGGAAACGCAATGAGAAAAATGAGATTGCAAGATATAAAGCACGACTCGTTGCTCAAGGTTTTTCACAAAGACCTGGAATTGATTATGAGGAGACATACTCTCCTGTAATGGACGCAATTACGTTCCGTTACTTAATAAGTTTAGTGGTTTCAGAAAAGCTTGACATGCGACTTATGGATGTCATCACTGCGTATCTATATGGAGAATTAGATACTGACATATACATGAAGGTCCCAGAAAGACTTAAGTTGCCTGAAATAACTAACAAACCACGAGATATGCTCTCGATCAAATTAAGGCGATCATTGTATGGGCTTAAACAATCTGGACGAATGTGGTATAATAATCTCAGTGAGTATTGATCAAAGAAGGATACATCAACAATGTCATTTGCCCTTGTGTGTTCATTAAGAAATATAATTCTAGATTTGCTATAGTGGCAGTATACGTTGATGATATGAACCTAGTTGGAACCCCTGAAGAGCTCCATAAAACTGCTAAATATCTGAAAAGCGAATTTGAAATGAAAGACCTTGGAAAAAAAAAATTTTGTCTTGGCCTGCAGATCGAGCATTGTGCTAGTGGAATTTTGGTCCACCAATCATCTTACATTGAAAAAATCCTGAAGCGATTTGGTATGGACAAGGCTTATCCACTCAGCACACAAATGGTCGTTCGTTCTTTGGACGTTAAGAAAGATCCATTCCGTCCAAAAGAAGATGATGAACTGGTCATTGGCCCAGAAGTACCATATATGAGTGCAATAGTTGCTTTGTTGTATTTAGCACAATGTACTAGACCAGATATAGCTTTTTCAGTCAACTTGTTAGCAAGATATAGCTCTGCTCCAACAATTTGTCATTGGAAGGGTGTCAAAGATGTATTGCGATACCTTTGTGGGACAATAGATATGGGTCTCTTCTACTCAAAGAACTCCACAAATGACCAAGTCCTTGTTGGATATGCATATGTTGGTTTCCTTTCTGATCCGCATAAAGCCCACTCACAAACTGGATATGTGTTCAAGAATGGAGATACAGCAATCTCATGGCGCTTAACAAATCAAACATTAGTTGCTACATCTTCAAATCATTTAGAAATACTTGCTTTACATGAAGCAAGTCGTGAATGTTCTTGGTTAAGATCAATGATCCATCATATCAGGAATTCATGTGGTCTAACTTCAAAGACAGACACTCCAACTGTCATTCATGAAGATAATGCAGCCTGTGTTGCCCAAATGAAGGAAGGATTCATCAATGGCGATAAGACTAAACACATATCTCCCAAGTTTTTCAGTGCACATGAGCTCCAGAAGGCTAAAGTTATTGAAGTCAGACAAATCCGTTCTAATGAAAATCTGGCAGATTTGTTCACCAAATCTCTACCAAAATGCACGTTTCAGAAGTTAGTGCAAAGTATCGGATTACGTCGACTTACCAAACAGCTAAATTTGGAGAATACGGAATCAGGGGGAAATATATATCAGGGGGAGCATACATGATACATGCATGTTGTACTCTTTTTCCTTCGATTAGGATTTTTCCCACTGGGTTTTTCCTATCAAGGTTTTAACGAGGCAACATAAGCATACTTAACACTATATCAACAATCCAGGTAAAGTTGTACTCTTTTTCCTTCGCTATGGTTTTTTTTTTCCCATTGGGTTTTTCCAAGCAAGGTTTTAATGAGGCAACTGATGTTGATATGTGGGCATCCAATGGGGAATGTTGAAAATGCTGGTGGGTAATGAATGCTCACAGTGCATTGGTAGAAGTTTTCCAACATTGGTAGAAGTTTTCAATGTCCATACAAATTGAAAACTGACTTTGGGGGATGCAGGATATCATATTGTCAAAAAGAGTGTTGTAAATTTCAAATGTAGTAATACGAGTTGCTCTATAAATAGAGCACTCAACTACAATCAAAAGATAGTAGCAAACAGAAAGAAAGTAAGAGCAATAACAACATCCATTCCTCCCTCTTTTATTTATCATTCACTTGAGTTATAATTATAGTGTGATATTTTACCTCTACTTCACTCCATTCACTAAAAGGTTATCTTTCTAACTTTTACATATTTATAACAGGTTGTGGATATTTTGACAAGAATTTCACGGTCCAGTGTTTGTTCATCATAGCTACAATCTTAGCCATGAAACCCATGCTAAGATTGAGGGGAGTAATAAGTGAGTAATGTGGTTTCTTAACAGTTAAGCAAATGTAAGAATGCTAATGAAAATCAGCTAAATTGCTTATTTCACTTGTTTATCTATCTAATTTCTTCGATTCTTCGATTCTTCTTCTCTTCTCAAAATGCTAGATTAAAATATAGCTATTACCTTTCATATGCATGTTGTTAAATTGAAGGGTTTTTTTTTTTTTTTTTTTTTTTTTAACTTTAACCCTTGAAGAAGATTAAAATTTAATAAAAACTTGGTGTTGGAGAGAGAGAGAGAGATATATATATATATATATATATATTATATTTTGTTTTAATATTTAACAAGGTTCTAAAAGACGTTAGGTGCTAATCAGGCGGCGGGTTGGAGCCTAGCGCTTAGGCGGCTAGGTAGGGCCTTGGCAGACTAAACAGATTTAAGTAAATCTATTATATTTCATATAAATAAGTGTCTTTTTGTACTTAAAATATAGGGTAAACTACAGTTTGGCCCCCTAAACTATTACACTAGTTGAAATTGACCTATTGAACATTTTTTTTTGGTAAATTAACCCTTTGAACTATTTAAAATCAGCCAATTAACCCCTTGTCGTAGATTCCGTCCACTATTTCGTCAAATTCAAGGGCAAATTAGTCTTTTCATCATTAATTCTTATTTGTCAGTTATAACCACTAATAAAATAATGACACATGGACACGAAATAATTCAAAAACTTATATCATAATAAGAAACATAAAGAAACGAAACACTTACATAAGGACCATTTCATATTGTCATTACACATTATTATGTGTCCACATGTCATAATTTTATTTGACACACGCGAATCAGGAATGTCCATCTGGACTCCGAATCGAGCTGTGCTAGCTGACACCAAGAGGGTGACGAAGCCATAATGTGTAATGATGTGAAAAATGTGAGTAATTTAAACCTCAAAGTACCTAAATGTAAGAGTGCGCTAGTGAGCGGGAATGATCCCTTCACACGTGATATCAGAGTATAAGTAAAGTACAGTAAAAGTAGAATGAGAGTTATAACATTGAAGGTAATCTCCAATACTAAGATTTGCCAAGAATCCTTGTCAATACGATAACTCAACTACTAAAACCTGGATGGGCGAAAAATAAGGGTGAGTGGGCCTAAAAATAAAGTTTTGTAAAAATATTTTCAAAAACATAATAACCCGTCGCTGTAAAACAAGTATAGTTTTCAAATATAACATACTATATAGTATGAAAATACTTACCGTAAACAGTAAAATCGTCGAGGATGCAATACTTCATAATACTTTGTAAGTAAACACATAACACTCAGTAATCCCATATCTCAAATAAATAAACATACACTAACAGGGGCTCATCGATGTATGTTGACACATAAGTTCATGCAGAGGTATTTTGACATGAACATGACTGGGTGTAATAATGACTTACGCTCTAGTACTATAATCACGTGAAGACTGGCGCTATGTGCATCACATACGAGTCCTAATTGCCTATAGCAATCTAGGACACGATTGACACCTATATGGATCTAAAGTGAGGGTATGGTGTGATGTGAACATACACGTGAAGCCTGGCCCTGGCCCGGGCAAGTACAAACACCAGTGTAGCATACATGATGAGTAGTAACATAAATATGATCATACTATGGAAACTTCGTAATTCACCACAATAAAATAATAATATTGTTGACCGTAGGTATATTCATGGCATCACGTCAAAATATGCATAAACGTGCGTCCCGTAGAATTTATGGTAATTTCATAAATTTCGTCAATATGTTAATTCTTAAAAACGTTAGTCTAAACAAAGCGCATTTTAGAAAATTCTTTATCAATTATATAAATGGAAACTAAATACATATATAATATTTTAAAAAACAAAGACCCACTCACAAATCATGTCGTTGAGTTGAACCCGCCTCATGACATCAAGAGTTCTTGCGATGCGTTTCGCCTAGAAACGAAACTATTTACGTAAATATGTAACGTACTAACGTATAAACGCGTTTCTGTACAAAGTACGGCTAATAAAGGAACTATTTTAAAACGGTCGAATTTCAGAAAATGGAGGGCGGATTCGGGTTCAGCACGTTGAGAAACTTAAGGAGAGATCTCGAGTTCCTTCACGTGCCGCCACAAGATGGCTGCACTGGCAGCCACTCGCAGTGGCTGCCCATGCACATTCACGCGCCTTCTTCACGAAATCTGCAGTTTTTGCAGATTGCAGGGTTGACTTCCAGAGCTCATTTCGAGCTCGATTTTCAACCAAATTCAATGATTTAAAAACCAATGTGAAGCTAGAAATGTAGGGAACAAAACCATACCAAAGTGGGGCCAAGTTAACATCGGTGTTGGTCGAAAAAAACGGCCTAAATGTGGCTAGTCAGTCACTGAAAAACTAGGGGAAAATCATCTTAATGCATGTTCTGCATCAAATCGTCCCCCAAACTCATTTTTAAGGTTAAAATAACATAAGAGCTTCAAACTAAAAAGGATTTGAGGGTCTCGAGGCTCACATGGTCAGAGAAATTAGTGAACGGTGATAAAAGTCACTGTGTAGTGTCATTTTTCCACATGGGTGTTCTGAGCAAACTAGGTACAAGATTGTTGGTCTTCCGCGATGTTGATGGTGATGATATGGTATTGGTTTGGTCGTGAGGTTCGCCCGAGTATGGCGAGGTGGTGGTGGTGCTGCTCGGTTCCATTGTTTTTACAAAGCGAAGAGAGAGATAGTTTGAGGGAAAGAGAGATGAGAGATGAAAGGGAGAGAAAGAGAAATGAGAGTTGAAAGAGAGAATGGGCCGAGAGATTAGGGGACACAGGGGAAAGGGGAGAGAATGGGTTGTGGGCCCCACTGGCTCACAAAGCAATGTCACAAAAGACAAAACAAAAAAATATCCCCGCGACATGAAATTACCAAAATGCCCTTCACGGACATAGTTTTGTAAAATTTTAACCATAACTCCAAATTCGCTTCTACTTGCGCCTACGCGTTTGTACTGTCGAGTACTTTAAGAATACTATAAAATAATAGCACATACGCGTCACTAAAAGATGGTCAACTAAAGTCAACAATCTTACCTCAAGGGCATTTTTGTCAATTCATTATTTTAAAATTAATAAATTCGTAAAATTAAGGACGGGTTGTCACAATCTATACACCTTAAAAAAATTTCGTCCCCGAAATTTGAAAAACGTGCTATAAATAAAATACTTAAAAGATGGGAAGAAAATATATATAAAGAAAAAATCAAGCAAGAGCGGTTGCATAAAAGAGAATGTCGTTCCGTTGCGATCGGATTGCAATGATTGCTCTTCATGCCTCCAAACTCAAACTTTCATTCTCCTTCAGTACAATACTATAATATAATACCTTTATAAAAACATAAAGTCAAAAATAGATATATAATAACGTAACATCAAAATACGTATATAATAAAGTAAAGTTAAAATAGTTGTACTGAAATCATAACCGAACATAGAAAACTTTCACTTACGCACTCCTAGCATCACATACTCAGAAGATATGTGTGTAATATCTGTAGGTCAAGCCCAAACAATAGATAAGTAAATAAATAAATAAATAAAAATACTAACGTAGACGGGTCTAATTGTCCACTTACTTAACGAACCCAACGAATTAGTTATTGATACTACGGTCTGTAGCCTACAATACCAACAACTCATTGTTGTCCCGATAAGTAAGTAACAAATTCCCGAGGGTGCAATATTATCATCTTGCCCCCCATTGGGAAAGACGCATAAATCAATAGAATAACACCTTAATCACGCTCATGTACTACCCTCTCGGGTGACAACGTCAATAGCACACAATTTTGCTACATTGTAATCTCGATCATTCGAATACCTGCTTGCAATACTCTCCTGTCAATCATGTACTATGCATAAAATCTCTATACAACGTCTCAACGGTGCCATACCCAAATGATAGATTTGTTATATTAGATATTAAATTAGAGAATTAGGAAGGAAGAAATGGTTGTACCTTTGAAAAAGAGGAAGCATAGAAAAGCAGTGGGCCCAAATGATATATCGATTGAAGTGTGGAAAGTCTTGGAAGAGACGGGTATAGCATGGCTCACATACCTTTTCAATAGGATTTTGAAAACGAAGAAGATGCCAAATGAGTGGCAAAAGAGCACTTTGGTGCCTATCTACAAGAATAAGGGCGACGTACAAAATTGCATGAACTATAGGGGTATTAAGCTAATGAGTCATACAATGAAGCTATGGGAGAGAGTCATTGAGCATAGATTGAGGCAATAGACATGGGTCTCGGACAACCAATTCGGGTTCATGCCAGGGCGCTCAACCATGGAGGCAATCTATCTCTTACAAAGATTGATGGAAAGATATAGAGATATGAAAAAGGATTTACACACGGTCTTTATAGATTTGGAAAAAGCGTATGATAGGGTCCCAAAAGACATTCTTTGGAGGATTTTAGAGAAGAAAAGAGTACAAGTAGTATATATCCAAGCTATAAAGGATATGTACGATGGAGCAAAGACTGCCGTAAGAACTCATGAAGGACAAACCAAAAGCTTCCCCATAACTGTAGGGTTACATTAATGCTCATATTTAAGTCCTTACCTTTTTGCATTGGTAATGGATGAATTAACGGGACATATTCAAGATGATATTCCTTGGTGTATGCTTTTCGAAGATGATATAGTGTTGATAGATGAAACTCAGGAAGGGGTAAATCTGAAGCTCAACCTTTGGAGATAAATGTTGGGAATCTAAAGGTCTTCGCCTAAGTCGATCAAAGACAGAATATATGGAGTGCAAGTTCAGTGCAAATGGAGGCTCAAATGAGTTAGGGGTGAGGATCGGAGACCAGAAAGTACCAAAGAGCGACTGCTTTCACTACCTAGGATCTATCTTGCAAAAGAACGGAGAATTAGATAGAGACATCAACCATAGAATACAAGCTAGATAGATGAAGTGGAAGAGTGCATCCGGCTTGTTGTGTGATCGTCGTATGCCAATGAAGCTCAAGGGAAAATTTTATAGGACGGCAATAAAGTTGACGATGTTGTATGGAATAGAATGTTGGGCAGTGAAGCATCAACACGTACATAAAATTGGTGTAGCGGAGATGAGGATGTTTCGTATGATATGTGGGCACACGAGAAATGATAAGATTAGGAATTAGGATATCCGAAATAAAGTAGGAGTAGCCGAAATTGAAGGAAAGATGAGAGAAAATCGGTTACGGTGGTTTGGACGTGTGCAACGAAGACTTTAGAAGAGACTCTAAGAAAAGACTTAGAGTACTTGGATCTAACGGATAACATGATACAGAACCGAGCACAATGACGTTCTATAATTCATATAGCCAACCCCACTTAGTGGGAAAATGTTTTGTTGTTGTTGTTGTTGTAGATATTAAATTAGAGAGCTGATGGGATTCGAACCTACTCAGTGGTACAATGACAACACTCATCTCCACTACTGTGGTAGAGAGCTACTTGTAATTTATTAATTTTGTTTAACTTCATAATTAGTGCCTAAACGTTCGTACCATAATATATTTTACTGACTAATGTACTGAAATGTCCATATTTTAATATAATATAAAGAATTTGTGGCACATAAGAACATATGCAAGAAGATTAATGGATAATTCTGGTGGACTATGTTCATCGAGTAGCCACCTGTAAATATTACGACTTATTGATCTGCAAGAGCTAGCGCATCTTGGGGGAGGCTAAACCACTGGGCAACAAAACAATATGGGTTTCAAAATATGCGGCTACATATTTTGCAAGTAAGACTTGACGTGTATTGGGCCCAACTAAACCGCCCTTATTATTTATATATTTATGTTAATTAAACTTGAGAAATTTAGAAACAACTAGCTGCGATTGTCTGCACAACTATTACAGGTGGGGGTATGCCTTACTGACCCGAAATTTTGAGTAGTGTTTAATGTGATCTCAAAACGAGATGATAATGATTTTATCATCTTCTCGACTTAATTCTTTTTATAATTTAGCATTTTAATATTCTGGTTAGACAATCTTCAAAAGAGATACCAAATGCTAAGTGAAATGCCACGTTATAAAACTTGAAGGCAAATACAAATTCTAACTGATATGTCAATCATATGTGGATTGATATATCTATCGTGTGTTGCCAATTTTGACATATGAGAAAATTTGATGTCAAATTATTTTTTTAAATGTTTTGTTGTGTGAATCCTAGTAATGCACCAATCATAAATTATGAAAATTAGTTTTATTTATTTGTTTTGAAGAGTGGGTCTTACAAATATTAAATGGATAAAAAAAACATATGGGTTGGAGCACAAAAAAGTTTGACATTACCACATAAATATTCAAATTTACTTATGACATTTAATTTTAGACATTTGCATTGGAGATACTCTTAGTTGAAAATCTACAGTAAAGGGCTCAATAGACCACTTAATATTTGGGATGTGATATCCACACACCTCTTTTTATTTCTTACACATTTTTTTAATTTTCGGCCTTCGGATCAGATGAATTAAAAAATATTAAATGACAAAAATTAATAAGGAATGTGTGAGAAGTAAAAATGGGTATGTGGATAGTACATCCTAATATTTTTTGGGGTGTGATATCCACACACCCCTTTTTACTTCTCACACACCCTTCTAATTTTCGGCCGTCGGATCGGATGAAATGAAGAAGATCAACGGACATAAATTAACAAGGGGTGTGTGAGAAGTAAAAAGAGGTGTGTGGATAGCACACCCCTATTTTTTTATAGTGTCTTAGACGACTATTACCCCAATTTGCATACAAGGAAAAGGAGTTGAAATAAAAACCCAAACTTAATTGGGTCAAATTAAGTAGTAGAGTTAGCAACTAGACCCAAACCCGATGTGTGTTTGGGTACACCAAGTGTAATAAAATAATTTATTGGAAATTCAAAAAATAAAAAATAAATATTCAACAAATCTTATTATAACACTTAGCGTACTGAGCCGTGTTCTCGGCACATTGAAATTTTTTTCTTAAATTTGGCTAGCATTCACAGCGACCTCTTTAGTGGCTAAGTAGAATTCTCGTGATGCATCTTTTGCTATAATCGGTGTCTACATTTGGATTGCAATTATTATTATTTGTTTTATTGAGTTGAAACGATATTCTAAACTAATTTACTCTAACACAAGGGAGAGTATTTGAACCTGACATAGAGAACCCTAACTAATATGGCAATCCTCCACTTGTATAGGACTGCTAGATTTTATTTTATTTTATATTTTTTTTGTGATAATTTTTGGCATTGTATTTAATTATGCTCAAATTTTTGTTTTCTTGAATTGGTTTTAGTTAATTTTTGCTTATGTTATCTTCATTTTCTCTATGAACATTTCGACGCTAAAATAGAATAGAACTTGTTAGTCAGATCTCTTAGCAATCAAGAATGTAAACAATATGGTTCTAACATCAAGTGTCAATTGTTTATCCAAAACAAAAACATTAAGTTTTCCAAAAAAAAAAAGAAAAGAAAAAACAAAAACATTAAGTAGTAATTTATAGCAAAAAAGCAAAGGGTAGAAGTACTTTCTTTTAAAGGATAGAAGTACTTTCTTATCTAAGTACAAAAGTCAAGTCCTTTGGAATTACACTCTTAGGACTTAGGAGTAGGTTAAACCCCGGATCTGCCTGTTGGCTTTGTTTTGTTACTTTCAGTTATCTTTTCGGTACTTGGTGCTTTGTTGCCTGGTCTGCGCGGTGGCATTGATTGGTGGTTTGCTGATGGACCCTTGTGGTCTGTCTCTTGATGGTTACTTGTATGGAACTAGTACACTGCTATGACGGCATCTCGCACCAAACAAGGACTCGTGGATAAAACTAACACATGTTGAGTGGTATGGAACGTGACGGTGTATCCGTATCATACTTCTTATCTCTCCTTGGTGCAGAAGATAAAGAACAAAAAAGGACAAAGTTATTGTCAACAGATATAAATATAAAAGGAGGAGGCATAGGGCTGAAGGTGTGATGACAGAAGCATAGAGAGCACAAATGAGTGAGATGCTGCCTTGTTCTTGCATTTCATCATCTGTGCTCTCTATCTTCTGTCATCAAAACCTAGCTAGCACTTCTGCTTCTCTATTTTTGGACCGACTGATATATGACATAATTTTGAGATCCAATAATCCCTATTATTTAATTAAGAATGAAAAAGAATATTTCTTTAATTTTATAATCAAAATTTCCTTTTTTTTTTTATAATTTAAAGAAGGAGAAAGTCACCACATAACCAATTTAAACTGCAAACAGGATAAAGTGGGATAGTATTAAGAGTGCAAGGGTTGGGCCAATCCGAACCCATCCATGTCCAACCCGACTTTAAACATGAGTAAGTGAGTTTTTTTTAGTTATAACCCGCCCGAACCCAACCCAATTTCAACCCGTTCATTGATTGAGTTGATCATTTGCTTGTCCATCCCCAACCTAGCCCGACTAACCAAATTGTAACCCATATCAATTAATGCTCATAGTACACCCAAGTGAGTGAGCCAAATCCAAAAACCAACGCCTTTTCTAATACTTTTTTAATAAATTACCTTTTATAATTACTTAAGCTTTTAGAGAATAAGAGGCTTTGATTAGATTTGAATCCCATCCGGATCCAAATTGTGGGGATCCTATGGATCTTCACATCTTAGTCATTCATCGTACATCGTGCGCTCATAAATCATTTGACTTTTTTTTATTTAAAATTAAACACAAATAGTACCTGACGAAAACTGACCGCACGATGTACGATGAACTGCTAGGATGTAAGGATCCCTAGGATCCCCAGAAAGAGGATTCGGAGAGGATCCTCATCCACTTTGATTAGTCACCCCATATTCGTAGTCTCTAAATCCTAAAACTTTATACTAGATTGATTTATGAAATTAAAGTTAGCTAGCTTTGATGCTACTTGGCTTAATTTTTTTTAGAAATTCTTAGAAACTAAGTTATTACAAGATTAAATTTAAAAAAGTTGGGCAACCCGAACCCAACCCAAGTAAACCCTAATCCAATTAAACTCGAGCCCGAAGTGTAAAAGTTAGGTCATGATTGAGTTAACCTTCCAACCAGCCCAACCCGCCCGAGTTGCACCCCTAGATAGGAATTCAGCTGTTATATATTTGAGGAAAGTAAAAAAAGGGGGAAATTCTCAATCATGTTGTTGTTGTGCAATGACTGAAAGGACTGAAATAAGCAAACAAACCATGCGTACGGAAGCAAAAAACATCACACACTATATATGTATATATATATGTGTGTGTGTGTGTGTGTGTGTGTGTATTATATATGTATATTTAATTATTTCATGCTTTCCAAGATTTATCAATAGAGATGCACTCTATATGTTAGTATTACTTGTACATCTTGGAAGTTCAGACAGAATGGATAGACGATTAATATGGATTATAGAAAGGCATCATATGGCTATATAAAGGCAATAGGGAAGGTAAGGGGCTGAAGGTGTTGACAGAAGAATAGAGAGCACAAAGGATGGAGATGCTGCCTTGTTTTTGCATTTCCTCATCTGTGCTCTCTATCTTCTGTCAGCAAATTCACCTATGCCTCCTCCATCTACAAATAAATAAATATATATATATATATATATATATATATAGCAACAAAACTTAAAAATATTACCACTAATTGCAAGGCAAATGAAACATAATGAAAGAACTTAAAAGTTGAGAGCCACAAAGACAATTTGGGTTGGGAGGGAGAGAGGGAGAGAGAGCTGACCTTGGGATGAACTTAAACGACTTCCAATGCCACTATTTATAGGGAAGGAGTAAGGTCTAATCATGCATGCATGTTGGCATGTCTTATCATGCATGAAGCCGTTTTCTGTGAGATGCATAAACGAATAAAATGTTCCCCAAATCACGATAAGTGTGTGCGTTCCTGATGCCTCACGCAAATCGGGTGTAGTAGTCAAATGATATGGATTCATTCCAAAAGTATTAATTATAATTAATCGTGGATATACACCCAAAATTTGGGAATTAAAAGTGCTTGTGGCAATGACTAAAATTTCAAAATAATTCTTCCTTCTTTATGGAAACACACTTGCCAGGTACTTCTTTAAAAAATGCATTCGAATATTTAATCAAAACTTTGTTACAATACTTTTTACTTAACTAAGTCATTAAGTTTCTGTCCTTAAGTATTCGTGGATGCTAACCAAGTACGGATAGGGGCCATGTATTTACATCTGCATACAGTAGCACCATGTTGGTGAACTTGTCACCAAAATATTAACGTATGGGTGGCGTCAGGGATTAGGCATGCAGGCATGCAAGTTGCCAGGAAGCATGCAGATTTGGAGACTCCCCGGCCACTCAGGCCTTATCTTAGAATACGTAGTCGGCTCATCTTCAAGGATATTTTGCATGATCAAATATCATTGGGCGGTGAATATCCACCTGTCATTACCCCCATAGCTTCCCCCTAATTATTCATCTTGTCACTAACTATATTACACTTTGACCTCACTCATTTTCTCAGTGCTAAAAGTCTTGTCATATTAATATCAACATCTCAAGGTTCCCACTCGACTCACTTTCAGTGCGCACAAAGAGTCTTGTTATTGCAAGTTTTAAGGCATACTATCGATCGATTCCATTTTAGGCATATCCTTATGGCTAAGATTCTGCCATTCTATCACTCTATTACATACTTTCTTTGGTCCGGTTCAGGCCATAAACCATATGATCATAATCGTTTGTTCAATTCATTATCGAACAATAAACCTTTATCGTCGGACGCATAAGAATCTACCTCAAGCAAAAACATGTAGAATAAATTACGCGTATTTCATTGTTGATTAGTGTTTTCCCTCAGAGTGTATTTTTTGTTATTGCTTATATTATATAGTAAACATAATGTTTGCTTGTCACTATTTTTCGTTATTGCTTATATTATATTTAGTAAACATTATGTTTGCTTGTCACTAGAAATAGTTGAAATTCAAATAAGCAAACAAGAAATAGTTAAAATTCAAATATAAATTGTAAATACTAAACCCTTAAAAACTCTCAGAAGGGTGAGGGTCATCCAGAAATTAGTGTGAGAGTTATCCAAAAGTTAGGGTGATGAGATGAAGGATGAGGAGGGTTATCCAAAGGAAGAATATGGAATAAAGACAATCCGCAAGCCGCCGAATTCATAGACTTTATCCTCTTTGGGAACTCTACTTTTCACCGCAAAGAAAGATATTATGCTTTCCGCAATTGGATAGGGAAGGCTTCTCTCCACGGTCACCAATTAATCCTCAAAATTCCATTATTATATATGAGCGCGTTCGAAATTTATTTTTTTGTTTGTTTGTCAAGCGTTTGAAATACTTTGAATTAATGTAACTTAATTTGAAGCAAACACAGCGTAATAGGGATTCTTGTTCATGCATGATATGGAAATGCATGACGTACCAACACTGTTTAGTTTGATTAAACAACTTCCTAAAAATTTGGTGCCACTTAACAAGCTTTTAGTTCTCAAATATTCAACATATTTAGTTACATATAATGGCACTGGTTTATCAATTTAAATTTTAAACGTCCGAGAAGAAATTTTTTTTGCTAGTCATGACCAAGGGTGGAGTTAGGATTTCTTCAAAGGATGAGCTAGCCAAAAATGTTGCCATAAAATGATGTGATCAAATTCTTTTGTCTACGTAAAGTTACATAATCGACCTGAAAATGAAAATTTGTAAGTAATAAACCAAACGATTTTATGGCTTTCCATTAATCAATTTCCAACCAACTTAAATATAAATAAAAGTAGAGGTTAAAAAATTGGATAATTGACTCCAGATATATGATCCAATTGGAGTTTTGCTTGAACTAAAAAAATCATTAGTATTGATCCTTGAACTTACCACTATGTAGAGCAATGATTCTTTTGTGTTACTCTGTTACAACTTTAGCCTCATTTTCGCCCTGTATGGAAGCATCGTTTCAAAAATGGGTTTTATCTTTATTCTAGTCCGTCCGTCCATTTTATTATTCTAAATTGGTCACTTCGTCTTCTTGTTTTTTTAGCATATGACCCTTTGGATTGGATCCATATCTCTTGATCAGGTCCCTCTTTTAATAACACAGTTGATTTGAGGGTCAAGAAAAGAAAATTTGTTGTGGCAAAATCCTTCATAAACATATTTTTTCTTCATGCCTCTTATTAATAAAATTTGATAAAGAGTAAGGATTGAGTAATTATCAAATATAGCTAAAAATTAACCTTTAATTTCAAAAATGTCACTTTTTATAAAATGTTTCAAATATATCCAAAATTCCACCTAAATAGACACAAATACCCTCAAATTTAAAAATCAAATATATTAAAGGCTTTTTAGCCAAAATGATTCGTGACATTGACATAACTCCTTAATATGGTCATTAAAAATTAATGATAATCAATAGTAGTGTTCTTGAATTTGTCTATCGTGAATCATTTTAGTCTTTCTTTGAATTTGTCCATCGTGATCATTTTAGTTTTTTTTTTGTGAAAAAATTGTTAATTACTCTGTTAGTGTGATGATGTGGCGCCACGTGGGTCTCACAAATACAATCATATAATGACATGTGGATTAACTTCAAAACCTAATTTTATAATTAAAACTAAAAATGATATTAGTAAGAAAAAAGGCGTTGAAGGCATGATTGAAATTATGTTGCTCTCACTTGCGGTAACCACGGCGACCCTTAATGTCGGTGATGAGGAGGTCGAAGGGGATAGGGTTGTGGTGGTGGAGTGTAGAAGCGAAGGTGAAGTTGGACCAGAACTTGAGGCGACAGTAGCTAAAAAGCCTTTAATTTATTTAATTGTTAAATTTGAGGGTATTTGTGTCTATTTAAGTGAAATTTTGGATATATTTGAAAGTTTTTATAAAAAGTGACATTTTTTAAATTAAGAGTTAATTTTTGGCTATATTTGATAAATACTCGTAAGGATTCGTATAAAAATTGATGAGCCGAGTAAGCGAACCAAACCAAGTGAAATGAAACTGCGAAAAACTGAGTTGACCAAAACCTGTCAAACCCGGATTGGAAATCGAACCGAACTGTGTAAACCGGTTTCTATCTCGATTTTGTGCTTGAGAAAATTTGTCCACACATAATTGGACCAAAATAGGTATGCTAAGGAGACTAAATTTGTAAATTAAAGACATGCAAGTTGACCATTGAATTATTACTTAAGTGTATTTTTTATTGGTAGCACATTATTTAGTTTGTAAATTTAGTCTACCCTAAAACCTAGTATCTTTTTTTTTTTTTTTTTTTTTCCTCTGAGGCCCCAACTCTCTTGGTTCTAACTTTTTTCACCAAGCGCAACCCAACTCTCCTAGTTCCAACTTTTGCTGTTGCCCTCTGCCTTTTGCCTTGGGGTTTAGAGGAAATGACACGAATTTAGGAGATGAGGAGACTCATCTTATTTCAACAAAGCCCAACCCAACTTTTCTAGTTCTAACTTTCGTGGATCAACAACGCTTGCCGAAATGCTTAACCGGTTAAACAGGTCATTACGTCAAGAGATAAAAAAAGACTGAATAGGCAAAATAAAATAGGAACCCCCAAATAACAAATATTCAATAAATATAATATTTTTGGGACGATGATTTTTCTTTAATTTCGACTAAATTAAAATGAGTTGATATACTCACCCTATTACAAAATTCCATAATTTCTGTCGAAGGTAACCGATATCAATATATACATTGATATTTTCATAAATTTGAATAACGATATTTCTTGCATATATCGGTATTTTAAACACTGGGTATATCAACTCATACAGATTTAGTCGAAATTAGAGAAAAAAAAGTTCAAAATTCAAACTCTGCAATGGGTTCCGACAAAATTTCTGTAGTGAATTGGTAAAGATCGTTGGTATTAATTGATTTCCTCTATCTTGCCAATATAGGTGAAGTTTGCATTTCACCCTCCTTTTCATATCGATTCTTGATTTTTTAGATATTTCAATGAAAATGTTGACAATTTCGTTGATATTTTAAACACTGGCATGGATGAACCTGTAATAGTCTCATAACCCTATTGATAACTTACTATTAGGAATACAATAGGTCTCTGAATCTATCAACATTAGCTGCAATAAAGTCTCCTACAATCAGTGTTCTAAAAATTAGCCCAGGAGGTGCCTAGGCACTAAACGGTCGGCTACTGCAGCGTTTTACAACTAGTCGGACACAAAATCGGAAACCATATTAGGCAGACACTGTGCTATCCACACACCCATTTTTACTTCTCACACACTCACTGTTAGTTTTTGTCCTTTGATCTTCTTCAATTCATTTGATCTGACGGTCGAAAATTAAAAGAGTGTGTGAGAAGTAAAAAGAGGTGTGCTATCCACACAACCCAAAAAAATCATTTTCTTACTCTTATTACTTTTGGGTAATATTTTATCTTTTTTAAGTCCACTCGATATTGCCACTTAGTATTATGATCTAGTGATATTCATCTTCACTTGTAAGTTAGAGGTCTCAGGTTCGATTCTCGCTAAAGACAAATTTGAATCAAATTATTGCTAACCCATTGTAAGGCTTAGCCCAATCTCCTACCTCTTTCGTATAGATAACATCGTTTGTTAAAAAAAAAAAAAAGTCCACTCCATATTATGTATTTAAAACTCTTACACTACATGTGTATTCTTCTTTATAAAAATAAAAAATAAATAAATAACATGTTATTCAATGTTTATTTGTGATTACATAGTAAATTAATTTAAATTATATATATAACAAATAAACTTAAACCCGCATAGTCCGCTTAGGCGCCTAGGTTTTAGGCTCTAATTCGCGCCCAACTAGTGCCTAGCATCTTTTAGAACGTTGCCTATAATATTATTTTTAATCTTTCATATAATCTATTGTTACAAAACTCTATCAACTTAAGTTATACAATCATATCGAAATAGTGATTATGTTTACTCAAAATCTTACATTTATTTTAATCCCCAAGGTAGAGTCACACCCTAAATTTGATTCATATATGTTATTTTGAACTCATGCCTCTATTTTCTCTTACTGTATATTTGTTTCTTTTCACCAGACTTTTCATCTATCCCATCTTTTTTTCATCAACTACAAGCACTAGTACAAAAAACACTTTGAACAACGTAGGTCCTTCATCGCGCAAAGTCAAAAAAACGTTGCGCAAAAATTAGTGCAATAAACCTTCATCGCGCGCCAACCGTCGCGCCAAGGCAGTGACAGCAGGGTTTGCGCGATGAAGAAGTAACCTACATCGCACAAAGTGGGCTTGGGCGACGTAGGTCTTGCATCGCGCAAAGTGTTTTGCGCCACGTAGGGACCTGCGTCGCACAAAATGGTTTTGCGCCACGTAGGTTACTTCTTTGTCGCGCAAACCCTTATTTTTATTTTTATTTTTTTGGCAATTTTTTTTTATTTTTAATAAATATTGTAATTAAAGTCTAAACAATAATTAATAAACCAAGAAAAAATATTTAATTATAAAATATATGAAAATATACATACAAGATGTCCAAACAAAAAAGAAAAAACTACAAGAAGTAATCTTCTAGGTTTGATACATCAGACCATTGGGTATCAGCTGTGAGGTCAAAGGTGTGACTAGAAAAATACAAAAACTAAATTACAAAAGTTTCCAGTTACACTTTCTCTACCGGCAGATCGACTGTAAGTTTTCTAAAATCTTTAACAAGCAAAAGTTTCGATAATATCTCTCTCATGGTGGATGTGTCACCTTTATTATCCATCTCCAAGCCATATTCCAGGACTGCATCATCTAGCACTACTTCCTTTCCCCAATCTCGTAGGCGTTTTCATCAACTGTACCTTTAGTGACTAGCCTGTAAGGGACATGACAGGTTATAATCCTACAATTTTCTATTCAAGTTTATGACTCAAACCAATACCACATTATAAAGAGCAGGGAAGAAGGGGTGGGGGTTAAGCCTGAAAGGTGCTTTTCTCAGATTGGTAAGTATAGGTGATGTTTCCTCAATCACCTAAACCTTCCTTGCTCCCTAGTCCAGCAAGAACACCTCCATGTTCATACACAAAACACACATACAGATCAACAAAATTGCAAAAACTTCAAACAATCAACTCGAATCACATCACGAAAAACTTCAGCAAGAACACCTCCATATTCATACACAAAACACACATACATATCAACAAAATTGCAAAAACTTCAGACAATCAACTTAAATCACATCACGAAAAACTTCAGCAAGAACACCTCAATAATTGCTATCTCTACCTACAAACACATAAGTACATGGATCAAATGACTAAAATATACACAAAAGTATTCCTTTATAGTTTTATTGTTTCCTACCACCTGCATGAAAAGCATATACTTGCGAGTATGAGTCTCTAACATTCCACACGAAAAACTGATGTGGCAAGTAGATCAATTTTTCAGCAAATAGATTTATTAGTCTCAACATTTCACAAGTGATATACTTGCGAGTAGATAACTGATCTCTTATACAATTTTGCACAAATGTTGGTAACAATGACCGTTAGCAAATAGACTAAAAATTTAGAATCAATTAGAAAAATTGAACGTGGGTTGCTGCGGGTTTTGAAACCATAATGCAAGACATGCATAAATAATTTCGACAAAAAGACATATGAATTGTTGATGATGGCCTTGAACTTTCTCAGAATTATAAGGTTTGTGTTGTGGAGCTTGGACATGCATTGGTCTCACAATTTGGGTAGTAAAAAAAAGAAAGAATGCTGTTTTCCTACAACTAACGCTAGAGTCCAATTTTCACGAAAAAAAGGAAAACGCTAGAGTCCAGTTAAACAGAAAAATATGCAAGGAATACTCACTGAGCTTCACCATCATCGCTGGCTTCAACTGGAACAGAACCTCCTCTTGTTCAACTTTAGTGAAGTTAAACTTGCTGCCATCAAAGGGCTGGAGAACCTTATCAACTCGAAACTTTGTTGGCCTCTTCTTAAGATGGTGACCCTCATTCAGCTCGGCTATGAAACCAAATTGCCCTGGGATCACCTACACCAAATTATCAAAGAAATTGGTACCCATATCCCAAATAAGTAGTACGTATACATACACATTGTTCCTAAGCTCGACATCATAGCAAAATAGCCCTCTCTGCATGCGATCCTCCCACTGTACCATGGAGTGGTAAACAATTTTATTCCATAATAATTGTTAACTACAAAAGGAAACAAACAATGCTGGTGATTCTTTCTTCATCTCCTGTATATCAATTTACATCCTTGAGAAGCAGTGAGTCAAGAAATGCAACGGGAGGCTCTCTTTTCTCATGTCCGAGCAAACCCGTGTCACCATCATTCACGTTCAGTTTCTTGAAGGCATACAATGGAAGTTTTGCACCTATGCAAACCGAAAACGGTACACAACCCAGTCATAAACATAAAATATCCTAACCTCACTCTAACTAATACCGAGGTCTTTTGTGATAAAACCCCACACATGACGGATTGTGCAAGTGGTAATTACCAAGTTGGAGACAATATCGGTGTTATTGGAAGTGGGCCGTATGACCTGCCTCTCTGATAATTCTACACATATCACATAGGGAGGTTTGTTTTGCAAAACACCAATTCAAGTACGTAAAAGATAAAGCACAAAAATTCAAATTCAAAGTGGATGACATTTAAACAAATACCTGGAATGAAACATTGGTTAAGGCAGTTGCGGCCATAACCCCCGACGAGGCGGGCACCTTCCAAGGCTTCCATTCTTCTCAGCCCAGGTTGGAAACAACCTTGATTCACCTTCCTCGTCCCCAATCTTTGACATGCATACAGAAAATGAAATTAAAATTCGAAATCTAGAATCGATCCAAAAACTGAAAGTTTTTATTTTGAGAAATCACTTACACTAGGGAACAGCCACGAGGAGATGATCATTTTTACCTCTTGGTTGAGGTCCAATTCCGGCAGACTTCGCCGGAAATTGCCCAGAATACCCACGGTCACCGTTTCTTAGATCTGAAGTTGAGAAAATTCGGCTACGAATTTGGAGAAACTAACTTGAGGGTTGGAAAGAGGAAAGGAAGATGATTCTGGAGGTATGACCGAGAGGGAAGAGAGAGGTCTACGGGAAAGAGATAGGGATAGATGAGTGAGAGGGAAGAGAGGTCTACAAGAAAGAAAGAGTTGGGGTCCAAACTTGGAAAATTGAAAAAAAAACGCCCATTTTTCACTATTGCACCGCCAAAATTATCACAACTGGAGCGACGTAGGTATACAATTTGACGTCGTGCATTTGCGCGACACCCACATTAAACCCCACAATAACATATTTTTCTAACAAAATGTGACTTTACTTCTTTCAAATTCAATTTTTTTTTTTTTACATAAACCCCACAATAATATATTTTTCTAACAAAAACCCACATATATATTATTCAATTTCTTAAGTGTTATAAGTACAAAATAAATAAATTAAAATCTACTTAGTAAATATATATATACTATTGAACTTAATGGGAAACACATTCTACGAAACTAATTTCAACGATTCAACCGTCAAACTTGTTTGTATATACTTCAAGATTGCATATGCCAAAAATCACAAAAACGAACATTCAGAGATCAAGCAACGGGACAAAACTTTTCGATGGTTATAAAAGAAAAATCACGATTTAACGGTTCTTTTAACTCTGATTTTGATGATTTTTCACAACTACACTCCTTGACCCTATATAAATACAATGAACTAATTCGATCTTCAATTTAATATATTTACACTAGTGGATACCACAAAATTTTATGTTGTACTTAATGAAAGTATAAATAAACTCTAAACGTTAGGGAATCTATGGTTTTGATGGGATACGCATTCTACGAAACTAATTTCAACGATCCAACCGTCAAACTTATTTGTATATACTTCGAGATTGCATACGCCAAAAATCACAAAAAACAAACATTCAGAGATCAAGTAATGGGACAAAACTTTTCGACGGTTATAAACGAAAAATCACGATATAATGGTTATTTTAACTCTGATTTTGATGATTTTTTACAACGATACTCCTTGACCCTATATGAATACAATGAACTAATTCTAACTTCAATTTAATATATTTACACTAGTGGATACAACAAAATTTTATGTTATACTTAATGAAAGTATAAATAAACTCTAAATGTTAGGGTATCTATGGTTTTGATGGGATACGCATTCTACGAAACTAATTTCAACGATCCAACTGTCAAACTTGTTTGTATATACTTCGAGATTGCATACACAAAAAAATCACAAAAAACAAACATTCATAGATCAAGTGACGGGACAAAACTTTTCGATGGTTATAAATGAAAAATTGCAATTTAATGGTTATTTTTACTCCGATTTTGATGATTTTTTTACAACTACACTCCTTGACCCTATATGAATACAATAAACTGATTCGATCGTCAATTTAAAATATTTACACAAGTGGATACCACAAAATCTTATGTTATACTTAATGAAAGTATAAATAAACTATGAAGTGTTAGGGAATCTATTGTTTTGATGGGATACGCATTCTATGAAACTAATGTCAACGATCCAACCGTCAAACTTATTTTTATATAATTCGAGATTGCATACGCCAAAAATTACCAAAAACAAACATTCAGAGATCTAGTAATGGGACAAAAATTTTCGACGGTTATAAATGAAAAATCATGATTTAACGGTTATTTTAACTCCGATTTTGATGATTTTTCACAACTATACTCCTTGGCCCTATATGAATACAATGAACTAATTTGATCTTCAATTTAATATATTTACACTAGTGGATACCACAAAATTTTATGTTATACTTAATGAAAATATAAATAAACTCTAAATGTTAGGGAATCTATGGTTTTGATGGGATACGCATTCTACGAAACTAATTTCAACGATCCAACCGTCAAACTTGTTTGTATATACTTTGAGATTGCATACGCCAAAAATCACAAAAAACAAACATTCAAAGATAAGTAACGGGACAAAACTTTTCGACGGTTATAAACGAAAAATCACGATATAACGGTTATTTTAACTCCGATTTTGATGATTTTTTACAACTACACTCCTTGACCCTATATGAATACAACGAATTGATTCGATCGTCAATTTAAAATATTTACACAAGTGGATACCATAAAAAAAAGCAAAGCAAGAACCCCAAAAGAAAGGCAAAAGGGAAAAGGAAAAAAAAAACAAACAAAAAGCTTTGCGCGACGTAGGTGCACCTGCATCGTTCAAAACAGCTTTGCGGGACGCATGTGCACATATGTCGCGCAAAGTTTTTTATTTTTCTTCCCATTTTGCTTATGAACTAATTCGATCATCGATTTAAAACATTTACACAAGTGAATACCACAAAATCTTATGTTATACTTAATGAAAGTATAAGTAAACTCCAAGTGTTAGGGAATATATTGTTTTGATGGGATACGCATTGTACGAAACTAGTTTCAACAATCCAACCGTCGAACTTGTTTGTATATGCTTCGAGATCGCATATGCCAAAAATCGCAGAAAATAAACATTAAGATATGAAGTAACGGGACAAACATTTTCGACGGTTATAAATGAAAAATCACGATTTAACGGTTATTTTAACTCCGATTTTGATGATTTTTACAGCTACACTCTGTAACCCTATATGAATACAGTGAACTAATTCAATCAGGAATTTAAAACATTTACACAAGTGGATACCATAAAAGAAAAAGGCAATGCAAGAACCCCAAAAGAAAAAAAGAAAAAAAAACATTGCGTGACGTATGTGCACCTGCGTCGCGCAAAACAACTTTGCGCGATGAAGAACTATGTTGCGCAAAGCTGGGAAAAAAGCTGTAAAGCATTCTTGGTTTGGCACCAAAATCTTGCACGACGCACAAAACGTCGTGCAAACGTCCTTTGCGCAACGATACTTTGCGCGACGAAGACTGGCGTCACACAAAGTGTCGTTGCGCAAAGGCCGTTTGCTCGACGTTTTGTGTTTAGCGTCGTGCAAACATACTTTGCGCGACGAAATTTGCTGCGTCACGCAAACATGTTTTGGTACTAGTGAAGGTTGTTGATATTTCTTTGCATTATGAAAGCTAGTTTTTGGGCCTGAAATATTGGATTTGGACGAATGTGGGTAATTCACAATAGGGCTTAATCCTTGGCCCAGTGATATCCTTTCAGGGCAGATGGTATTCAGATGTTCAGCCTGCGATGGATTTAGCTTAGTCCTAACAAGAGTGGGACTCTTAGAAAGACAAATTGAAATGGTAATCTGGCTGAGTTCTAATTGAAGTGAAATTGTATAAGATCAGAATGGGTTTTGATAAGGATTATATTATTCTAAGAGTCAAAACTCATTGCTGCTAAGATAAAGAATATATTTAAAGCATAAAAGGACTAAGTTCAAAGTCTTAGTTCTAGTCCAAGTGGGCGAAACAGTGTGCATATTTGTTTTGGCTAGTGGTAAGATAACATTGATACTATCCAAAAGGACGCCGAGAAAGCATATGTCTAATAGGACTCTATTTCGCGTACTTGGTGATCAAGAAATTTATTGCTACAGATAGAAGTGAGTCTGCAACATGAAAAAGACCTTCAACTCAACACACAAATGCCATGTGCAAATCTTGCTCTATGCGAACCTTTTATACTCTGAGAAATCACTTTCTCCTAACTTTGTCAATACATTTTCAGTTTGGATTAGAATCATTGTGTGACAATCGGCAACATCTTCAGTTTGGATTAACAGCACTAGAGTCAAAGAATGAAGCGATCGAGGAGCATCTTCAGTTTGGAGTAACATCATTGTTTCAAGTTTGAGCTGATTACCTATCCAAGTCTCTGACGGCGAGGAGTCTTTGATCTTCTCATTGAAATAGGTCATCGCATTAGCCTTCTTGACGAAATAAGGTGTTAACAGGTTACTCAGTATTCGGCACATTGAAAGCTGAACCTTATTTGAACTTAACTGTGGCTAGCAGCCTTGTCTTTAGGGTCTAGGCCAAGGCCGAGACATGTTCCTTCCTCGATCGTGATTGTTCGTACACAGAAGTCAACAGAGCGTTCGACACCACCACCATTTTCATTTTACTCGCTAACCAAGCTTGGTTGCAAGTTGGCATGTTCGTATCCACCAGAAAACATACTAGCTTTAAGTTACTCGACATGCGCACCACGTAGACTTGGTAGTTTTTTTAAGCGTCCACAACTAGTTAATATGTGTTTGGGCGTTGTTAAGATTATTTGAGGTTTTTTTAGCAATTATTTGAGGTTTTTGATTAATTTCTATTTACTTGAAAGAAAAAAGATTAAATTACATGAGTTACTTTCTTTGCATTTTATAATGAATTTCTTTTTGTGTGTAGGTCTGTTTGTGATTGTGACAAGTAATTCCTTGTTGTAAAGGTGCTGGATGGTTGGCCACTAATCCACTAAAACATGATTTCTTTGGGTGTAATGTTAGGTGGGAAGTTAGGCTCCTACTTTTCCTATAAATACAAGGCTTATGGAAGACACAAAATACACATAAGCCACACGGCAGAAATTGTAAAGGAAGGAAGAGGAGAGAAAAGAGAGGAAAAAGAGAGGAAGAAGAGATGAGAGAATAGAGAGAGAGTTATCTTTGTACTCCTATTATTCCAGATTATAAATGAAAGCACCACTGATGTCCCGATGATGTACTCCAGTCACACTGACTGTAGAGGAACCTCGTCAATATTGTGTCTTGTTTCATTTATTCCATTGCACACACACCGCCGATTTTGCAACACGTTATCAGCACGACTCTCTAACCTTAACCAGTTCTCATCTCCCTTCATCGAAAAATGCTTCCTCCAATGATTTTACTGTTCTTTTTCATCCTCTGCCTCACTTGCTTGATGTACCATCGTCAAGATCTACTAGCACCGTGTCTACTCCTAGTTCTCAATATAACAATTACTTATATTTTTTATTTCTTGTTTGGTGTAGCTCCTGACTACCAACCCAATGTTTATTTATGTTAATTTTATTGCGATCAAAGATGGTGCGGTACAATCGCCCATCTTGAACTGCAGATTTAATTTTACTCCAATTTTAGGTGGTGCGGTATAATCGCCTACCTTCCTTTGCATATTTAAATTTTCCTGCTACTTGAGTAGTGCGGTATAATCGCCCACCCTATGCTATATCGTTTCAATGAAAATGGTGTGGTACAATTGCCATCCTCATTAATCATGTAAATCTCGAGCCTAAAGTTTTGAGTGCTTATCATTTTGACCTGAAGATCAAAATGAAAAAAATTGGTAAGAACCAGAAGTTCTAACACTACATTCCTCCAAAATACATATTATTGCAAGTTCTTACACACCTCATTTTTCTTTCAGAAAAAAAATGACGAACTTGGCAAAACTTGATTTTGTTACCCTGGATATTACTGGGAAGAACTACCTTACTTGGGTAGTGGATACCAAGATTTATCTGGAGGCAGGGAATCTTGGAGAAACCATCAAGGAGGAAAACGCATCATCTCAAGATCGGGCAAAGACCATGATGTTTATCTATCGCCACCTTGACAAAGGACTGAAGAGCGAGTACCTAACGGTTGAAGATCCATTAGCCCTCTAAAAGGCATTGAGAAATAGATACAATCACCAGAAAACAGTGATTCTTCTAAGGACTCGTTATGAGTGGACACGCCTAAGGATCCAAGATTTTAAGACGGTTGTTAAGCATAACATGTTATAAATAGGAAAAGTTAGATCTGTGACAAATACACACTTATAAATAGGGACATGAGAGAAGTGGGTGCAAGATATCACATTGTTTAGTTTCGTAACTATAACACAAAAGATTGCAGGAAAAGATGAAGGGAGGGATATTGATATTATTGCTTTCACTTCTTTTCTTTGTTGTGTGTTGTAAACACACACAAAGTGCTCTTTATATAGAGCCACATCCGTGACAAAACAAAATGTGAAGTGATTCCTCTTTTTGAAAACTTCACATAATAACAAACTACTGTGACCTTTTTTAAAACTTCGCATAATAACAAATACATTACTGTGGGCAATTCTCACAGTAATGCATTTGTTATTATGCAATATTTTCAAAAAGATCACAGTAGTTTGTTATCATGTGAAGTGTTCAATAGAACAATCACTTCACATTTTGTTTTGTCACGATGTGGCTCTATATAAAGAGCACTCTGTGTGTAATTACAACACACAACAAAGAAAAGAAATGAAAGCAATAATATCATTATCCCTCTCTTCCTCTTTTCTTGCAATCTTTTGTGTTATAATTACGAAACTAAACAATGTGATATCTTGCACTTGCTCATCTACTGTCCCTATTAAAGGTTATCTCTCTAACATTTCATATTTATAACATTCCTCTCATTTTAAAAAATTGGTTCCATTTGTATACTTGGTGGGATTTGATATATCTTAACCAAACCCTTTGTGCGCTTGTATGGTCTGTACAAGTTTACTTGTCTTGTAATTTAGCCGCTTTATCCGTTTTTGGTGGTTTCCAAATACTAATAAAAAATTCAGATAAAATAAAATATTTTCCTAAAGTTGCCAAGGACAATGATTTATTTACTAGAGTTAATATCGTGTCTTTGGCATAATAACTCATCAACATAGATACCTTTTGTTGAAGCTAAAATCATGCTCTCTCTCAAGCGTGTTTTACATGACAACTTCTTGTCATGAAACTTTTGGCATGTAAGAGAACACTTTTCTCAACCATGCACTAAATATTACAGTCTAGGTCTCACTTTTCTCAACGTCTACATCTTAGATTGAACACTTTTTCCCACACACCGTATTCCCAAAAGACCCTTAATATAACAATTTAACCCAATACTCTTCACACCAAAATTTGCAGCTTATAAAAAGTTGGAATAAATATGGGACTTGTGGGTGGTCTTTAAATGATTTGCTCAATTTTCATTTTGGGAATGATTGAAGTCGCCACTAAAAGTCCAAATCTGGAGATACAAATGGAAGTACGTAGTTCCACCAATATTGAAAGTCCAACAGTCTGTTTCATTACGGCTTTGTTTTCCCACTTGATCCCCCTTTTTCGTTTATTGATAAAAAATAGCTTTTGTTTATTTTCAAGACGATGAACACCACCATGAACAAGCATATGAGAAAGATTATAATTATATTCCTTTTTGTTTAGGTTCTTAGGGAAATAGAGCTCGTGGGTGAACATAAAAACACTTCATTTTAATTGATTATGTTCATCCACAGCCAGCCGCTGATGCTTTTTCTTCTGTTCTTTACTATGAGCTGCTAATTATAATCAAAAGTTGATTAATCAAAAGCTACAATAATAACAGCACTAACAATTCCAATCGACTATGTTAACAATATTGACTTGTTGATCAATCCAATAATTAAAATTTTAAAAAATAAATAAAAATCAATCCTGCATATCTTGACATATATATAAGAGGGTTTTTTTATTTTTTTTTATTTTTTATTTTTTATTTTTTTATTTTTAAATTAGAAGTACATGTCTGAAGATAGGAAAAATGAAGAGGCGGATAACATAAACATACAAATGAAAAACATAATTATAGAAAACAAAAAAAAGAACTAATAAGATCTTATATACCTTGAGAATGATCTTGACAAGGGGACTAATTTGAATATAGAGATACAAGGGAAAGGGAGGAACAGCTGGAAATCATAGGAATGGGCGGGCTTGGGAAGAAACCCTACAAGACAATTATTCTTGTAATTTTCCTTCTTCCCAAACAGCCCATTCCTAAAACTTCCAGCAGCTCCAATCTCCCTTTCCCTTTCCCTCTTCTCAGTCTTCTCCCCTTCCTTTGCTTTTGGTGTTTTATCACTACCAGTCTACGCACTTATATGTTCTTCATAATGCGCGTCCCTAACTCCTTTATATACCCCAAAAGTCTACCTCCCCACCTTCCAACCCTAGTCTCTAGAAAAATCTATTTTGCAGTTTCATCCTTGTATTTCCTAATATTTCTCATTCAAGTACCATTGTCATTTTCCTTTGGAGTATGAGATACGTTTTGAATATTTCGGGTGGAATAAAGTTTAAGAGAAGGGGAGACTAACCAACCCAAGTATAGGGTATACTACAAGTTTCTTTGAGGACTTACATAGAGATCTTAGCTCTTTCTGTGGTTTTTACATATTGCTCACTAAAAGAGATTGCCCCGTAACAAAACTTAAAACTAAGTATTGGTCTAGCAAAGAGAACAATCTTTACCAACTCAATCAACCTTGCGATACAATTAATGATTGATATTCAATGCTGAATTTATTCGTGTGTGTGAGTGGGGTGGGGGAAATGAGTTGGAAAGGCAATGTAAAAGTTTTTCTGTTTTTTTGTTGAAAGTGAGTGTGGTGTGTACGCAAACTAAAATGACGTGTAGTGCAAAAATTCAAAGTATCAGACGCACGGAATCATCCTTTTCAAAAGGTAATGCAATAACATGTCAGTTGCTCTGGCATGGAAAAGAATAGTATAAGACTCATGGAATCAACCTTTTCAAAAAGTTGAGAGATTTTTTAATGTGATCGATACACGAAATAGTACATCACGTGTCATTATACAAATTGTGGAATATGTGTGCTAAAAAATTAATAACTTAAAAATTAAAATTTTCCACCACTCATATTAAAACACGTGGTGTACCACTTATCTTCCATGCCACAACTAAAATTTTCTCCAAAAGGTAATGCAATAATATGTCGGTTGCACTATCATGGAATCATTCTTTTCGGCCGCAAATGCTGAGAGTAGGTTGTGGGCTACAATTTGATAGGAAAAGCTTAGGCTGACCGTCGTTTGGTGTAAATGATTAAATTGGAATGTAGATCCGGCAGTTTCTGACATGATATGGTGATACAACACGAAAATGATATGAAAATAATGAATCTTGGGTCAACACGATAACTAATCGGGTCATTATCGGGTGATCTGTTAAAAACCCGTTAATAACAGGGTCTTAACGGGTATACACGCGGGTAACACGTAGGTATCCCGTTTCGACCTGTTAAGAAAAAAATTATTTTGATAATTTTAAAGTTTAATTACTAAAATATTTATTATAAAATACAATAGTCATATTAATGTATACAATATATTCTATATTAAATATATAGTTTTGTATTATTATTCTATATAAGTTAAAAAAAAAAAGTTTTAGTCATTATTTATTTTTATTATGAGAGTTCTTTATTATCATTACTAGGATCAATTTTACTTAACATGTTGTTGTCCAAAATTAAAATAAACTAGTATAATATTTGTACAGGTAAGCACTAAGAAGACATACATACAAGTATGAAAAATGTGAAAGAATATATAAACACCCGTGATTCATCATTATTTTCCTCAGTTAGCACGAGATGTGTATAGCACGAGATGTTCTTTCTTGGTGGCAAATGAAGCGTTTTCATTATTCAATACTTTCTCAGTTAGCACGAGATGTGTTAACAATTCATATTTCAACTGTTGCGTCAGAATCTGCTTTTAGTATTGGGGGTAAAGTACTAGATCAATATTGTACTTCATTGTTGCCAGACATGGTTCAAGCTTTGCTGTGTACACGAGATTGACTTTTTGGAAAATGAGGTAGTATATCGTTTATATAATATAGAACTATTTTTTATTTCTTTTCATAATTATTTTTAGCACCCATAATTTGAATGGTTTACAATGTTTGATACTATTTCCCATTGTGATTGAGGAAAATTGAAGGGTTTGATTGGAAGAAAATGTGCAAGGTTCCAATGTCCTTAATTTTGCAAATCTTTTGAACATTTGATATTTTGTAATGTTCTAATGTTTTTTTTTTATTATGCTCTTATTTTGGGTATGTAAATATATACTTAAAAGAAAAATGCGTTTGATATTTTGTAATGTTCTAATTTTTTTTCATTATGCTCTTATTTTGGGTATGTAAATATATACTTAAAAGAAAATTGCGTTTTTATATTTTGGATGTGACAATATGGTATGTATATACTTATTTAGTATTATGTTTTACATTTGATTATTTATTGGTTTAAAATATATTTTCCTTAATGGGTAACGGGTCGGGTCATATTACCAGTGTAGGGTCGATTTCGGATCGAGTTATTTTACCCGTTTATTTTAACGGGTGTTACACGACACGACCCGTTAAGATATCGGGTATGACACAAAAACAACACGAACACGAAAAACACGACACGAATGCCAGGTCTATTGGAATGTATAATCTAACTTCAAAGTATACTTGAAGATAGAAGAGAGTGATATTTCGTTTTGAGGGGGTTAGGTACATGAAGCAAAATTCTATAATCTCTAAATCCTCCCAATTTGAGAGGATTGGAATGGACAAATTCATCCTTGAGTATTGCATCTCCTACCTCTGAGTTGACCATTATTTTTTTTATTTTTACATTCAACATACCTTAAATCTAGTCCTCTATACCAAATTTGTCATGGCCGATATTTCTTCACTCTTGGTTCATGGATTGAGTTTGAGGAATAAATTTCCTGGGGATGACAGTGGTTGGAATCTCGGTATTGCTTTTCACTAGTAATTGTTAGGTATTAGATTCAACTAACATGAATGACAAAGATATATTATATTTGTGTTGAGTTTCATATCTAGTTAATATATTATATTTGTGTTGAGTTTCATATCTAGTTAGTGACTGGCTCATTATGTGGTTTAGCCAATGTTCTTTCCTAAAAGGCCTCATGCTAGATAGGGATGAGAATATACATTTAATGATCACTTTCCTGGGCGATGTGAGATGTTACAATATAACCTCTATATAGTCCTAGTGTTGAGATCAAACTAATTTTATAATTAGAGAAGTTATTACTTGATAGATGTGTAGTTAAAAAAAGTTATATATATATATATATATTTACTTGGTTATCCTTATTCCTTGACGAAAGTATGGATACAAGAACCCCATTAGTAGTCGAGGATGCCAATTTTCAAGATGTAACTTTAGAAAAAAAGACACATAATCTCTAAAAGCTAGTGTATAAATGTAACAATAAATTGTTGTCCCATGCAACTTTAGAAAAATATTTTAGTTCATCTTAAATTTTTTTATTTGTAACAATATTACATATTTTTTGATTGATTGACAAAACTTATAAAAATTATAACTATTACAATATAGAGTTATTATTATTATATACAACTTGTCCAAATTGAGATCGGAATTTAATATGACTACATAGGACTCTTTTAGAAATGCTTTTAAAATGAATAAAACTGTTTTTAAAGAAAATATTTTTCCGTGCATATATATGTCTCCCTATTTAAAGACTCCAGTATAAATAAGTTGGTATATAGAAACTAGCAACAAATTAACATTTCAAACACTAAGAAATTCAAGCCAACATCATTTATTAATATGGACCATTATGCCAATTTCACACCCTCTTCAAACACTTCTCAACAACTGAATAATTATAAGGAAAACTAATGAAAATGGCTCGAAAACTTTAAGTTTTAACGATAAGGACAAAATAAAGGGTAAAATGAATAGTACCAGGATTGACTTTATAATGTAAAAATATTGTTTTTCGTTAGAATGAATAGTACCGGAAGTTTTCGTTAAAGTTTCCATAATTATATGCCAACGGGTTCTTTCTTGCTTCCCAATTTCTTCCCTCATCGGTCTAACACAGAGGTGAAGCTAGTAATTTTCTTCAATTTTTGTGATTTTGTTACTAGCTTCTTATGCTGTTTCCTTCTATTTGTTTTCAAATTCCGGTACCTACATGCACGTCGATTCAACGTATTTTTTCTGTTTCTCTATTAATTTTCTTCTTCTTGCTATTATGTAAATATATAGGAGGTTGATCAAGAGGATAGACCCTCAAGATTTATCCAACTGCAGCGGGATAACATAGAGATGTTTTGGAATCCGCAATTATCGGAGATTAATAATACAATAGGTTATTTTTCTGTCCAATTTTTTTTATATGTTTTTGTCCTTGTTCATCATTGTTCTTCTTCTAAGTTAATGTTCAAAAGAAAATAGAAAGTTAATTATATATATATTTAAAAAAAAAAAAAAAGACAACTGGTGGTAAACCACGGTTCTATATGTTATGCTAAAGTCACATACACTTGCTTCTTATAACGTATGATGCAGTGACAAGAAAACATCACCAGCTGCCTCTTGCAAGGGTCAAAAGAATCATGAAATCCAATGAGGAAGTAAAGGTTTGCACTTTCAATTTGAATTAAAAAGTATTAATTTAATTAGATGAACTAAAAGTGTATTAATTTACAAATGACAATTTAATTAGATGAACTAATTATTAATTATTCACAGTTGGTAAGCTCAGAGACTCCAATTGTCTTCTCCGAAGCCTGTGAGTTGTTTATTATGGAGTTAACACTCCGCTTTTGGCTCCACAAGGAAGGAAACAAAAGACGTACGTTCAAGCGGCGTGACATTGCCGGAGCGATTAGGCATGACAGGCTTCTTGAATTTTTGCTTGATGTTGTTCCATTTGATCACAATGATTCACAAAAGGTGTTTCTTCTTAATTGTTTTGATTGTTTCTTGTTTGCTTAGAGTAGTGCATAGTGGAAATAAAATAGTGCATTGCTAGCCAAATGTATAGTAACTAAAGTTTTTCTTTTGAAACAATTCATCTATCTATATGTTTAAATTGGAAAAATAAATTTAAAAATCCTTATAATTTCAGGAAGAGGAGATTGGGAAAGTAAATTCCCAATAGGCTGGATCTCGAGCAACTACTGGACCATTTCGTCTTCCTGCTGCTAGGACGAATTAGCTGGCTGGTGTAAGTGTTCAACCAAAATTTTCACTTATTAAATACGCAATTGATTTGAAAATGATTTATCAAACAGGTCCTTCTCAAATATAAATTGTATTTGATTGACCGAAATATGTATTTGTCTTGCAGTGAACGAAAAGCTTGTAAAATAGGATGAAATCTAGAAGGTTTATGGTAGCTAGCAAGAAATTAAAGGTCATCTTATGTTTTCCAACCGAATTTAAGCTTAGTTGGTTAAAATCAGTCATCCTTACACCCGTGATCTTGAAGCCAATTCTCTCATCCCACTAGTACTTGTGTCAAACAAAAAAAGGGTCATTTTATGGTGTACGAAATAAATAAAAACATGTATTAATTGATGAACAAGTCACACTATACTAAAAATAAAACATGGATGAAAGTACTACATCAATCTATGCTTTTTTGTTCTTTTAAGTTGTGTGCCACCCAAACCAATTAATACGTAGTAGCTATGTATTTCGGTTTTAAGAATCCATGAGCATTAATAGAGAAAATCTGATGTTGTGTGTGGTATTGAATAGTCAAACTCATAGTCCACTGATTCATTATTTTTGTAAGAACTCTTAACATAAAGCATTGCAGCGTCTTTTCCTATTGAAAAAGAAGAAAAGCTAGATTTTGATATAAAAACTGAATTTAGAGAGGTTTATTACAGATTCAAGATTAATTAATGAAAACAAAAGCATTTGGATTCTGTTTAAATGGGATTTACTCGAACGATTCTGATTTGAAATAATGAGATAAAAAAAGGTTAAGTGAGAAAAGAAGAGGCGGGTGCCATAAGATGTAATTAAGGTTGCATGTAATTGGATGTGTAGATTCCCAGCTAGAGATTGGATTTGACTACTATGACATAAAATGTGAAAAATAAATATCTATGTTAAACAAGCTCTTAGCTTAGTCGTACTTCTTTTCTAATATTTTAAAAATGTCTTAAATTCAATAGGAAACTAGATTATAATCCCTAAATTATATATATCTACTAAAAGAGAAAAAACGTGGTACTGTACAAGTAACAGTGTCATTCCATTTTTCTCATAGTCCACTTTCATTTCTTCCTTTGTTTAGAGATTTTGTAATAGTGCAAAAGAGTATTACTCATTATTCATTGTTGAAAAAAGTAATTTACATCATTTCTCATAGGTCTCACACCCTCATATATCAGTAGCTTGGGCATTAAATAAAAAAAAGAAAGAAAGAAAAAAAAAACAGAGCTTTTGCTTGCCATTCAGGTTTGTCCCAAAATTAGGTTGTTTTTTTTTTGTTCTAATTTGTGTCCTAAATTCATGTTGTGTTTATCCGTTTTTTAGTTGTTGATACAGGACTTGAAAGAAATTGTGAAAAACTGCATTAAGGTACTCCCCCAACGAAGCCGTCAATCACCTGTTCACCCAAGGTCTCCCCCTATTTCTCTTTCTCCTCACTTTTTCTCTAAGATCTTTATCCTTTTCAAATTTATTTGCCTGTTTTTTTAATTTGAACTTTTCAGTTTTATTTATTTAGGCCAAATAAAAAAAAATAGTATTGGACTAAGACATTAGTTGTATTAATGGATCCCTTATTCTAATAAATCTTGCGTGTTGGCCGAAGTGACAATAGTCGGAGTCCCCCCTCTGTCTATCTCTCCGAGTTTCTACTAAGCCATAGTTATATTAGTGGATCTCTAATTCTAATAAATTATAGATTCTCAACCCTGATACGATTTTAGTTTTGGGTTTTTTCCCTCATAGCCAAAGTCAATTAATCCGTAATACCTATATTAATAAATTTTGTTATTAATTTGAGCATAAAAGTCTTTAATTACTTTCTAAATATAGGGAGGGATCTTTTTGCATTGTTTTAAACAAGCATGAAAGTCCACTATTTTAGGCCTCATGTTCTGTTTAAAACCTTCTTTTTAATTAGATCATAAGATATCGATCACATATCGATTTGATAAAAGCTAACATTTAAAATTGTTTATGTTCAAGCGTTTTCTAAATATGTTGCAATCTATTTATTTCCAACTTTACCATACTCTTTTGGTAATTAAACTATGATAATATGTGAGCACGATCTTAATTATTGGATTGCATGTTTGAGAATTTAGCTCTTTGTTTGCAATTTGAATTACATGGCTCAAAATGTATTCTATTTTCTTCAATTCCCATATTCGAATTTAGAAAGCAGTAGCTGCTACAGTTCAAATCCAATTGCATATCTTATTTCTACGCCTTTGGTTTTATCGGTGGTTAGGTAAGGCTAAAATCTTTCAAATTTGTCTTCGTTTTGGATTGCATGTTTACATAAGGATTTAACATTTTATAGTGTAGTTTCAATCATAAAAGATAGTCAACTAAGATTTTCTGAATCATTATTAGTATTGATTTTTGCATGATAGTTTTGAAATGTCACTTTTATGTGTTTATTTTGGTTGATTGTGGATTACATATAGTCAAGTATTTAATAATTGACTTTTTTCCCAGGGTTCTCTGCCCATTATCTGTTGTTTGGAGTTTCAACTTTTTTCAAGCCATGTTAACAAGGTCTAGATATAGCAAACTGCATAGAATGATACAAGAAGACCATATTGTTGGTTCTTCCAGTGGTATACAAGTTTGTGATAAACCATGCTTTGAACCTCATAACAAAAGATGAAAAGAAGACCATATTGTTGGTTCTTCCAATGGCATACAAGTTTGTGATAAACCAGACTTTGAATCTCAAAACGAAGGACGAAAAAAAATTGACAATATGTGTTCAACAAGTACAAACATAGTTCAAACAAGTGCTAATGTCGTTACATTTGATAATTCGAATCAAATTAGTAAAGGTCAAGCCAATTTTTAGAAAAATAAAAAAAGGTAAACTATCTTTTAACTTACAATTTGTTTGGGTTGGTTATGTATTTATGACTCTGATACTAATAGGTTGACTATTTTTTTCCTCCCTTTTTCACATTTCTTTTTCACATTTTTTTTTTCAATAGGAAATGTTTAGAAATATGTGGATTTGGGAGACAAAAATTATAAGTGCATCTACTGTGGTGCACTTTTTTTGGATAAAAGAGTCTCTAAAACTGAAGTCCAAGAATAATAAGCCCGTTTATTCTCTTTGTTGCCAACAAGGAAAAGTCAAGCTCCCATATCCAATGCCTACTCCTCACTTTTTAGAAAATTTTCTTGACCCAACTAAAGGCCAAAAAAGCTTATTGTTTAGAGAGAACATCAGAGCTTATAATTCCTTGTTTGCATTTACGTCAATGGAAGCTAAAGTTGATCACACAGTTAACAATCAGTCAGGCCCTTACATTTTTAAAATTAGTGGTCAAGTGCATCATTTAATGGGCTCTTTGTTACCCCCTGATGGTGAATGCCCAAAATTTGCTCAACTATATGTGTATGACACTGCTAATGAAATTCAAAATCGTCTCAATGTTGTTAATTGTAAGGAAACAAATATGAAGCTTGATGAGAGTATTGACAAATGTCTAATCAACATGTTCAATGAATCGAATGAATTGGTTCAAGTGTTTCGAACAATTAGAGATAAATTTGAAAACAATTCTCTCCCTTCTTTGAAAATAACTATATTGGGTAGGCAATTATGATAAACAATATGGACAACCTACATGTGATGAAATCGCTGGTTTAATAGTGGGTGATATTGGTCAATTTGACTCAAATAGGGATATTGTCATAGAGTTTAAAGATGGTGAACTAAAACGTGTGACAAAATTAAATCCAAAATTTATGTCTTTACAATATCCCATTCTTTTTCCATATGGTGAAGATGGATATAGACCTGATTTGAAATTGAACATTCCCCCAAAACAATCGCATATATAAAAGAGGAAGAGTGACTATGAGAGCATTTATAGCCTATCAAATTCAAGAAAGGGAGTCTCAATTAGATACATTGTTAAAAGGAGTAAGGCTCTTTCAACAATTTTAGGTAGATGCTTATGCAATATTTGAAGATGATCGATTGGATTACATTAGAAAAAACAAAAAAAACTTACGAAGTGAGGTGTATAAAGACATTTATGACGTTGTATCAAAAGGTGATCATACATAGGCAAGAAAGTAATATTACCTAGCTCATATACAAGAATCCCTAGATATATGCTTAACAACTATCAAGATGTGATGGCTATTTGTAGACAATTTGGAAATCCTGATTTGTTCATAACCTTCACTTGCAATATCAAATTGCCTGAAATTGTGAGAGAATTTGATATAAAACTTGGATACAAGTCAGAGGATAGACTAGATATCATTTCTAGGGTTTTTAAAATGAAACTTGATATGATTAGCTACATAAAATCAGGAGAACCTTTTGATGAAGTTGAAGCAGGTGAGTTTCAAAAAATGATTTTTTTTTTCTTAGTTTTTTTTTTATTTTGCCTTTACAATGAAACTCACTGTGGTTTATATATTTTCTAACTTGATTGTAAACAGATGTTTGTACAATCGAGTTTCAGAAAAGAGGCTTGCCTCAAGCTCACATCTTAATTTGGTTAAAGAAGCCTTACAAATACTTCTCTGTTGACGACATAGATTCCATCATTTCAGCTGAAATACCACATAAAAATTCAGATCCTCTTCTTTATGAAATTGTCAACCAATTCATGATACATGGTCCTTGGGGACAACTTAATCAAAATTCTCCGTGTATGCAAGAAGGAAAATGTTCTAAGTTTTTTCCAAAGCAATACACGAGTGAAACAATTTTTGAAACAAATGCTTTTCCTGTGTATAGGCGTCGTGATAATCCGTCAAAATTTATGGTTAAAAATGGGATGCAAATTGATAACAGTTTTGTTGTACGTTACAATTCAGATTTATTATTGAGATACAATGCCCATATAAATGTTGAGTCATGTTGCCAATCAATGCTTATAAAATATCTTTTCAAATACATACAAAGGTTTAGATCGAGCAAGAATTGTTTTCGAAGAGATTTCAAACAATGAAATATTTGCTTATCTAAACTGTAGATATATATCTCCATACGAAGTTGTTTGGAGATTGTTTGGGTATCCAATTCATATGAGAGAACCTTATGTTGAACGATTGCCAGTGCATCTTCCTTTGGAATAAACTATTGTTTTCAATAGTAATCAATCACTTGAATCGATTGTTAATAAAAAAGCTTTTGAACACACAATGTTGACGAGTTGGTTTGAAACAAATAAATTTTTTCTTGAAACGTGAACACAAACTTATGCAGAATTGTTGATTGGAAGCCCAGGAAAAGAAAAGGAGGATCCATAGGCAGAATCGCCTACGTGCATCCTGCATTAGGTGAGTTATACTATTTAAGAATGCTTTTCAATATTCAAAAAGGTGTTCTCAATTTTGATGACCTTAGAACTGTGAACGACATTATTCAACCATCGTATCAAGTAGCGTGTAAGTGTTTGGGTTTAGTAGGAGATGACAAAGAGTGGATTGAATTTCTCAACACACTTGATTTCAATGGCTTGCCTTCCCACAAGTTAATTTTAAAGATTGAATGTCCATTATGTTGCTCCGAAACTTAAACTAATTTTTAGGTTTGTGTGTTAGGGTTATTCTAGGAATGTAATCTTTGATAGAATTATGTGATAGAATTATTGAAGCTAGAATACTTGCTCGCAGCAACATTAATAACAAAGTTTACATTCCTAGAATAACCCTAACAACAACTGAAAACAAATGGCCTTTTGTATTTAAAAGATGTCAATTTCTAATAAGGCCATGTTATACAATGACAATTAACAAAAGTCAAGGACAATCGTTGAAATAAGTGGGACTTTATTTACCACAACTTGTTTTCACTCATGGTCAATTATATGTTGCATTATCTAGAGTCACATCAAGAGAGGGCCTCAAAGTTTTAATTGCTAACAACAATGAAATGCCAAATACATTTACAAAAAATATAGTTTACAAAGATGTTCTGCAAAATTTAAAAACAGGTTGTAGCTTGTATACATCTACAATTAAAAACTTATATATTATATATTTTGATATGCAGTCATTTTTTTCCTAACAATATGTATATTTTGATTGCAGATTTACAAGACAATGAGCATCGTACCAATTCGTGACTTAAAGCCTCTTTTGAACCAATTCAAAGGCTTATAATGGATAGTTGAATTGGTGAGAAAACCATTTTATTACAATGTATTATAGTTCAAACAGCTTATTAATTAATAAATTTTTTGAGCATGATTATATTTCAATTAACATTTATAGGAACCAAGTTTGCAATCACTCTTGGACTTCCAGCTCTCAACGCAGTTGAACAAGGAAATCTAAAACCCAAATTTAGAGGTAATTAAAATAATTTTACCAATTTTCAGCATTTGAGGTTTTAATACCGTTTTTTCCAATTCAACGAACACAATATGCAATTTGTAAAAATTACAAAAATATCATTGTCCTGATCCTAGAAACCATCGTTCTTCATTCCCCTTAAATTATATGTTACATGAACAAATAAATCAAGTCACAAAGAATCAATCATATTGCCCACTTATTTTTCAAATCCAATGCACAACTTTTTAATATCAGAAAAATTGCTGATATTATTGGACAACTTTCCAAAGGTTTGTTTTTGCCCTTCAGTTGCTCTTCAAATGTAGTTTTTTTTAAGTGTTACAAGTAATATGACGGTTTTGGCCTTGATGCCGAGTTTCTTCCTCCGAAATTGCTAAAAAAATCGGTTGCTTTGCTGCGTGATTGACCATTTTGATCATGCTTCCTTCGCTCCGCTTCATGAACTCTTCAATCCTTGCTTCGTCATATCTTCCATCCTGCTTCATCATCTCTTCCATCTCTGCTTCGCAATCTCCTTGCCGTCTCATCCCACACTCAATTTTTCTAGCCTTCCATAGGTATTTAAGCCTCACTTTTCTTAAGAATCTAAATATTTGATTTTTCGCTGTGGTTTGTAACTTTGATCGTAAATTTAAATCTTCTCCTCATAGTGACTATTTTACCTTTTATCTCGCTCACAGTCATCGCAATAATTCTCAAACCCTCAAAACGACAAATCAATATGATTAAAATGCTATAATCCTAATCCAGGTCTGCCATTTGTTCAAGTTGGCAACAACTATATAGGTAAGCTCTCTGCTAATATTTTCTAATTCACACTTTATTTCTTTTTACATATGAGTACATTTTTTCATGGATTTATATATATATTTTTTCATGTGAATTCAAACTCAAATCGGAATTACAGACTAGTAGAAACAAATTTAATAAATTTTTTATTTGCATGTTTGTCTTGGTTCTGTTCATTAGCTTCAAGCAAATAGAAAGAAATTTGATCACTTTTTTATTTGCGTGTTTGTCTTGGTTCTGTTATTTAGCTTCAAGCAAATAAGTGGGATGAGCCTTGGGGCACCTACGTCAATGAGTCGACTATAATTCCAGGCAAAGCCCCAGCCGCAGCAGCGGCTTCCAACAGTGCCGTTTTCCAAAATACTCTTCACTTAGGTAAGCAATTAAGATTTTTGGTTCAGTTTTTATTATACTCAATTTTGTATATGAATGTAAAAGAATTTAAATTGATTTGGGATTACTGATATGTGGTTAGATTTCCACGATTGTGGCTACAGCTATGTGGTTACTCATGATTATTACAGACTTTGTGATCGAGGTAAATGTTCAAATTGTAGTTATTATAGTCGTGGTTACTGATATTAATCAAATTGTTTTAATTAGATTTACGGTTACTGATGTGTGGTTACTTCTGTGTACAAAGCAAATTGTTTTCTCACAGATGATATTCATCAAAGATGATATCCATTATGGCCAAGAAAACGTTCCATTTATTTCCCAAATAGAATCAAGCCCGGTAAAGAGATTTTGAGTTTTGGAACCGGACCTAACCCTGCTCGTTTCAAACGGGCCGGTCTGGGACAGGTCCATGGGTCCAACTCTATTTTTCTTTTTTCAAAAATACATTTTTATAAAACTGCATGCAGCAGCACAGACGTTTTCAAAAATTACAAGAGATGCTTCAAGCTTCTGCACAGACAGATTATAGGAGCTATTCCAAATCCAAAAAAAACATAAACATTAAAACCGAAATAACATCCACATTAACATCTGCAACGACATTAAAGTATCAAACGTCCAACCAACATCATTCTTCATTGAATCTGTAAGAAAAAGGATAACATCAAAATGACATCCAACGCCCAAACACTAATGAGCATAAGTGATTCCTACATAGCAGCTGCACATATTGAACACTAATGAGCACTTGGTTTTGTAATGAAATTGGACATGTTTATACTAAAAGCACTAATGAGCATAAGTGATTCCTACACAAATAGTCTCAAACACTTGGATTGTTAATAAAATTTGACACTAATACTGAAAACACTTACACCAAAAGCATTTACAAATAAACCTTGAACAATCATGTGCTGCAGCACCATGGAATTGCAAAGAAAGCCAAAACAGAGAAACAAAAATCCTAGAACTAGTTACGTTTTCTATCAAGCCCTCCGAAAAGGAATTCGAGATCATGAAATCTATAGGTATATCAAAGAATCTGTAGCAGAAACAGGATCAAACCATAACAAAAAACATAAAAGCCTAATCATTCACTGATAAAATGAAAAGTCAATACCAATTCTGCTTTTCCAAACAGGTGTAACAATTTCTGAAATTCTAATGCAAATTGTTTGCAGGTGTGACAACCATTGCGGGTGGGAAATCAAATGTTGCAGGCTGCAAGGATGGGAAGGACTAGGTTATAACTAAGTGTTAAAGCACTTATTGATAATAGTTATTACAGATTTGATGTCTTATATTTTGTAAAAGAATGAAATCTAGAAATTATGCAATTGAAGGGAGTAACTATAGTCCAATTCAAATCGAAAACCCACATTGAAATCCAGAAATTATGAAATTGTGCAATTAGAAAGAAAGAACGGACCTTTGTACTCTTCTTTGCTAGAAACGATCCATCGGCCTTCAAATGTTCCATCAAATGAATCGTAAAATACCTAAATTCACAAATTAATCGAAATTGGGAAGAATTTAGGATTCAAATATGAGATTCAAAGCATGAAATTGCAATTACAAATGAGATGATTTGAATTACCGTATCGTCGGAAGCAAATAGCTGCTGAGATGCAAAGCAAGCTACCAGCACCAGCAGCACCGGAAGAACTCCACCGCGAACCCTAACCATCTTTCTCTCTCTAAAACCCTCTCTCTCTCTCTCTCTCTCTCTCGTCGAAGTTTTTAGACAAGTCCTCTTTCTGGGAAAGAGTTCTAAGACTTGTACGTATAGATCTGAGAAGTCCTCTATGGGGAAAAAGTTCTTAGACAAGTCCTCTCTCTATATCTCTCTCGTCGGAGTTCCCAGACTCGCGAAGTCGGTGATGTCGGGGTGGTGGAGGAGATGACTGACGGAGAATGATGGAGGGGAGGGGACGACGCACGTTGACGGTGAGAGAGAATCGAGTTCGAGGTCCAGTCCAGTGAGAGAGTCGAGGACCCGAGAAGGGAGAGAAAGAACCTAGGGTAAAACTAACGGTTCAGATTGGATGGTAGCTTACTCTTCAATCTCATCCGTCCATTGCAATTACAAACAGATCGGTCCGGGGCCCCATTTTTCTATACATTTGGACCCGGCCCTCCCCTAAAATTTCAAAGACCTGGTCCACCCCACCCTGTTTCTCTTATGAAAAAATTGGAACCGGCCTGTATCCGTCCCGAACCTTAATTACCCGCCCAAACCCGTGGTTCCTATACCCGTTTGCCCATCCCTAGATGCAGGTCGGCAACGAACAGGTTGATCACATCTTGAGTTTTCCGACTAATTTATTCAATCCTATCGGTTCTGATTCTTTTTTTCTACAGGAAAATAACAAAGATTCCAAATTTATTGAACTATTTAGTGATTTTTTGTTGAGTTTCTTCTTAAAAAATTTAATTTTAATTTTTTGAATTGAAATAGGGGGAATGGTGGATGTGAGAGTTTCTTTTACAACAATTCAAATGGAAGAGCTTGAGAGACAGTGGACTGTTCCCCTATTCCTCCTCATTCATTTTTACCAATTTCCAAGAACAAATTAAATTCCCTCAAAATATAAGCCAAGGTATGGAAAAGCTTCCAATTCCTTGGTTTCGTCCAATTAGTATGCAGAACTCTCAAAAAAGAAAGAAGTGAGGATTGAATGTCTACCCTCATATATACACAGAAAGATGGAAAAAATTAGAATGGTGAGGTTATCAATAGGATTATTTATCAAATCCTTTGTATGTAAATGGTGTAAATAGTGTAAATAGTATGTACACACATCAAGTATTATCTTTTGTGTTTAAATAATACTATATACAAAAAAATTTGTATAGTTTTCGTTCCCCCAGCATCGCGCGTGTGAAATCTCGTTCCTGGATTTCACTATTGCAAACTACGTATGTGTATTAAGGAGTTATTATATTATTTTTGGAATTTATATTAATTGTAGAGTGTTGAGATTGTGTATTCAAAAGATATCAAGGTGAAAAAGCTACAATTAAAAGTTGTCTCTAATTAATTAAGGAGGAAAGGTGGGAGAAAAAAAAAATTTAGAAACTGCCGAATGACAGCAACAAAAAGAAGGGAGAGTTTCAGGAGGAAAAAGGAGGGGAGATGGTGGCGAATCGGGAGAGGAGAGAGGAAGAAGAATGGCCAATCGGGGGGGGGGAGAACAAGGAGAGAAAGGAGAGGGGTGAGGAGCACCCAAACCGGACTCGTGCACCACACCCGACCCGGTTTCAAATCGGTGAAATTCCGACCTGGAATGTCCACTAGGACCCCGAATCGAGCCGTGCTGGGCGACACCTGGAAGGTGACGAAGCCATAAAGTGTGATAATGTATAAAATGTGAATAAATTAATTCTAAAAGTACCTAAGTACACAAGTGCGTGGTGAGCGGGTATGGACCCATTTCATGCGTGATACAGGGCATAAGACAAGTACAGTGAGCAAAGATAATAATTATACCATCATAAGGAGCCACCAGAAGTGGGAGTGCCACAAGTCCTCGTCGATACGGAACCTTGCTACTAGAACCTGGAGGGGTGCAAGGATAGAAAGTGTGAGTGGTCAAAACAAAGATTTTCAAAGTCATTTCCATTATCAAAGGTAGTAACCCCTCGCTGTAAAACCTGTATAGTTTCCAGCAAATCATACTACGTAGAAGTATGAAGTCAAAAAAATACTAACGGTAAACCCCGAAGTATAATACTACTTAGTAACTCATTAGCAATATAAATAATCATGTGCTTAATAAACCATATTAGCACGCAAGCCGAAGTCACCTATAGTGACCTGTACGACTCATTCATATCTCATCACATATCTCATCAATCATGGCTAGCGTATAAGTCGGAGTCACCTATAGTGACCTATACGACATATTCATATCTCATCACATATCTCATCAATCATGGCTAGCGTATAAGTCGGAGTCACCTATAGTGACCTGTACGATTTATTCATATCTCATCACATATCTCATCAATCATGGCTAGCATTATATACTCACCTAAACTTACCTTAGCCTCCGCATTGGTGTGCAACACTGTGCAAGGTTGTACTAAATCACATACTAAAATGTAAACTAATTATGGCATGGCATTTATAAAACATAAAACCACAATTTCTCGTTTCCTCGCACGTTGATTTATAACCAACATTTATTCACCCAAAACGTAGGGTTAAATCTCACGTTTTTCACCAGATTCCTTCACATTGCTCATTTTCCCAAACAAAGCTTTTGTCTCGATTATTTAATCTCACTTATTGTATGGCTGCATCTAACGTCTCGTTACTGCCTACGTACCCTAAACAGGGATCTAGCCATTCGTAGTTCACAATAATTAATTGTAGGTAACATGCATAAATCACTTTAGAAGCGTTTGTGGAACTATCAATTATATGCTTATAATAAAAGAAAAAGACCCACTCACCTAGAGTCCACGCTATGATTCTCTAGCACGCACATCGAGGCGTCCCGAATGATTGGTGCCAGCTTGGAGTCCAAATGGTGGCCGGAGGTGTCCGGAAAATGGTCTGAAAGACGGCTGTCCGCGAAAAAATTGGTAACTCGCCGGAATTTCTGGGCAACCTTTCAACGTCCATAACTTTGTCAATACTCCACGAAATCAAGTGATTCAAAAACAAAAATCATAGTTTTCGATGAGATGAAGAGATTGATATCTTTCTCGAAGGCTAACTCGCCATGGTTTGGCCGGAAAATGCCTCGAAAGTGGTGGAGGTCGTCAGAAACTGGGCAAACTTTAAATTGTTATAACTTTCTTATTTTTCAACCAAATCACACGATCCAAACACAAAAATTTATCTAATCGACGAGAAGAATCGATCTATACCTGTGACTAAGGCCAATTCGACCTGGAAAAACTTCAATTCTACTAAAACCGTACGAAACCCTTGAATTTGGGTGTGTTCGATCCGACTCCAAAACAACTCCGCCGCCCCCAAACTTGTTTGGGCTTTATTATAGGCCTCAAGATGATGCTATGGGTGATGGTGATGGATGTGGTTAACTTTGGAATTGTGTGGTTTGAACCCAAAACCGCCGCACCCCACCATGTGGGTTTTGTGAAATCAATGCCAAAATCCCTTGATTTTTTGGGTGAAATAGGAAGAATTATCGAATAGCCTCGAGCTAAGGGTCATTTTGACACCAACCTCGCCGTCTATGGTGGTCGGAATCGGGAGATGGAACCGGGTCGGGTCACGGTGAACCCAGCTGGTTCCCTCCTCTTCTTCTTCTCTCCTTTCTCTCCTTTCTCTCATCCCTCATTGGTCCACCTTTCTCTCTCTTCTCCTCATTACTCCACTTATCTCTCATCTCTCTTCTTGCCTTTCCATCACAACCATCCATATCCTTGTCTTTAAATCTAGGCCACCCACGTGGCACACCAGATTTCATTTAATTTTTTTTTTAGAGTTTTCTAATAATAACCAAATTATTAAAATGCCCCAAACTTCAAACGTTAATATCTCCCTCACTATAGCTCCAAATTGCGTCCCGTTTACGTCCACGCGTCCGTAGCGACGAGTACTACAAGGATATGCTAAAAGAATAAATCATACGTTTCTCTAACCGATGGTCAACGAAAGTCAAAATCCTTGCCTCTAGGGCATTTTCGTAAACTCACGCTTTTAAAGTTAATAAAAACATAAAATTTGGGACGGGCTGTTACATTATATGTTCGCAGTTTTAGCTGCCTCAATTAGGGTGTATTTTGGTTATAAATGGACATAGTGGTTCAATATTTTGTATATAAAGACAAGTCTGTAGTTTGTTAAATGCCTGTTTGAGATTAATTGAACTTGAAAGAGTAAACAAAAAGTATTTTGAATAAAACTTTGTTTGATAGTTCTGTATTAGTTCTTTTGAAGTAACAAAAAAAAATAGTGACTAGTGCTTGTTCACCTAAGTGGGAGAATTAAAAAGAATGTGGGCTTCACATTCACTAATTGCCTCATCTAGTAAAACCAAGCTTATAAAGTATTGAGGATTAGACTTATATCATGTTTTTGTTACATTGAAGTCTTTCCTAAAGTTTTATAGTGAGTTTTCATCTTAAAAGTTTTGATCAAAGAAATAGTTGACAAACTTTGAGTTAACTTTGTTTAACTCGTCTAAAGAACAGACATGTGGAACTTGATTAATAATAAGGAGACTTATTAAGTGCAAAGAAAGTTTGATATTCTAAAATACTTTGTTTTCTTGTATAAACATTGTGAATGAGCTTAAGGTAACTGACAGGGCTTATCTCCATCTAGTGATTCAATTGTAAAAATAGATATTGAAGAAGCTCTCTTACCAATTCATTTCGGTTTCTTTTCTCAAATTTTAAGTTTTGGACGAAGTAATGTTTGTGTATTGCCTAATCTCTTGTGATAAGATTCGGTCTCATACTTGGGTGGTACGAAAAAAAATTATGCCATGACAATAAGGATAACAGTAGTTAATGGCTATCGGTGCATATTATTTTAGTTTAAATGACTACAATGATTTTATCAAACCTCAGTGTTTCATTCAGATTAAGTTCATGCATATAAAGTTTACAGATGAATGTGCATTAGTACGCTTTGGAATGGATAAAAATGCATGAATTGGGATTAAGTTGATACATATTCATGTTGCTCTTAAAAATGAATCCTTCAGGAAACATGTGGCAAGTTCTTCCATTCATTATTGATCTAGTAAATTAGTGGGAGCATTAATTTGAATTCAGTTTACCAAAATCAGACATTATGTCTTGCGGTCTTTTCAAAATCTGTAGGAATAAATTAAGTTTGCTTAAAGTATATGCGCAAAAAGAAGAAAAAAAAAAAGATGGTGGTTATAGCTAACCAGCCAGAGTATTTCTAATTAAGCTCATGTGAAGTCCTTGTTTGTTTGCATAAATTTAGGGCTATATGAGTTTTCAGGAAGCATGTGTTATAATTGAGTTTTAAATTGACTTTGAATCCATGAAACCAGTGGGAGCCATTGGGTTTTTTATTCGTTTTTTTTTTCAGTTTTTAATGTAATAAGGATTTTACAGTCTATCTTAACTATTAAAGATTGATGCTGTATTAAGTTACTACCGAAATTTTCCCAGTTTCTCAGCTTTTAGTTATGTCAGTTTATAATTGCAACAACTCTTTTGAGTATTGTAGCAGATATGCAACTATAAAGGCTTCTTTAGAAGTATTACAATTTGATTGTGGTTTTAGTCATTAAGGGGACCAAATGCTTAGTGTTATACATATTGCACATATAAGACTAACACTGTGCATTGATTCATAGGAAAACTCATGAAAATGGTTTGAAAACTTTGAGTTTTAACGATAAGGACAAAATAAAGGGTAAAGTGAATAGTACCATGATTGACTTTTTAGTGCAAAAATGTGGTTTTTCGTTAAAGTGAACAGTACCCGGAGCTTTTCGTTAAAGTTCACTTGATTCATTCATATCTTGCTCGAGCTTCATGTGTTTGTTAATTTCATGACAGAAACCTTGGGGATAGTGTTTAATTTGTAAAATGTGATTCCCTGTGGTTCTTCATGGATATTAGCTCATGACCAGGGTCTAAAATATCGCTGATATCAGAAATATCGATAGTCCAAAAACAAAGAAATTTCGATGGAAATATCGGGATATTATCGATATCGATAAAAATTGAATAAAAACCACGGAAATTGTAAGAAAAACTTGGAAATTTTTATTGAAACTTTGCATGATGTTTATTTAGTCAATTATCTATGAGTTTATCACAAAAAATTGGAAGGAAATGCATTGCATGATGGATTTAATTGATTTAAGTTGATTATATAGCGAGCTGGCAAACATTGTGAGTGTAGAAAATATGTAGTAAAAGAAGTTTAAACACACCATAATCATTTATATGTAATGAATTAGTACAATATTTTACACTTTATACATTGCATGGTAAGATACATGAGTGACTTAGTACCACATAGAGTTCCTATGAGGTTCAAAATTTTCACTATCTTCATCATCTCTATGTAGAGTAAGTGTATTGTGAAGAGTAGTTATCAAATGATAAATCCCCAAAATAATTTTGCATGTAATTGTTAACATGCCACCCATATGGATCCGAGATTGGTTGACGTTGTCCATAAGCAAAATCATTTGAAGATTGAGTCTTGGATTCTTTCCATGAGTCGCTCGATTCCATCCCAACAGGAATGGGATATGAAGGGTAGGGAAATGGTTGGTTATGAGTATAACCATAGTTACTACTTCTCACTCCAACAGAGTCCGAAGTTATAGATAACGAGTCATCTTCTTGACTTGACAAAGTCCCCTTGCCTCTTTCTCTACGAGTATAGTCCTTCCCTATGACACCAATTCCTGGTCATGCCCGCCTACTGCCATGGTCCTCATCCTGTGTTGCATGCGTGAAGTTTGCCTTACCAGTTAAGGGGCTCATAAATCCGGGAGGTGGTCCAACATAATTTCCATATCCACCACTACCTCCAGCTCCATTATATCTTTCATCATTCCCACCTCCGGTGGTAGGTGAGTCTCCTGATCTTGTACTAGAGCTATCATTAGTATCAGCAGGATCTTGTGGTTGTGTAGGATTGGAAGAAGGTGGAATTCCAGTGTTTCTTGGTCTTGGGCACAAAAGTTCTTCGAAAGAGTCAGCGCTGCTAGATCCCACCTCATCCTTTAATACTCTTTCTACATTTATCCCTTCATTACGTGCTTCTTCAGCAACTCTTAGAGTTGGGTTGCCTTCATCATCATCTAAATGAAGAGGTCTAATCCATTGATAAAGTTGGTTACCCTCTGTATCATCATCTTCAACAACAATATCAAACACATCTAGTGGGTCACCACGGTCGACATGATCTATTTTTGCTTCCTTATCTCGAATTTGAAGCTTCATGTTGTAGTAGCAATAAACTAATTTTTCCAACCTACTATGAACTAACCTATTTCTTTGCTTTGTGTGTATGAGCGCAAATGTACTCCAATTTCTTTAATAAGCAGATGAGGAAGTTGTTTGTGATAATACTTTGATTGCTAACTTTCTCACAGTTGGTGCATCAGTCCCATACATGATCCACCATTCAGCTATAATGAAAAACAATGTTGATAAGCCTAATAACTCCAACAAATTCTATTATAAACTGATAGTGAAATATGTTTACACTCACTAGGAGACATTTTTGTTCGAGCAACAACTGATGTTGGTTCTCCATAAGTTCTTCTTGCATCTTTAAACCATGTTAGCTGAATTTAATAAATCGTGTTAGTTTAATCCAACAATGTAATTATTATAATTTAAGTAATTGTGTACCTCATTTCCAAATTGGCTAACTGCTGGTGATGCAGGGTCTAATTTAGAGTATACATTATGTACAGCACGTATAAGGGTACCATCATCTCCAACACCGGGTCTGTATTGGTATCGAGGATTCAAATAATATGCTATTCAAAGAAACACATACTCTAATAAAAGAAATAATACTTATGCAACTAAAGAAATGAATTGCAAATTATGACATAATTTATACCTGCTGCATGCAAATCGTGGTATAATGTTTTATACCATCGGTCATCAATTATCTTTATGACCCACCTTGCACCATGTTTTCTTTCCAAGTCCTCATTCACTACACGCATCAACTCATATATTGCCCCCATAGTAGGATACACTTCTGTGTCAACGATCCGTAAAACTTTGTAAAGAGGTTCAAACAGTTGGCACACATGTTTTGATTGAGTCCAAAAAGCATGATCAAACACTATACTTTCCACCATACGACCTGCATTTGAGCGGCTGAAATTATGGTTGGCCCAATCGTCACTAGTGAATAGTTGCTTCAACCTTGCTTTCTTCTTAAGTAGGCTGTCTAATGCAATATAGTTGGTGGCGAATCGAGTGGTAGTTGGACGAATAATTTCTCCTTTGCAAAATTCACGCATCTTTGCCAATTTGTGATCGTTCTAGCTCTTTTTACGACATTAGCAATATTCTCTCTCTTCCCCATTGCCTCAAACATGAGATCAATACAATGCGCTGCACATGATGTCCAAAACACATTATGATGCTTCATTAACTTTTTTCCAGCTTTGACAAATGCAGAACCGTTGTCGGTCACGACTTGGACAACATTATGCTCTCCCACCTCCATGATTACATCCCTCAATAATTTGTAAATACACTTGTAGTTCTTTATATGGTCTAAAGCATCAACGGACTTCAAAAAAATTGTCTTTCCCTTGGAGTATACCATGAAGTTTATGATAGAGAATCTGGTCGAGCCAGTCCATCTGTCACACATGATTGTGTAACCATTAGTTTCCCAATTTGACCTCAACTTGTTAACATACTTGCCAATGTCTTTATACTCCATTTCCAAATATTTGTTTCTTACCTCATAGGGAGTGGGAGGTTGTACTCCAACATCGACCTGTTGAAATCCCAATACCATATTTTTGAAATGATGTGATGATGCCTTCTCAGCAGGGACATTTTCATAGATAAAGAACTTGCTAATTAGACGCCCCATTCCCTCCTTCACATTACCTCCAGTGAAATAACTCCAAACACTCTTTTGACGTGTTTTGGATGACTTATATAAACTTAGGGCTATTGGTGGTGTTGGTTGTGATTCTCTAACACTTGCTCCCCGTCTCTTTTGTGCACCACCACTTGTCCCGGAACCTTGTGCTCTATTAGGAATTTTATGAAGGTGTTCTCTTTCCCATGCTAACTGTTTGGAGGCACGTAATGCTTGTTTGAAATTGCGTCGTTCTTCAGGTCCTATGTCATCATCGCATTCGTCCTCATCGTCGTCATCATCACTGTCAACCGCTTGGCCAATGACTTCTCCTCATAGCCCAGTTCAAATATTTTCCATTCCATGTGTTTCCTTTTCCTTCTGGTGTTTTTTATTTTTTTAATAATGTGGTGATGAATGCCTTCACTTCTGGGGGGACATTATCGCATCGTTGGACATTATTTCCTCGATCTAATCCACTAAGATAGTACTTAAGTCGTGTCACTCTGCCACTCTTCATTACCCGACCACAATATTTGCAAATTGTGCCATGATTGTTTCCGTATATTGGGTCTCCATGTTCCCAAGCTGGATCGCGTTTAGTAACTCCACTAGACATCTTAAACGTACCTATATTTATTTTTCATGGAAATTAGGCAATTATTTTTTGGCCAAAAAATATAGTAGTGATGACGGTTATATAAGAGAACCTAAATAATAAAGTTATTCTACAGAAAAATTAAATATGAAGTAAAGAAAATGATTGTAAGAATTGAAGTAATTATAAAAATAATATGGAATAATAAAACCTAATATTAATGAATAATAATCCAATTTGATAATAAAATAATCCTAATATTAAACATATTAATGAATAATAATCCAATTTGATATTAATTCAATTTAATAATAATCCAATTTAATGAATAATCCAATTTGATAATAATCCAATTTAATGAATAATAATCCAATTTGATAATAAAAAAAAACCTAATATTAATGAATAATAATCCAATTTGACAATAAATGTGACAACCCATCCCAAATTTTATTATTTTATAAATTTTAAAAGCATGATTTTACGATGATGCCCTAGATGTGAAGGGTTTTTGACTTTCATTTACCAACGTATATTGAGATGTACGGAATGCTTTTAGCGTATTCCTGAAGTACTTGACAACGCGGGCTCGTAGGCGCAAACAGAAGAGGATTTGAAGTTACGGTTAAAGTTCTACGGAATTCTAAACCGAGAAGTACCTTTATTTTGGTTACTAATTATATTTTTATATGTATATAATTATAAGTATTATTAATTAATTTATGGTTGTTAGAATTAGGGGGAAAAAAGAAAGAGGAAGGTCGATAAGAGAAAGGATAGAAAGGGATTGGGCAAAACTGCCCAATCTGGAAAATGGAAGGAACGGCCGAATGAGGAGAAGAGAGAGGAGGGTGAGTGACCAACCAGAAGAAGGAAAGAAGGGAAAGGAGGGGGAAAGAAAAGGAGAGGATCGGCCGGATCCCTTGAAACCGCACCCAACCCGGTTTCGAAACCGGTGGAATTCCGGCGTTTTCGAGCCGTTTTTCAGGTGAATTTCACCCCATTTCCACCTGCAATCATCAGCATACCTCTTCCCTTTCATTCTTCTATCAAGATTCGATGGAAATTGGGTCAAATCCGTGACTTTTTGGCGATGGTGATACTGACGGGTTTTGTGAAAATTCTCCCAATTCTGAAGCAATTTCTTCCAATTGTCACCGCTCATAGACTTCCCTTAAGGCCTAGAACAATGCCCAATCAATGGTTGGAACGTTGGAGTCGAATTGAGGGCGAATCAAGAACACCCATTTTTAGGGTTCCTACGGGTTTTGGTGAAATTGGAGCCTTTCCAGGCTAAATTGGCCTTGGTAACAGGTATGAAAGTTGTTCTACTCATTGAGATCTTCAAATCTGCAAATTTTGATAATTTTTAGAGATAATTGATTTTTCAGGCAAGTCGGGGCGACCAACCGCCACCCACGGCGGCGTGTGGCCAGAGGGCCACCAATGCTATTTTTAGACTATATGTGATGTCTTGAATTCAGTTTTGAGAAGTGAATGACGTAGATTGATCGTTAGAGCCAAAATTCTCTAAGATACGTGAATAGGCCATTATATGAATCGACAATCCGACCGTTGGATCGTCATCAAACTTTAATAGGTTATTATTCATAATATATGAGGAATATAGGAACTTACAGATTGGGAATCCAACGTACGGATCTCCTCGAATTGGATTTGTAAGTTCGTAAAATAAAATGTTAACTGCCACTTGGTTTTGGCAATTGGCGGAGATCCGACTGTTGGATCGTTCCGAAACTTTAGTATGTTATTCTAGAAGCATAATGTGGATCCTTAGAAGTTACGGATCAGAGATCTGATTTGTAGATCTTTTGGAACGAATTACGTAGACTCATGTGCGATGTAAGTTATGTATCGTATCAACGAGAATTCTGAGATATAGTTTGATAATTGGTCACAGGCGCCGATCGTTGTGACGCCTCGATGCTTGTGCTAGGAAGTTGTAGCGCGGACTCCAGGTGAGTGGATCTTTCCTTGCTCATCATATGTTTCATGATTGATAATTCTATAAATGTTTTAAAATAAAACTAAGAATTTATGCCATGACATATATATATTTATATGTTATAAAATACGATGAAATGGTTGAGTTAGATTTCATCGTGATCTATCCATATGCGTATCACTATAAATGATTCTTTTTGTGAACTACGAATGACTTGATCCCTATTTAGGGTACGTAGGCAGTCTAACGAGACGTTAGATGCATCCATATAAGAAATGAGACTAAATAATCGATACCATAGCCTTGTTTAAGGAATTGAGCAATATGTGTGGGCTTTTGGTTTTAAGTATATATGCATACACTTGATGTTTCTTCCAGAAAATGCAATTATATGATTTATGCTTTAAAAATGCCATGCCTATTGAATAATGCATAAACGATGAGTTGAATTGTTTTCATATATATATATATATATATATATATATATATATATATATATATATATATATATATATAATTGTGGTGATGTGAACGCTCTAAAGTGCAAATGTGAATGCAGGACACACAGGTAAGTTCAGGTAAGTTTAGGTAAACTCAAGTAAGTATACGGTATTAGTTGATTGATGAGATATGTGATGAGATATGAATATGTCGTATAGGTCACTATAGGTGACTCTGACTTATATGCTAGTTATGATTGATGAGATATGAGATGAGATATGAATATGTCGTATAGGTCACTAGAGGTGACTCCGACTTATATGCTAGCCATGATTGATGAGATATGTGATGAGATATGAATATGTCGTATAGGTCACTAGAGGTGACTCCGACTTATATCTAGTTATGATTGATGAGATATGAGATGAGATATGAATATGTCGTATAGGTCACTAGAGGTGACTCCGACTTATGTGCTAGCCATGATTGATGAGATATGTGATGAGATATGAATATGTCGTATAGGTCGCTAGAGGTGACTCCGACTTATACGCTAGCCATGATTGATGAGATATGTGATGAGATATGAATATGTCGTATAGGTCACTAGAGGTGACTCCGACTTATGGGCTAGCCATGATTGATGAGATATGAGATGAGATATGAATATGTCGTATAGGTCACTAGAGATGACTCCGACTTATATGCTAGCCATGATTGATGAGATATGTGATGAGATATGAATATGTCGTATAGGTCACTAGAGGTTACTCCGACTTACATGCTAGTATATGTAATGAATACGTGACGAGCTAGCCTAGGTGATGAAATATGAGAGGAGCTATTATATGTGATGAGTTATGGATAAGTCGTACAGGTCACCCTTGGTGACTCCGACTTGCGTACTATTATGAGTTATTAATCGCATGATTATTTGATATTATTGGTGAGATGTTGTGTTGTGGTACATTATGATTTCTCTGGAAATTATACACGTGTTGTAGCGAGGGATTACATGTTTTATGTGTTTTCTATTAGTATTTTACTTACAGGGCCACTCACCCTTGTCTTGTCTTCACCCTCCATGTATTATTAGCTGAGTTATTATCACCAAAGACTCGCGGCGATTCTTAGTATCGGAGGCTATTTCGAGGGTACGATTCTTATATCACTTTTCTGTACTTGCTTATGCTCTAACATCATTGTGAAGTGGGTTCATTCCCGCTCACTAGTGCACTCTGGTATTTAGGCACTCTTAGGTTTAAATTTATTCACAATTTTCCACATCATCACACTTTATGGCTTCGTCACCTTCCAGGTGTCGGCCAGCACAGCTTGATTCGGAGTCCTAGTGGACATTCCAGGTCGGGGTGTGTCAATAAAACCTAATATTAATAAAATAATAAAATAATAAATAACATTAAACATATTAAAATTATCCTAGGGAATAATTATACAACATTACTTAATTACTTCAACAAATTAACATGCAAGTATTATTTGGTTCTTAGGTCACATGTACGGGTCCACACAAATTTTTTTGTTGTTGTACAAATTACAATAATATAAATATAAGTTTGTAAACTTACCTTAAATATGGAACCCTTTGTGTTGAAGCTCTGAAAGGGCTCTGGAAAGGCTCTGAAAGGGCTAAGGGAAGAAGAAGAAACGAAAAGGTGTAATAGAGGTGTGATGATCTGATACTCCGAATGTGAAAGAGTTGGAAGTGACACATGGTTTTGAGTATGAAACCAACCACCACTACTTTTTGTCTTGTCAAAAGTTGTCAAAAGTTTCAAAAGTTGGCCCGTTTGGGGGATTTATATTATATATATTATATATTATATTATGTAACTTATCATAACACACACACACACTGACATACACACACACCGACACACACACACACACTGAATTATTATGTTTATTTTATCGATATTATCCCGATATTATCGATATTATCCCAATATATTGACGAAAATAAGGTGGATACGTGTGAAAATATCCCCCTTAAAAAAAACGATATTATCGGTGAAATATCGCCGATAATATCGATATTTAAGACCTTGCTCATGACAGATGTGAGATCCGACATTACCCGGGAGAGAGGAGGTGATGTGCCTTATATGTACATGCTCACGTCCCTATAGTGAGATGCGTTTTGGGTGGAAGCCCAAGAACAAAACCGTGAGGGTATGACCCAAAGCAGACAATATCTTACTATGCAAACTGGGATGTGACAATTTGGTATCAGAGCCACTCCCCGGCCGAAAGTGTGCCGACAAGGGCTTCGAGTCCCTAAGGGGGTGGATTGTGAGATCCTATATTGCCCGGGGGAGAGGAGGTGATGTGCCTTATATGTACATGCCCATCTCCCTATAGTGAGACACGTTTTGGATGGAAGCCCAAGAACAAAACCGTGAGGGCGTGGCCCAAAGCAGGCAATATCTTACTATGCGGACTGGGATGCGACAATAAAAGTTTGTTTATCATGGATTTTATTGTTTTGATCTCATGGATATTAAGAGCAATTATAATATTTGGTTTTGAGTATGCTGTATGCAAGTGTTGACTCTAGTGGGAGAATATAAGACTATATTAGAGTTGCACACTTGTATGTAAAGTCTCATATAGATCAAGGATTTTATAGCTAAAGCAATCCTGATACGAATAATATACCTAATCAGATATGAATACTAAAGTTTAGGTGATAAAATCTTGTTCGAGTAGAATTACATGATGGGAAGTTCTCTACTCGAATTCCACCAATTTTACTATTGTGGAGCCAAAAATAATCAAGAAAATTATGGAGTTGACATGTGGATTTTTGGGTAAAAAGGACAAAATTAGCCTCGAGGCACACCGGGATTCCCATGCACATGCAATAGACAATAACAGCTCAATCAAGCAAGAGTCAAAGGTGATCAAAATGGTATTTATTCAAATCCCTCTCATCACTTCTCATTAAATCCTTATTCAAAAGGTAACTCCTAAATTTCCTATTTAAATTAGGATTAATTGTCATGTTAATTACAAGATATTATTTCACATAATATCTTGCAATTATTCACCCAATTACACCATATATTGCCGGCCACTTCCCTATACATAGACTTATTATCCCACTAAAAAGTTAAGCCATTTGCTACCCACAAACTCCTAAACACATTATTTTCAGAATTCTAATTTTGGCATCAGAGATTCTTCGGCCAAAGCCCCCCCATTCTGAAGGAAGATTTGTGAAAAACATGTTCATTTGAATAACATCATATAGCATGCAATTAACAATTAAAGGCGGAATCATGCTTTCATGTATTCAAAAACAAAACATTTAACCATGAAATTCAAAGCCTAGTAGATTGGTGAACCAAGAAACAACTCAAAACAAAGTGAGTTGAAATATATTACCTTTGTTGATTCCTCTTTGCATAAGCAAAGGCTAATCACCCAAGAGATAGGGCCTTCATTTCTAACTTCTTAGATCCATGGACTTGGATGGAAGAAAAGGTTCTCCAAGTTCCCAAAATTGAGAACCTCTAAAGATTCTACACCAAGGAGAGCATGGATGATGAATGAGTGACCTTGGAGGACTAGATGACTAGCTAAACACCTCCAAGGTGGCCGGTCTCCCTAGAGAGAAAATGGAGCTTTGTGTTCTCATCTTTTCTCCTAGAAAAACCCTTAATGAATTTTGGCTATAAAGTCATATTTATACCTTAATTCATTTGAGTGACAAACTTGCAATTAAGTCAAGTTCACTACCCTTTAACATTATGGCCGGCCTTAGGGTTTTGTTTGGGCTTTTGGGCCTTTGTGAATTAAGTTGTCATACAACTTAAGTCAATGGACTTGACGTTCGAAGCCCATTGGGCCTTGAGGCCCAAAACTAACCCGTGGTCTTTAACGAACTTATTCGTTTGATTAATTAACATATTAATTAATCCTAACCATAAATAATTAAACCATTCAATTATTCTTACTCATTTCATTTGTTTCGTCCATCTCTACCTTACACGGTGTACGATCCATTAGGTTTCTTTTAGCGAGGCAGTGGGCGATTAAAACAATTTTACATCGATTGTGAATTGAAACTTACTTTCAATTCTCCCTTTAGTGATTACACACGTTTAGGGCTTCCACAAACCATGAGTGACACCTAGCCGTATGTCATGGTTACCCAAGCTAATCAGAAGAGGTAGAGAACCTATTCAGTTTAGGATTACAAATGCAATACGGTCTTTCTCTAATCTAATACTCTTGACCACATTGTTTGGTTTGATAGTTTATTTATTCATGTCTACTATCCAATGTGATTCGTTTGCTTATATGATTACCTTGAATGTGATTTGGAACGCATTCCTAAATCTCATTCATACTCTGATCACAGATTTTAATCATATCATAGAGTATTCTCCCTCAAACCATTTGAAGGTTAGAGATCCCTTGTTGCACATTCACTTGTCTCCATGACTAAGTGGCTTAACCCCAATGATGCCGTGGACACCCCGATGGGGTGACTTTGACATAATCAAAGATCAAGGACTTAACCACAAGACAACTGTGATGCCTCAGGTCAAAGGACTAATTTGCATTATCCCAACCATGAGTTCTCATGTGACATGAGTATGAGAACTCCTCGTTGATCGTGTTCAGTGGACTCATTCTCTATTGAGCACCTACGTACTTGTCTTGATGTCACACACACCAATGACTCGAGACTAGTCACTCTCCCTGAGAGAAGACACAGCACGTACCGATCTTAACGGACTGTCAATGCCCAATTGGCAATCCTATGATCAGGAACATTTAGGATGTGTCTACGAAAGAATGGTCTCGTGAATCTAACTTCATTAGATTGCATTCTCTCAATCACATATTCCTTGGACTTTATCGTTTAAGCATATAACATTTATATGAGACGGCTCAAACAATAATCATTGCCCTTTATATGTAAACTAGATTAGTTTAACATGTGAAATGTCCGTAAAGTATCATCATATGATTGGTTTTAGGGCACATTTCCAACACATTCATCGTGGGCCCATGACTTTTAGGGAGGGAATCAAAATGAATAGTACCTGTAACTGTGTTCGGTTCTGCCTCGGCCTCCAAGTAGATAATGCACAGACTCTACCAACGCGCTGAGTACCTGCCTGAGACGTCCCAGCTCCACTGTTTTGGGCCCCAACTCACTGAGAATTTCCACCAGACTGCCTACCACTCTGCTGCCCAGTCATCTGCTGGCCCGAGCCTGAAGGTGCTCCAGCAGGCCTACTATGTGCTGAAGATGCCACTGAACCCCCAACATTAGCAGCAGGTCTGCCAACACCACAAACGGTAATCTGGGGACAATCACGAAATAAGTGACCAATCTCACCGCACAGGTAACAAGTCTTAGAACTGGCTCTACATGTGCCATTGTGTCGGCGTCCGTAATGAGCACAAATCCGTGGAAGTGTCTTATGTGACTGGTCATAAGATCCCTTGGAAAGGCTCTCTGAACGGCCTCCAGAAGAAACCTGGTTTCCACGCCAGAACACGCTCTGAGTACCTCCTCAGAAACGACCATGATGACTCGTCCAGTAGAATGCTGGGAGCCTTCTCTAAAAGTAGCATAAAAATCTCCACGAAAAGTATCCTGATACCCACTATGTGACGCTCATTGAGAACCACCAAACGAGAACCCCTGGCGCTTCCGGAACCTACCAGAAAATGCATCAGATGACTGGCCTCTGACCGGCCCCTCTTTCTCTATTCCCCACTCTCTCGTGCATCACGCCCCTCATTAATCTCAGTTGTGCGTGCACGATCAATCGCCTAGGCTTAAGAAGGCCCTGGACCGATAACAGATTTCTGATACTAGGGTTGAACCCCCTAATAAGTTTCTTCGTTTTCTTATCTTCAGGAAGAGACTGAGAGAAACGGTAAAGTCGAGTAAAACGGGCCACATAATCAGCAACTGTATCAGTTCCCTGCTCAACAGTGGCAAACTCAGCCTCCAACTCGTCTCGGAATGACTCTGGGAAGTACTGCTCAAAGAATGCAGTCTGAAACCGCTCCCAAGTAAGAGGTCCCCTGGCTACTAATAATGGACGAGTGATCTGCCACCACTCGTAAGCCTCATCTGTCAACATATACACTGCAAGATCAACCTGCTCATCGGATGAGCAACGCAGTACAATGAAAATTCTAGCGATCTGATTGATCCAGGACTCCACCGCCCACAGATCAGTACTACCATCGAAATAAGGTGGCTTATGGGTACGGAACTCCCCATACAAAGACTTCTCCCTACCAGGAGTCGCACGAACGTGTGCCTGCATCAACTGTGTTAAATCTTCGATGGCTCGAAAAGCTCCATCGGGTCCATCATAATCATGGCTAGCCTGCTGAACAGAACCAGGAGTGCCCTCGTCAGGAACATCATCCCCAAACTGCTGAGTAGTACCGTGTGGGGTCGTCATAATGTCTGATACAAGAAGAATTCAACATAAGCATATAATCAACATTCGAGAGACGAATTCACGGACCTAGTCAAGGTTCACTACACAACCTTCCCAAGGCTTCCTCACTCTAAGGCTAAGGTATGAAACCCTGAACCTAAGCTCTGATACCACAAAATTTGTCACGCCCCGATCCCAACATACGTCGAGAATCGACACGTGACAAGGAAATAACATTCGTTGAATACGGTATAAGTTACAGAATGAAATAATTTAACTGATAACCCAAAATAATGTGAAGGTGGCTAAGTTCTCCACAAAATATTTACAAATATGTACATCCAAAAAAGAAGCATAATCTTTGTTTTACTAAGAACAAGTATGAGGTGCTCAAAAGAAAGTCCCAAAAGAGGAAATGGACAAGATATTTAAGCAAGTTGCAGGTGAAGGAGATAGGAGAATCAGTTGAGAATATGAGGAATTGGCCGGTTTGAAATGGTTGGTGGAGCTCAAGCCTCACGGTTTCACAAAATAGGCAGGGGGAAAGAAAAGTGGCCCTTCGTTTCTTTCCAAATGGGTCCTTTCATACCCTTTTAAAAAAAAATCTGACAGGTTCCCTCTTTTCTATTTTTTTTTTCTACTAACTTAACTTAACCTTTAACCCATGATTCCCACAATCTATAGTTCACAACTTCAAACATCCGTAACTATACCGTTATAATTCGGACTCGCAAACGGCTTTCGCCTACGCGTTCGTGGGTTCGAGATCTATTTAAAAACACTAGTTGCAACTTTGAAATATCAACGAACGATAAAGATTGATTATGAAACTTCCAACTCGATAACTAATCAATTACTAAACTTATAATTAGTGGAATTAAAATTAACTAATAAAGATAACGTAATCGCGAAATACGAATTTAAAATTCGAGATACGTAATGAATGGTGAAATTCTGGGGAAGGGATTACACATAATTTCCAATTAAGTGGGAATCTACATCAAAATAGGAAACTATCCCTTGTTTCCTAAAGCAAGGGAATATCTCTACACTACTGCCCTTTCTTGTGAGTAGCATAATAGGTGTAGGGGCATTTGTGGAGCCAAAAATAATCAAGAAAATTATGGAGCTGACATGTGAACTTTTGGGTCAAAAGGACAAAATTACCCTCAAGGCACACCGGGATTCCCACTCGCATACAACAGATAATAATGGCTCAATCAAGGAAGAGTCAAAGGTGATCAAAATGGTATTTATTCAAATCCCTCTCATCACTCCTCATCAAATTCTTATTCAAAAGGTAATTCTCAAAATTCCTTTTTATATTAGGATTAATTGTCATGTTAAATGCAAGATATTATATTCACCCAATTATACCATATATGGCCGGCCACTATTCTCCAAATAGGGTCGGCGACTCCTCTATAAATAGCCCTATTATCCCACTAAAAAGCTAAACCATTTGCTACCCACAAACTCCTAAACACATTCTTTTTAGAATTCTAATTTTGGTATTGGAGATTCTTCAGCCAAAGCCACCCCCCCCAAAATAAAATAATCGTGGGTGCATGAGGCTTTTGACCTTAATCTTAGGTGTTATTTTGCAGGTGCATTTTTGTCAAAGGAGAAGACGGCGAAAATTTGTATCCACAACTATATAACAAGGGTCCTTGCTCTCACACTTGATACACATAAATAACCCTTCTAGCCCCATTGAATAGAGTTGTGATAAGTTGAGTGAAAGAGAGTAGAAGATCATTTGTTTTGCTATGGAGTTGTCACGATACAAGGAGAGAAGCACACACTCAGAAGATTGCTCAACGAAGGTTCTAATCTAGATAAATGTTTTTAGTTGATTATGAATTTCCTTATTACAGTTTCATGTTTACAATCTTAATTTTAGTTGATTAGTTCGGAATAGGGATGGGCAACGGTTATGGCGGGCGGATAACCACGGTTATTTACCCATAACCGTTTAAGCTCTTACATTCATAACTGTTTACCCGGCGGGTAATTGCATAAACGGTTATACTCACACCCATAACTGTTTACAAACAATTAACCATACCCATAACCGTGTACCGATTTAACCGTAATCGCATATACCCGTTTATCCGTTTATCCATTTTTTAACCCATTTGCCCTTTTTTTACCCATTTACCCCTGTTTTATCCGTCTACACGTTTTTTTAACAACTTAAAATTAAAAAAAAGAAATTTGTATCTCTGAGAAAGTTTGGCAGTAGAATTCCCATTCGAGCAACATGCATCTGCATCCATAAAGGATGTTGAAATTAAAGAAATCTTTTTGTTGTCCAATATATATATATATATATATATATAGTTGCACTGTACGTGCAAATCTTTGATGTCTTTTAGAACTACCCTATATAAATATATTTATATTTAGAGGTATTCATCAATTTCCCCCCTGAACTTGTGACTATTGGCCAATTTCCCCCCTCAACTTTAATTTTGGCCAATTTCCCCCCTCAACTCTCATAATTAGTCAATTCCCCCCCTCAACTTTAATTTGGCCAATTTCCCCCATCAACTCTCATAATTAGTCAATTTGCACTCTACTGTTAATTTTTTAATTTGATCATAATTAAACAAGTGTGTGTAAGAAACTAAATAAGATGTACGTTAATCATTTTCCTATGTCTTTATCCTATTACAAATAGATTAAAATTTAGAATTTTACAATTTATCATAGATAGTATTATTAGTCATAATAAATCAGTATGGAGTAATGTTATTTGATTTTTTATTATACAAAATTGATCAAACTTCGACTGTTTTGCCGAAGATGAGAGAGAGTTGGAGATGAGAAAGAGCGCACCGAGGAGAGAAAGATGAGTGGCGGAGTCTAGAGAGATTAAATAATTTTAGGATTTTTAGTTATGTATTTTATTTTTAATTTTACATATATTAGATAAATTGTTTATAACCGTTTATTTGTTTAAACGGTTACCCATAACCGTAACCGTGAATTTTAAATAGACGGGTAACCGCAATATGGGTATTTTGCCCATCCCTTCGGAGACTCCTATCATGTTCTCAGTAGCATGTGAGCCTTCATCACGGAGCTCACACTTCGTTCATGTTGCACATCGAAGAAAGCAAGAGACGTACACTTCAGCATTGTGACATATCCAGGCTATTCCGAATGATCAACTTCTTGATCGTGTCTGTCGCAAACTTGTTTTGAATTTCGGATATTTGGGATTTCAATTTCAGATTTGAGGAAATTGTTAGCAGGGCCGGTCCAGAGATTTTTGAGGTCCGGGGCGACGTCAAAAAAAGTGCCCTAACTTCATGTAAGAAAATTATTTATTTTCACACATAAGACATCGAAAAAAACTATACTTAGAAAAACACTTCAAACTCAATAATTTAGAAACATAGAAAGATTAATTTATTTTGTATTGAGAGAGGGAAACAAAAAAACTTCAGGCTTACAAGTAGATAGATGATGAGTTTTGTTTTCCATTTGAAATTTGAATGTGTTTTTGAATAAATCGTGAGATGTTTTTTTTCTTATTTACTAACCTTGTCAATATGGGACTAAAAAATAATGATGTTTTTGAGTCTTTAATTGATATGTATTAAATGAATGAGCACTAAATTAAACATTTTGATGACACGTCATATAATTTGCAAATTTGGTCTACGTATTATTCTTTGTTGAAGATTAGACTTGAATTAAAACGAATATTTAAAAATAACAACCCACATAGCTACTAGATAGTAACTAAAAATAAATTAACAACCAAACAAAAAATTGTAAAAAATTGAAAAAAAAAACATGGCACATGGCATTTCGAACTTAGGACCTCTTGTTAATTTTAAACAACAAAAATCATTGTTTCTAATTAAACTTCTTGATCCTTTAACCAAATTTTATAAATTTATACTCCTATAAAAAGAAATTTGTAAAAAATGGAAAGTAAATAAGCACACATGGTGTTTTGAACCCAAGACCTCCTCATTATTTTCACATGACAAACCACCACTTCTAGTTAAATTTCTATGTCTTTGAACCAAATTTTATAAATTTATACTCTTATAAAAACATATATAAATATATCACCCTAATAATTTTGGTGCCCCTAATTTTTTTAGGCCCTGGACGGTCGCCCTGCTTGCACTGGGCCTGGGCCGGCCCTGATTGTTAGTCTTTATATTCCTTAATGATCTTTCTTTCTTTTCTTTTTATTCCATTGCTTGCTAGTTTTCTCTTCAGTGTTCTTACTTCATCTTCAATGCAATGCACATCTGCATATTTGGTGACATGTGAGAGCCATATGTATAAAGTTGGATGAGTGAATAGTGAATAACGCTTTACTTGAATTGAACGTTGTGTACAACCATGGATATTACCTGAATTAATGAGCCACACATTTCAAATATTTATTAATTAAACACAAATAAAGTACCGGATCCCGATTCTCCACATTTAAGCTGGATCATAAAGTAATATATCAAAATTCACATTTCCCTCCCAGCAATGCATGGGACCATGCATGCACTAAAGTAATTTAATTAATTCCTCCATTATTACTGCCTCAAATTTTATACTGGCTGGTTTTTTTTTTTTCCTCCGTACAAATAATGTATTTACATTAAAGGAAAATGTATTTGGTCGATCTCATTCTTTTTTATGTTTCAAAACGATTCTGAGATGGCCAGCTGCAGCTTCTCCTGCTCAGTAAGCGAGTGACGGAAGTGGCACCGGTGACCGTAAGGACACGCGCCGCCAGCTAACACCATACGGCAGAGCTGAGTCTTGTAGCGCGGGTGCCTCATCACGGGACGGAGCTCCCTAACGCCGTGAGCGAACTGGCAATTCTCCCCGTACGGACACGTCCCGGTCTCCTCCCACTTGTTGCACAACTCCGTCTTCAGCATGCCCTGATTGAACAGCTTCATCTCGCTTTGCTGCACTTGCGCAAACGCTAACATCATCCACTTTATATATAATCATAATTATAATTAGAGATACTTTGGATGCGGTCCCTAATCTTTAACATTCTTTGATTAAAACCTTAATAATATTCAAAGTTTGATCAAAGTCCATTGACTTTGTACACCTCATTATATTACTATTAATATTTATATTTTTATAGTTTTGACATAATTGTTTGATATTTTATGAGATTTATAATCCTATATATTTAAAATTCCTCATTATAATACTTTTAGAAACTGTTACAATAAAAAATTCAAACATTTTGATTTAATAAATGGATAAAAACTATATAAAAATAAGAAATAATAAATGGCAAAAGAATGTATCCATAGTGTTAAAAAAATAGGTACATTTTACAAAAAAAAAAAAGGTACATTTCACATATAACAAAGTGGTACATTAATAAAGAAGAATGGGTACATTATAAAACTAAAAAGAAAATACTACAAATGAATTTTTAGGGTACAGATAAAAGATTAAAAAATTATGAGTACAAATGAATTTTTAAAAAATATAGGTGCTAAAAGAAATTAATACATGGGTACAAAATAAAACTAAAAAGAAAATACTACAAATTTTTTAAAAATGTTGCAAATTAAAAGTGGGTACAAACTAAAAATATAAATATATGATACAAAGTTTAGGCATAAAACATAAATATACCTTATGTAATTTTTCTATCATTGATTAAATATACAATGTCACGTGACGGTATACACATGGGTACAAACACAAATAAAACTTTAAAAAATTGGGCACAAAAAGAAACTAATATATAGGTACAAACTAAAAATGAAAAGAAAATTGGTACAAATTAAAAAATATTTGCAAATTAAAAATAGGTACAAACTAAAAATAAAAATATATGATAAAACATTTAGCCATAAATATAAATATACTAATTGTAACATTTTTAACACTAAATGAATATATTTAAAAATAAAAATATTTTATTATTCAAATAATTAATGATGTTATTAATACCCAAGGACCTTGATCAAAAATTGAAAATGAATAGGCTTTTAATCAATTGAGTAATGAAAATAATGATGTGAACCTAATTTTCCCTTATAATTATTTATTTATGTGAATTTAATTATTTTTAATTGGTTAAGTTTGAAGTTATAGTTTAAACTCACAGTCACCGGTCTAGAAACGAGTTGATTAGGGACTCGTGGCCGAGTCGAGGAGCGAACCGAAATGCTTTTGGGGAGGGAGATCCGGTCCGTGTTCACAAGTCGGTTACGCTCGATGACGCTAGTCGGACTGATATCAGAGGACTCTTCCGAAATGGCACCGTCGTGAGGACCGAGATATCCAAATCCGAGTCGCTGAAAGTCGTCGAGAAACGATGCCGCCATCGGACTCTGATATGCGGACGACGACGATGACGAGAGGAGGCAGCTCTGGAAGGCTGCCTGCGAAGAGAGGAGCTTGACGAGGTCGGTGTTCGCCGATCGGAGTTGAGCGTTCTCGTTGCGGAGTGAGTCGAGCTCGTTAGTGAGGTGGCGGAGGTGAGAATTGCATAGGTTGTAGTGGTCGCGGAGCTCCTGGTACTCGAGGACCAGCTGAGCCTGGTTGAGGTTGTGCGACGTCGTACTGTGGTGGTGGTGGTCATCGGAGTCTGAATCCGAGAAGGAGGTGGAGCGAGTGGAGGGAGTGAGAGAGAGGGAACTTGGAAGTGTGTATTTTGGCGGGAAAAGTGAGAGGTACATGGAGTCGCAATCGTCCCCGAAATCCCGGGAGGAATCGGGCGAGTTTGGGAAGGCAGTGTTGGTGTTGGTCTCCATGTAATATATTATATTGAATATGAATTAAGGGAAAGAAATTGAGGAGAGCTGAGAGTGGAAGGGGAGCATCAAAACAGTTAGAGTCCATAACTGAATTTATATGTTATTTGTTAGTTGTGTAGTTAGAGAGAGAGAGAGAGAGGGAGGGAGGGAGGGAGGGAGGGGTTGCTGTTGCTGTTGGTGTTGTTTGTTGTTTGTTGTTTTTTGTTGTTGGTGGAGATGGTGCAATGCAAGGGAATGTTTGGCTTGGTGTTGAAGTTTAGTGTGTGTGAGGTGAAGATGGAAGCTAATAGCTTAACTAGAGAGAGAGAGAGAGAGAGAGAGAGAGAGAGAGAGGTTGGTTGGATGAAGACTGGCGTTGTTAGAGGAAAGAAGTTCTATATTGTAAGTAAGGTTTAATAATAATTGTATTTGTATGTTGATGGTTTGCTTGTATATCACAACTTTAACAAACTCTCTTATATGGCCCCTCCTTTTGGTAACTGGCACCTTCTCAATCAAACATACAATGTGACCATTTAGCTTCTTGTGTAACCAACAACCAACCTCGTCTCCCCCTCACAAAAGGTATTCTTATTTCATTTTATTATTTTATTATTTTGGCTATTTTTGGAACATCTTACTTTTTTGCTTTAAGTTTTAATTTTTATGTTTGAAATACGAGGAAACTATATGAGAGAATTGAGAGATGAAGAAGGGAGATGAGAGGGGAAAATAATAAAGAGCAAAAAGCATTATGAATGTTTATATTGACAGCATTTTTTTAGGAAACGTTGCATGAGTGCCGCATTTTTGTCCAATTAGAACACAATACCGGGTTTTTCATGTTGGATGTATGCCCTAAAAGCAATCAAGATTAGTGGTTTGGTTAAGTAATACAAGGATTAGCCATAATTTAATGGATAAATTACATTTTACCACTTCAACATTCGGTCACATAATAAACTCAAATCTTATCTTTTAAATATTGCAATATATCATACATCAATTTACAAATTAGTTGCAATATTACACTCTATTAAAAAATTTGTCAATTTGGTCATTAATTGATGTTATGGCAAGTGTAAGTCCTACATGTTTGTAGACATGATCATCAAATTTGTGCAACATGACAGAAAAAAGTTTAATTATTTAAGAAAGCCAAAAAAGAAAGAAAAAAAAAGTTATTCTCAACATCTATTTGTACTATCTCTCTAATAGAGATAGAACTCACATATATTGGTAGGCTCTACCTCTATGAAAGAGATTATACAAATAATGGTACAAATAAATGGTAAGTATAGCACTACTCAATAAAAAGAAAGTTTAATTTTTCCTTCTTCCTTCAAGGGTGCTAGCTTTTGTTGTAGCCTATTTTATTTGACTAAGGGAAGGGGGGTCGGTGGCAAGGAGAGATTGTAGAGAGAGATGTGTTTATAGGAATGTAGGGGAATGTGTGTGTTATTCCTCCCTATGTAGTGCCTTTATTTATAGTAATAAGAGGGAGAAGAAATCCTTCAACCCCAAGGAATACAAGTCCATATAGGAAATAATAACTAGAATCAAATCTAATCTAGGATTTACACAATCACACTTAAACTAGAAAAGTTTATAACACTCCCCCTTGAGTGTGTAAATACTCAAGATAGATTCAGCATCATGTAGAATTTGAGGAAGTCGACTCGTCGACATTGATTCTAGGAACAATGCTATTCTCAACAAGATAGGAACTTGCATAAGGAAGTAAGTCTCACTAAAAAACCCTAAGGCTATGGCAAAAACCCGACTAGGGAAAAAATCCATAGTCTAAGGAAAAATGCATGAGTAATGCAAAGTCAAATGAAACGTCTATGGGACGTCATCACGGATATGATTAACCCAAGGTGGGTGCCTCGTTAAAACCTAGTTAGGTAGCAAAAACCCATTGGAAAAAATGCTCCTATTCGTAGGGAAAATAAGTACATTAAGATCAAGCAAGTATTCTTCAGAATACTCCCCCTGAGTTCGACACAATTCCAAATAGAACTAGCAAGGTTACAACTCAAAAAGTTTACGCATACCAATTCCTTGAACAAGCTTCTGAAACATCTCCTTCAATAGTGATTTGGTGAAGAAATCGGCCAAATTTTCTTGTGAATGGATTTGCGTGACTTCAATCTTCTGATGCTCTTGTTGTTGATGTGAGAAGAAGAACTTCGGCGCAATGTGCTTGGTGTTGTCTCATTTGATGTAACCTTTCTTGAGATGTTCAATGCATGTTGTGTTGTCTTCATAGATCATCGTCGAGACATCCACGACATGGTAAAAATCGTAGGAGCTTTAAATATAGCCCACAACTACTCTCAACCAAAAGCATTCCTGAGTTGCTTCATGTAAGGCGAGAATTTCAGCATGGTTAGACGAAGTGGCAACTAAGGTCTGTTTAGTTGACCTCCAAGAGATTGCGGTGCCTCCAGCGGTAAAGACATAACCCTTTTGAGAACGCTCCTTGTGCGGATCAAATAAGTATCCTGCGTTGGCATAACCAATAAGGTGAGAACCAACTTGAGATAATGGGGTGCATCATCACTCGAAGATCTATATAGATAGAACAAGCCTAAATCTGTAGTACCGTTAAGGTAACGAAAGATGTCTTTAACACCAGTCCAGGGTCTGCGTGTTGGTGCATTACTGTATCTTGCCAAAAGATTAACAGTGAAGGAGATGTCGGGTCTAGTGCATTGAGCTAAGTATAATAAAGCACCTATCGCACTTAGATAAGGTACTTCAGGCTCCAAAATCTCTTCATCATCCTCTTTCGGACGGAAGGGATCTCATTTTGCATCTAGCGATCGAACGACCATAGGAGTACTCGAAGGCTTCGCTTTATCCTTGTTAAAGTGGCACAACACCTTCTGGGTGTAGTTCGTCTGATGTACTAAGATTCCATTTAAACGTTACTCTATCTTGAGATCGAGATGGCATCGATTCTTTCTTAGATCTTTCATCTCAAATTTCGACTTCAGGTGTTTAGCAGTTCTCGCGAGCTCTTCAGGAGTTCCGATAAAGTTCATGTCATCGACATATACTGCAATTATCGCAAAACAAGAATGTGACTTCTTAATGAACACACAGGGGCATAATTTGTTGTTCACATATCCCTGATTAGTCAAATACTCACTCAGACGGTTATACCACATTCCTTCGGATTGCGTCAAACTGTAGAGTGAACACCTCAACCGAATTGAGAGTATGTTCCAAGGTTTGGAAATATTTGATCCAGTCAATGTAAGTCCTTCGGGAAATTTCATATAGATTTCCGTATCAAGATCCCCATAGAGATACGCAGTTACTACATCCATCAGCTGCATAATCAGTTTTTCAGAAACTACCAAACTGATAAGGTAGCGAAAAGTAATCACATCCATAACGAGTGAATAAGTTTTGTCATATTCAATCCCGGGGCGTTGTGAGAAACCTTATGCAATAAAACGAGCTTTGTAACGCACAATTTCGTTCTTCTCATTACATTTCCAAACGAAAACCCACTTGTAGCCAACGGGCTTCACATGTGAAGGAGTATGAGCTACAGGTCAAAACACCTTATGTTTCGCAAGCGAATCGAGCTCGACTTGGATTGCTTGTTTCTAGTTTGACTAATCAGTTCTACGTCGACATTCATCAATGAAACAGGGTTCAATGTCATCGCTCAACATGATCTCAGTAGCTACTGCATATGCTAATGCATCGTTGATGATCATCTCATTTCTACACCACACATCATCTAAGCTAGCATAATAGACCGAAATCTCACAATTTTAAGGAGGTGGATTCGTCTCTTCAAGGATGCTTCCGTAATCTAGAATTTCCTTATGAGTTGGATAGAATAAGTAAGCAACAGTCGGATTCACGATAGGCTCTTCACATGCCTATGCCGTGGGTTTACTTTTTCGAGGGTGTGAATCCTTTGAACCAAGAGGTCTGCCATGCTTATGTGTAGGAGCAGATGATTGACTAGCAGCTAATGTACGTGGATCACCAAAATTGGCGTCCCAAGCCTCCATGAGGGAAATCCGTCGTACATTTGGTACATCCATCTTTGCAAGTGTATTCACAGCTGGAATATGTGATCTTGTCACTCGTACTAGATTGGTGAAAGCATCTGGCATGCTCTGAACTATACTCTGGAGATCTAATATGCGTTGCACTTCAGTTTCAGACTGAGCGGTGCGAGGATCTAAATGAGACAAAATGTGAGTCATCCACGATAATTCGCGTGGTTTTTTAAGAATGTTGACGTTCTTATCTCCCCCTAATGACGGGAAGACTGTCTCATAAAAGTGACAATCCACGAAACGAGTGGTAAACAGATCGCCTGTCAAAGGTTCTAAGTAACGAATAATTGAAGGAGAATCATATCCGACATAGATTCGCATCCTTCGCTGAGGCCCTATTTTTGTACATAAGGATGGAGAAATCGGCACATAGACCGCACAACAAAAAACGAGCATATGCGACATGGCGGGTTCGTATCTGGTAACCAACTGAAAGGCGCTATATGGTTGGGTCGCAACAGGCCTCAGGTAGGTCAACATGGTTGCGTGCAATATTGTATGGCCCCAAGCAGCGATTGGGAGCTTGGTATGTATGACCAACGATTGAGCAATCATTTGTAAGTGCTTAATGAATACCTCTGCCAGGCCGACATGCAATAGTCATCACAAGTTTTAGATGTGAATTCTCCATCATTATCAAATCAAATAGTTTGATCGGATAATCATGATGGTGAGCCCTGAGCTTAATAACCTGGGCCAACAGTTTAGAGAATGCAGTGTTCCTTGTCGACAACAAGCACACGTGTAACCAACGTATAAAAGCGTCAACCAAAACCATAAAATATCTAAATGGTCTGCATGGAGGGTGAATCGGTCCATAAATTTCCCCCTGAATCTTGTTATAAGAAAGCTTAATAATAAGTTTTCCCATTGAACATGTTTGACATGCGATTCCTTGAATCGAACCTAAACTTCAGGTTAGTGGATGCCTATGTGATGATTTGAGGATACAGCGCATTGCTATTCGTCCATGGTGTCCCAAACAATCATGCCAAAGTGTAATTTCGTGCGCGGCCCCAGAGGTAGGGCCGGCCACATAATGGCTCTCTATGGGACGTATGGTCGTAGTATACAGGCCACTCGAGATACGCTCAATCTTCTCTAGAATACACTTCTGGCCATATTTTAGGAAGTTATGCACAGAAATTCAACTATGTTTTCTACATGGGTTTCACCGTGGTAATTGTTATCTTTAATGTCCTTAAAACTTAACAACATTCTTCTGGAACGTGGAGAATAAAGTGCCTCATCAATGGTCAGAATTGTACCATTGAACAACATCATGCGTGCCTTACCGTATCCTTTGATCAAGTTGGATGGGCCTGAGAGGGTTGTCAGATGTGCATTCTTAGGTATGAAGTTAGTGAAATAGATGCATTCACGCAAAACAGTGTGCGTGGTTGCCAGACAACTAACTTCCCCACTAGTCATACCTAGAACGAAAAATTAATTTGAATCGGTCACAAGCATAAAAGTTCTAAAAAACAAATATCCATTCAAAATAATTTTATGTATTCAAGGATGGAAATTAATTAAAAACTTAATATCCAAAAAACAAATAACCAACAAATAATCCAAACATAAAGAAAAATTGTTCAAAATTAACCAAAAAAACAAGGAAGGGTTCGGCCACTACTGTGGAATTCGGCCCCAATGTATTCAACTAAAAAAAATAGTTTATGTCTAAGATTCTAATCTTCCATAGGTTAGGGAGCTTCTGGGCTTTGATTCCTCCCTTAGATGGGCCTTGGCTCTGTTGACCTTGACGGGATGGCTTCTGGCAGCCCCTACCACGCCTCTTTTGGTGTTTTGGGCGTTGGTTCATGCTATAGTATGCTTCAGGCACAGCAGTCGCCCTAGTAGGTCGACCTTGATGATTTTTCATCAACATCTGATTCTGCTTTTCAACGAGAAATAAAACAGAGATGAAATCTAAAAACTTAGTGAACTTCTAAGCTCTATATTGTTGTTGCTGGATAATATTAGTAGCAGAAGTCGAATAAGTCTTCTCCAAGAGATCCTCTTCGGTCAAAGTCTCGATACAAACCTTGAGAAGTGATCGGATTCGACAAACTTCAGAATTATATTCATTCACATACTTAAAGTCTTGGAAGCACAAGTCCTGCCAATCATGTCTTACTTCAGGCAAGAAGATGTCAGTTTAGTGATCAAAACGATCAGCCAAAGCGACCCATAGTGCTCGTGGATCCTCTTCAGCAAGGTACTCAGTTTGCAGGACGTCATGAATATGTCTTTGGATGAAGATCATAGCAGTGGCTTTCTCAGCTTTGCCAACCGGGTTGTCTGTCTCATCTTCAATGGCAGGATGTGAATTCTTTGCAATGAGGTGGAGCTTCACATCTTGGACTCACTTAAGGTAGTTCCTTCCAGAGACCTCTAAAGCGGTGAAGTCGAGTTTGTTCAAATTCGATATGTTCCTATCACAAACTAGATGGAAAAAGATGTGGTTAGTACAATGGAGAAAATAATCAATCCATTGACATAGGAGTAGAACATTCAGGTTCTAATATACTTGTATTAGTTAAAATTCGCATGAAAAAACTTAAGGTTTTCATTGGTGATGGAAAACTTAAGGTTTCAAACAAGGCATGTTTTTAGAAACTTCAGGTTTCGAAATAATTATGAACTTCAGGTTCATATGTTCCTACAAACAAAAACAAATATATATACAGAAATATGCAACAAGAAAATATGCAAATAGAACTTTAGGTCTATGATTATTATTGAATTAAGGGACACTTTCGATGCGGTCCCTAACTACCAATGTTCTTTGACTGAAACCTTCGTGGCTTTTAGTTTTTTTTATCGAAGTCCCTGACATTAATGTAATAATGTATTTCTATGTAGGTTATTATATTTTAAAATTAAAAATAAAATTTGTAGTTATTTATATTAATGAGATTTTAAATAAAACCCATAATTTATGAGATTAAAAATATTAAAGATGAATTATACTCTCCAATATTGTGTGTGTGTACATGGGTACGTTCATCAAAACTAACCCAAAAATTGTTGTACCAAAATATGGGTACATTTTCAAAAAAAAAAAAAAAAAAAAAAAAAAAAGATATTAAGCTTAATAACATGTTTTAAATTTCTTCTATTAAACTTTGACATGGATACATTCTCAAATCAACGAAATAAAATATACACATATAAGTATAAAAAATGGATTAGAGAAAAGATTGAATGAATTTTATATAAAAAATAGGTACATTTTATATTTAAAAAATAGGTACATTTTATATTAAAAAAATGGTACATTTTTCGTATAACAAATTGGTATATTTAAGAATGGGTACAAATAAGATTAAAAATTTGAAAATTTTCCATAAAATATTAATGGGTACAAACTTATTCTAATTTTATTTTTTATATTTTGGAAATGTTTGAATTGATAAGGGTGTGAGTATTAATACTCTAAATCAATTACTAATTTTTATTATAAAAATTATGTAACTTACAAGTAATTCATTAATATATTATTGTTAGGGACTTTGATCAAAATCTAAAAATTGATAAGGTCTTAGTCAATGAACATTAGAAACTAGGGACCGGATACTAATTTTTCCTTGAATTAATTATTTGGATTTCGGGCCAAATTTAAAGTGCGGGTGAAAAATTATAAAACCCAAATTGTTAAGCTCGGGGCCCAAAAAATAGACCAAAGCCCACAGGTGGACTGAGCAAATTATTGGACGTGAGGTCCAAGCCTGAAATGGGTTGGGATAGGCTCAGGTAGAAGGCCTGGGGCTGCAGGCCCAGAGATAGGGAATGGGTTAAAAGGAAGCCCTGATAGACTCTGATCTAGTGTTATGTGGTGCACCAATGCTCCAGCAAAGTTGGATCATGTGCGGGTAGGACATGAATGTACCAATAAGGGCTGGGATTCGGTGTGTCGCAGACGTATGGGACATCATAGCCCTACGGGCTGGTGTCTCGCTTGAGCCGAGCTTTGGATTGTGGGATGCAATATGTGAGCCCAGATTAGTAAATCTCTCCAATTGACTGAAAAAGAACACCAAAGCCCAAAGGGCTGGTGTTTGGACAAAGGGTAGCCAAGCCTAAGTGGGCTCGGGTAAGGACCAAAAATATCCCAGCTTTGCTGGGTAAGGTCACCGGAGTTGAAGCTAGTACCGCCATTGCTATTGGCCATGTTCTTGGTGAATTTTAGTCGAGGGAAGCACGAATTCGACCTGGAACCCTATTCTAGACGGAGAAAGTTTGATTTCTTAGTGTTGGGTGTGAAAATCATGGGGATTTCAAATTGAAATCCTCGAAAACTTAATGAAATTCGACGGGAATTTCAATGATTGTCGTCAGAGATGATGAATTTGTCCCAAAAATCACAACTTCATATCGTGGTTCTCAATGGAGAGAGAGAAAGAGAGAGAAAGAGAGAGAGCTGCTGGCTCTCGGCTTGTTGCTTGGCTCAGTCACACATGTTGCAGGCCTGGTGATGACAGCTCGACGCGGCTTGGCTTGGAAGCCAACGGCTCGTAATGGATTGGATGGGTTTTGAGAAAATCCCTAATTTTAATCTTTTTTCTTGATTCCATATTATAAAATTTTAATTCAATTGTATGCATAATCAATCAAATATTTTAATGCATGAGCAGTTATTTGATGCAATTCATGGCAATATCAAATTCACATAATTCAACAATTATGAATATAATGCATACACAATTTATGTAGAATCTAAAATTCGAAAAACGTAAAGTTAGGTCATGCATTATGGTGAATGTTCATGCTATCAGGGCTGCAAAAATATCGAGATAACAATCGTTGTTTTGGAAGAACCTGATTGCGTGATGATATAGGTGAATTGGTTTGATGCAGAAAATCTACTCGTCAAATTCCTAAGCGCAGCGGTAGGAACGTGCTGATAACGTGTTGTAGCCTATTTTATCTGACTAAGGGAAGGGGGCCGCGACAAGGAGAGATTGTAGAGAGAGATGTGTTTGTAAGAATGTAAGGGAATGTGTGTGTTATTCCTCCCTACGTAGGGCATTTATTTATAGTAATAAGAGGGAGAAGAAATCCTTCATCCCCAAGGAATACATGTCCATATAGGAAAGAATAACTAGAATCAAATCTAATCTAGGATTTACACAATCACACTTAAACTAGGAAAGTTTATAACAACTTTAATTTTTTCACTCTAATTATTCTTCTTCCTTGGTCATCTTCTTCTTTTTCTACTGGGCTTGCAGCGGATTAATAGATCTTTCATGTTTGATGAACAATTCCTATCAAATTGGTGGTATTCCTTTCAACACAAGCTCCTCTAGCATAAATCCATCGGAGTCGGGTTTGAAGATTGGTTTAGGGTTCGAACCGAAAGAGAAAAGGAAGTCAATTCCTTGAGCACTTACCCAAATTCCCAATTTACTCCAATTTGAAATATCAAAGTTCATTTCCAACTCCAAAGTCGAAGTCATCAACCACAATTTGAAAAATTACCCCCAAATTTTAGATATTCATCCAAAAAATTCAACAAATTGAAACAAAAAAATTAAATAAAATAAAAAATGAGCACTTTACTATTCCAGTGAAGTGGTCGAGATTCAAGGGGATGTGTAACATCCCACATCGCCCAGGGGTATGGATCCTGTAAGCCTTATATGTATATTCCCATCTCTACCTAGCACGAGGCCTTTTGGGAGCTCACTAACTTCGGGTTCCGTGGGAACTCCGAAGTTAAGCGAGTAGCGTGCGAGAGCAATCCCATGATGGGTGACCCATTGGGAAGTTCTCGTGTTAGTTCCCAGAAATAAAATTGTGAGGGCGTGGTTGGGGCCCAAAGCGTACAATATAGTGCTACGGTGGAGTCGAGCCCGAGATGTGGTGGGGGCACGGGCCAGGATGTGACAATTTGGTATCAGAGCCAATCCCTGGCCGAATGTGTGTCGACGAAGACGTCGAGCCCCTAAGGGGGGGTGGATTGTAATATCCCACATCACCCAGGGGTGTGGATCTTGTAAGCTTTCTATGTATATTTTCATCTCTACCTAGCACGAGGCATTTTGAGAGCTCACTGACTTCGGGTTCCGTGGGAACTCCGAAGTTAAGCGAGTAGCATGCGAGAGCAATCCCATGATGGGTGACCCACTGGGAAGTTCTCGTGTGAGTTCCCAAAAATAAAACCGTGAGGGTGTGGTTGGGGTCCAAAGCGGACAATATCATGCTACGGTGGAGTCGAGCCCTAGATGTGGTGGGGACCTGGGCCGAGATGTGACAATTTTAAACTGACACACCCCGACCCGAATCAAGGCATGCTGGCCGTCACGTGAGGGTGACGTAGCCATGTGCACAGTGCAAAAGCAATAATGATAATAGAGAATACGAATAAATGGAAACCAAATCATAAAAGTACTAGTTAAGATAAGTGCTAGAATATGTGAATACACAATCAGAGCGTAAGTAGCCTAAGTTCAGTCCAGAAAACAAGTACTAATTAAACGACACCCAAAGATGCCCTACATTTGTGATAGTCTGTCAGAACCTCCAATCAATCCTCGTGAGCCACCAACGAACAAGCTTATCTAAAACCTGGAGGGGCGCAAAACAGAAAGTGTGAGTGGGCAAAAACAAAGCTTTTCAAAACCATTTCATTTATCAAATACTCTAACCCCTCGCTGTTAAACATATATAACTTTCCCAGACATGTAATATAAATATATATATATAAATAATAAATAAATTAAAAAAAATATATATATATATATATTTCAATTCATGCTTCACATATCCATATTCATAAGTATGCCATGTCAAATATAGAACAGAATAAGTAACTCAGGTGAAAATAAATTCATGGAAAATAACATATTAGCCGGAACCCCTGCAGAGGTCTGTACGGCTGAATTCATAGCTCATTAGTCAATCTAGCCGGAGTCATTGCAAGTGACCTATACGGCGTTACACTGCACACGAGTCGAAACCACTGAAAATGTCTGTACGACAAGACTGGGTGTAATATAGTTATGCTCAATGCTACGCTCTCATGATAGCTGTGCGATAAATCGCTAGTCACCTACGAGTCGGAACCACCTATGATGGTCTTTATGACAAGACTATGCACCTAAATTGGATCTAATGTGAGCATATGGTGCGGGAGGTGACATTATATACAAGCAAGTGCCATATCTCTGGCTAAATTACTAACACTGGGGTGCAGGTTTATGAGCTCAATGTTTCTCAATTAATCACAACCGTTATTCACATTCATAATTCATAAACTCACCTGGGGCTTACCTGAGGGTCCACAATACCACAATTATATATATATATATGCAAACATCATAAGCATATTCTAAATGTAAAACATTTGGCATGGCAATTTAAATCATAACTCATTTAAATGCATTTTCTGGGAAAGATACCAAGCATATACATATATACTTAAAACCAAAAGCCTACTCACTGGTATGTCGAAGGGTCGTAGCCCCCGAGTCGCCCTTGACTGCGCTCGTCCTCTGGATAGGTCTCACCTATATGCAAAATAACTAAATAAACGTTATTTAAAGCACATAGACAAAACTAGTTAATAAATTCTCATACATTGCTTAAATGGGATGTTTGAATATACCAACGTGATCTACACAACCTCACGAATATCCCCATATTTTTAGAAAAGTTTTCCGACCACCCACGCGCCAGCCAAGGCACGGCCAGACCCGCCGCCACGCGCGGGTAACCTTGACGGAATCCTAAATGCCGTTAGGAATATTCCGTTAAAAAAAACAACAGAAACCGTTAAGTCTACCTGACGGGGTTAGAATATTCCGTCAAGTTTGACGGAATATTCTCTGTCTTCTACCTTCGAACTCTGACGACCGTTGCCGTCGCCGGAAACTGGAAAATCTTAAAATCCTTATAACTTCTTCATTTTTGCACCAAAACTTATGAAACTTATACCAAATTGAAGCTTACAACGAGTAGAACACATTCTTACCAATTTCAAGCTCCAAAAATTATGGAATCACGTCGGAAAATTCCTCGATAATTCTGCCAAACTGCAACTCGTCAAAATTAGGTCTCCCGACGTCCAATTTGCTTGGTTTTTCTTCTCCGAGCTTCGTAAGAACGTCCTAAAGCTTCCTACAAGCTTAAAATCCCCTGAAACATCCATAATTACGACCATGTGAATAGTACTCAAATCGGGGGTGATGGTTTCTTGGGTTTTTTAGGGTTTCACGATCTAAAAATGGCATATATGAACTCAGAGACTTGCAAGGAGTTCGAATCTTACCTTCTTGACGTCGATCCGTGCGTGTATGGTTGGTTCCAAAGTTCGTCCATGATGGAGGAGAGAGAAAGTGCACGGGTGTGGTGTGTGTTATGTGGTCCTAGTTTTTCCCCAACAAACCAAAACAAAACACTAAGTCCTAAGTATTCCAAAACTTAGGAAAAATTAAGAATGAAACCTCAACCAACATATCACACACCATAAGGTTCAAGGGTATATTGTAATTTCATGCCGTTGAAAAATAATACTTTGGGACGGGCTGTGACAGGATGAATATCTAACCAAGTAGGGCCGACTATATGAATTTTAGAACAGCACAGTGCTCATTTTTGTGCGAAGTGTTTAGTTAGCTCTAAGTACACCATATATTTTCTTTAATTCTCTTTCTAAGTCTTCCTAGCTTTCCTCTACCCCATTTGCCCTAACCCTCCGTCTCATAGTGACATATGTATATGTTAATCCTAAAAACTACGTACCAAACCTACGTGGCACGCAGGCCGAATAGGTAATGAGATAACTACGTTATTCGGTTGAATACGGGGCGTGCCAACTCGACGACCAAGCTCGGTCGGCGAGTGAATGAATATGGTGGTGGTGTCGAACATCCTGCTAACTTCTGTCTTCTAATTGCAACCGAGGAAGGAACTCGTCTCGGCCTCTGAGTTCTAAAGCCTAAAGACAAGGTTACTAGTTTTCTTCGAAGTTCACAAATCGTTGGCACAAGGCTCGGCAGTTGTAATTATATTTGTGCAAATATAAGTGCGTCGAATCAATACCAGATTGTACAGACACAAATACTCAAAAGAGATAAGTGTCTTGATTATAAATGTGGTTCGGCCATTTGAGTGCCGAACTCTGAAATGTACTTGAAAATATCCAATCATAAAATAAATCGATTTTCGATGTGCCGAGCAATGTAACCTAATAACACCTCGCCAAGGGGGCTAATGAAGTGACCTCTTCCAATAAGGACTCAAGGACTCCTTACTAGCCGAGACTTGGATAAATAACCAACCAATCTTTAAGCAATGTTGTTAAGACTAACTGAATGTGCTTTTCGGTTGCCTGTTTGTATGGCTGTAGTGTTGTTAAGACTAACTGAAGGTATTGCCAGTTGTCAACCACAGTGTTGTTAAGACTAACTGAAGATGTGGTCAACGAAGTTAGAAAGATCAGTGGTTTCTAAAAAATGAGATGGTTTTGCGTAGAGCAAGAGTTTGCATATGGCAGATTTGTTTGTGTGTTTAAAGAAGCTTTGAGCGTTGCACATCCTCTCTTATTTATAATAGCAACTTTCCTGGTGCCGAGGAAGAATCCTACTAGGATTAGATTTTCTCAGCATGTATCCCTTCATACGGATTGGACTCGACTACTCCTACCAGTCCTGGGACTCTAAACCACATGTCCATCTTCTAATATCCAATCTTTTTCCTTGTTTTAACCAGACTCACCGTCCTGCTTATTGAGGACTCCTAGCCAGATTAAACCTTAGCCGAATCTACCCTGAATATTCTGGACTGGGCTAGGATATCCAACCAGAGGCTGAGCATATGGCTTACGAGGCCCAAATCTATCAATTTAGGCCCAAACAATATGTCTTCGGTTCATATGTCCAAACCACCTTAACTGATTTTCTCTCATATTATTTTCAATTACAACCCTCCTACTTTACTTCGGATATCCTCGTTCTTAATCTTATTCTTTCTCGTGTGCGCACACATTCGACGAAGCATTCTCATCTCCATTAAACTCATTTTTTGCATGTATTGTTTTTGTACCGCCCAACATTTTGTGCCATAAAGCATTGATGGCCTTATTTCCATCCTATAAATTTTTCCTTAAACTTTAGTAGCATACAAAGATCACACAACACACCTGACGCACTCTTCCACTTACTGAAGAAAACCATTGCAACAAAATCTTGGAATCACAGTCATTTCTCTCTCTTGGATCATCGAACTCCTCGACGGCCCTGTGTTTAGCGAACCACATGGCATCGTTAGAAACTAAGCGACAAAGGGAGGAATCGCTCCTTCATTGGCCACGATATTAAGATGGACCCCGCTATTCTCCCCTTGTCGATGATCAACAATATTACGATCCACGATGTTACAATATTTAAATATTTTTAAATCACATGACAATATTTAATTAGACTTGTAGGACCCAATTATGTGTCACATCATCGCATAACATAATTTTTAGGGAAAATTTGAAATAGGTCCAATTTTATAGGCCTACTTTTGAAATAGGTCCAATTTTTAGTTACTTTGGACCCATATCAAAAGACCCCTAATTTTTAATAAGATTGTGACAAAAAGACGTACATTAATTTGTGGCACTAATTTTCAAGGACTACATTGATCGATTTTTAATCTTAGGGACCATCCATACGAGGTGAGTCAATTTAGGGATCATTTGTAATAAAAATCCGTTAGATATTACCCCCTTCAAGGAGAAATTTTTCATTGTGATCGGAACACTAATGATACACCACTTGTTTTTATATAAGTGGTGGGAAATTTTATTTTTTAAGTTACTAACTTTTTATGGCACATATCTGACTATTTGTATAGTAACACGTAGTGTGCTATCCGTGTTCAGGCCAAGGTTCTAAAAAACGCTAGGCGCTAGTCGGGCGGCGGGCTAGCGCCTAGCGCCTAGGCGGCTAGGCGGCGCCTAGGCGGGTGCTTAGGCGGCTTAGGCGGATTTAGGTAAATTTCTTATATATCTTGTAAATAAGTGCATATTGACACCTAAAAAAAAATTATACTTGTATGGATAATAAAATAATGATAAAATGCAAATTAGGTACACTATTTCCATAAGTATTGGATGAACTTGTAGTAAATCCATCATTTGCAAATTAGATACACCATTTCCATAAGTATACCACCATGAAATTAAAAAAGAAAAAAGCACGCAATTAATAAAAAATAATAAAAAAAAAACCTCCTAGGACCGCCTAGGACCGCCTAGCCCGCCTAACCCGCCTAACCCGCCTAGCCGCCCAGCCCGCCTAGACCGCCTAGGCGCCGCCTAGCCCGCCTAGGCCCAACCCGATTTTTCCTCCCGATTTGCCCAAAAACGCCTCGATTGCTAGGCGCCCAGCGCCTAGGCGGCCGCCTAGGCCCTTTTTTAGAACACTGGTTCAGGCTACACGGACAGATCTCTCCCATTCAAGATAAGAAATTTCAAAAAAAAAAAAAAAAAAAAAAAAAAAAGATAAAAAATTTCAGCAAAAGGGAACAAAAGACAAAGAAAACCAATCCAATCAATTGAACCAGAAGTTAAAACCCTTCACATTTTTCCTTTCACCATGAAAACCCAATCCAAAAGCATCAACACTGACATTGATTCCTTCTGGAATTGGAAATCAAAGCCACTGCACAGGAACAAGCACGACGACAATAGATTCTCGTTCACTGAAGTTTTCCACAGCAGCCCAAAAGCGGAGAGAAAGGTGGTGTTGGGGCCTGGAGGTGGTGCTGGAATCGGGTGCGGCGCTGGAGTTGGGTTTGGATTGGTGGGAGGGATGGGATATGGTGGTTGGTGCCCATGGAACCAAGTGAAGCTGGTGTTTGGGGTTGGTGTGGGTTGTGGGGTTGGATTAGGATTTGGGTTTGGGCAAGGAATTGGGTATGGATTTAGTCTGGAATCCCTGCTGGAGAGTTCAGATTCTGGCAAAGCGATTCAAATGTACCATAAATATTGATATTGTAAATTGTTTGAGTTTAATTTTAAATTTTGGATTTGTGGTTGTTTAGTTCGCTATCCTCATCTATGAATTTGCAGTAAGAATTTGGATGTCATTTGTAGGTATTTTGTTTCTTAATTTCTATAAGAAAGAAAATAATGTTGAATACAATCTAATTTTGCAGTTTCTATAAAAGAGATCCAAATTTCCAAAATCCAAATTGATTACAGTTGAGAACTAACACGATAAGCCACATGTATGTGTATTTTTGCACGTTCCATGATCTACTTTACAATGACCATACATGAAGAACAATGCAAAAATTATTAAGCTCCTTACGTAGGGAGTTGTAAAGATAAATCTTTCAATGGCAGAAAGCTCATGGAGTTGTAAAGAAAGTGCATTGAGGGGGAGCGTTATCGGCCCCCTGAATACTAATCAAGAACGCATAAGGGCGTTTAGGTAGGCAGGGTGGCACAGCCCCCAACCAAGGGAGTGGTTACGTCCAGTATAATTAATGCGCTTGTTTATTTCCTAGAGTGTTACATTAACGATCGCAACCTGGATTGTTCCAGCTGCAACTGTACTTGATTAACTGAGTTATTGTGCAACAATATCTCTAGATCATGATATTCTCTTTATGAAGAATGTAATCATCAGAAAGCATCAAATACTATAGCTATGGAGTAGCAACGGATACTTCCAGCAATACGTTCATCCTTCGGCCAGCACCTCAATACTATTTCCACCACCTATCGTTACTTATACAGCTGCTAAACCAGAGAAGAAACACAAAACAACGGCCTCGGGCCCTATTACATAAGAATCTTTGAAAGAACAACAATCAACTTAATAATAAAACCTAAATTATGTCAGCGCATGTAGGTGATCATATTAGAAGGCATAACAAGATATTGGTTGATATCTTCGTGCTGATCGTCTATCACTACCTGAGAGAAGCATGCACTTGACGAACTTGATGAGATGAAACACCGGCCGTTGGATACTGCATGTAGGGCACAGCAGCTGGCAGCATGAGTCGGCTGAATAGTACTGCGGGCTCATGGATGAAGAACATGATGGAGGATTAATATTATTGTTCAATACATGTCATCATATTCAGGTCCTCCACCGTTTTTGAATCATCATTGGATTATTGAAATTAATGTGTTGCCCCTCAAATGGCAATTCAGAATTGCTGCTGGAAGGACCTACGCTTAACTGAAGAGTACTATAGTTGTATTTTCTCTCCATCAGCATCCACATTGCCGTCGTACTGGGATTAGGAGCCAAAAGATTACTCAAATATTCATTTGAACTATCGACTCGATCAGAAGGCTGCTGATGATGATCAAAAGGCTGGAGCATATCATCATAGGCTTTTTGTCCTCCTCTTGATGATTAACTTGATCCTGCTTGTAATAGTTACAAGGCCGATTTTGGCTTGATGAACATGCTTGTAATAGTTACAAGGCCGACTTTGGCTTGATGAACATATATGCTGATGATGTTCAGCTGACTGGTTCCTCTTATGAAGTAATGTTCTCTTGCTAGACTCGAGCTTAGCATCTAGCGAATTCAAAAGCGCCTCTAGTCGATTCTCTGACAAACTTTCGATTCGTTCATCCCATGTTGGGTACTTTGCATCGTAGAGCCTTTTACTTCTTCATTATGCGATTGACCTCATTCTGGTTTTCTGGCCATGTGTGGAGTTCAGGGGGCCGACCAGTCTGTTTCGGGCCACAGATGGTCATGCACACATCTAGTTCGCAGAGAGTTGAAAACTCGTAGGCCCTTCTCTTCTGAAATGCTATTTTTCGAGCTCGTTCATTGGCTATGAGTTCCATCTCCAGCCTTCCCCGACCCATATTCTTTTAGTGCTTCGAGAAAAACAAAAAACAAAAACAAAAAACAAAAAAAAAAAAAACCTTAGATTGTTTTAAATAGAATTTGAGATTCAACTAGTCCTATAATTTCGTGAGTAACAGCTTTTGTTTGGCTAGTGACATTGACTCGCAAATTATAATATTTTACTTGCACTTTAAAATATGGAGGGCGTACACAAAATTTTAATAGAAAATAGAATGTGAAAACACTCAATAGATAACAAGCCGTATATAAACAACAATTTTCAATTTTCAATTTTCTTTACTGGTTTGGTTGCCTTCAATATATAAAGAGAAAGGGTAACTGGTAGAGAAACTATATTTCTAAACTAAATTGCATTATCAATTAAATGTTGATTAACATGTTTATTTTTTATTGGATTATCACTTTATAAACATAACATGTTTATTATCACTTAAGAAAAATTGAAGAAATAAATTTATTAAAAATTAAAAAAATTAAAAAACAAACCAAAAAAGCCAGCATACCTTTCCACCCAACCCGACCATGTTAGCCACACGACTTCGTCGCCAGAACCCAGGATATGAATGTTTAGGGCTCCCAGTGTTAAATACAAATTTTTTAGATAGGAACAAAACTCGAAGAGCGCAATAAAAAATCAGTTTATTCACTCGGTGGGCTTGTTGTGCACATGTCAACAGATATCGAGCAATATAATGAGTGATATAGAGAGAATTTGTCGAATGTTGTCGACGCAACATGTCCAGACATGTCTAGCATGCATTGCATCAAACATTTAATAAGCACAAAAGGGGTTCGTATCAAACGTTTGGAGGATCCTCGAAAATCCTTCACATGTATATTTTCCAAACTCGGTTGGTCCTGGGACTTTCTTGGTCCCTATTTCCATCCGCCCCTGCCGACACCCTCTTTCGTCCTCACCGCTGAGCTATTGCATCTCCTCATCACACCCGTTTCTCTTTCTTTCTTTTAAAGTTGACAGCATTAGATTAGAAGGTTAAGTGTTTGGATATGTATCAAAATATTAGAATTGCGTTTTCTTTTTCTTTTCTTTTTTACCAATTTTTTTTTTTTATTTTACAAATAACAGGTACAAAAGATTTGTAGCCTCCCCTTAACCCTAAAGTCTTACTAACAATTATCGCCATGTGAAAGCAAGTTTCTTAAGATTGGGCCTAAAACAATTATAACTTATTACAATGTGAAGTTTATTCTGATATATAAATGCCCCATGTTGAGGCAAAAAAATTTTGACTAGATGAAGATTAGTTTCGCTTAGAGAGGTTTTACTGTATTACATTATTCTTTGTTAATTTTCTCATTGAAGCAAAAACTTTTTTCCTTCAACGAGCAGAAAACAAGGACGATTCGAAACTCTCATGCCGGTAAGAAGCTTGTATTCTTTTTCCTTATCATTAGATGCAATTTCCAGATAGATAACAACTGTTGAACTAAAAACTTTTAATCCATTCATCATGCATGCGCGGGTGGAGCTTTAACTGGGGATATAAAATATAAACAGAATCCGTCAAGATTCGTAAAAACAAGCTTGGAAGCAAAGGCAGTGTTCCTGTCAGTTTGAATTGTGGTATTTCTCTACAAATATGTACACCGGCGGGAATAAGCTCCAAACGTGCGAGTAACCTTTGCATTCAAAACACACTTTTGAAGAGCTTGGAGGAAGAATCAACAAATGCACAAAACTATCTCCTTCCAGATTCTAAATCTTCCAATGCCGAACCAGAATCACGTGCTAATGTTAACCCCATACATCCATGGATGCTTGCTTCGTCTACCTGATTCCCAACCCGAGAATCTATGACCTGCACATTGCTCGCATTTACCGTGCTGGTAACCTGTGTCCCTGAACGTGACTCCTCCAACACCTGGAAGTAAGCATACGGGCCCCAACCTACAAATGGATGTATAGAAAATCAGATGCTATAAAAACACACCTTGAAAAATTACTAAAACAATTTGAAAGAAGGCCTATGTTAATTAGCACTGCTTCAATACATAACAGACAGGCATGCACTGCTTCAATACAAAGCAGACAGGCATGTCCGACCAAGGAAGAGCGAAACACTGATTCAGTGAAACAAGATCTATGTTAATTTGGTAGATACAGATGGAAATTCTCTTAAAACATCAAGCCAAATTAGAAAATTAACATGAAGAAATTGGACCGTTGATTCCAAATTACACACATTTACGTCACCCACTGTATTCTTTAACAAACTTCCACAAGCACAAGCGCGCACGCATCAAAACAAATGCCACAGAGAGATATTATGTGCAAAATATTTCACGAGTTGTAGAGGACACAAAAGGAGCACTGTCATTGATAAGCAAAGAAAAAGTAAGACCAGACCATTGCAATTACAATAAACCAAGTTAGTCAACAAAGAAGAAACACCACAAATATGATTCTACAAAAATGTAACTTAAAGTCACAACACCAAAAAAGCAACATCTCTAGAAAATATTTCCCCGTGACAAAAACACCCGTATAGAATTTGCTTGGTACCATACCTTGGGCATGATATGGGGGTGGAAAGAACTGCAAATAGCAAAATGTAGCAACCGTAAGCCCTGCAAAAATGATTCCCTGATTGTTACTTACAAATAAGGTTCAGCAAGTTGTTTAGTTACCATTCATTATGACACAAACCTAGAAGACCTCCAGCAAATACATCTTGCCAGTGGTGCCAGTAGTCATCGACTCGAGAAATTCCGACAAGTGATGCAACAAGTAGTGGAAAAATAACAATGCAAAGTTTTGCAACATGGCCTTTGCGATCAAATACTTGTATTTTTCCTGACAAATACAGAGAGAGAAATTCAAGACCAGCAAAGGACCCTGCATATTCAATCCAAATTTCCTCGATGTTAAAAAGTCTGCAACAGATTGAGGTAAATATAGTGCTTGTATGACATTACCGACGAAGTTGTTCGCATGTAAATTATATTCAGTGAATACTAGACACTGCAGTGCTGCTTACATGAAGTATGGCCACTTGGAAAACTCTTGTGGCCCTCCTTTATAACACTCTTCACACCATTGCATACAACATTTCCCCATTCATCGTACACCTGAGGAAAAACTAGTTATTAACTTCGACTTCCAATGGAATCATGTACGAATAATCGAAAAGAACACTGCCCTCGAATTACAATCTAAAATAACTGTGAATCAAGAATGCCATACATCCTTCCCATCTGGAAAACAACGCCAAAAGAAGTCTGGTCGGGGTCGACCAACTGCATCTTTTATAGCATCTGTAAGAACCCCTGTTATCAGGACAGAGAACAATAGACCTGCAGTAACAACTTTTAACCGTCAGGTTGTATTTCTTCAGTGAATGTCGTATATATTTAAATATTCTTCGTAAAATCAGTAGTCGGAAAACTGATCACCTAGTATGGCATGGTGAAGGTCATAGACATCTCTCCTGCGGAAATAGACAACAACAAAAATTGCAATGGGCAGTGCAACTGCATACATCTAAGCATCCAAGGGGAGGAGGCAAGAGAGGGGGGCATCACAAATCACATCAATTCAGAATTCAAGTAATGTATTTGTAAACATGGTCTCATTAGATTAGAACAGAACGGTAACAACTTACAGGGACAGCCCAAACAGGTACTGTGTTACTTTTCAAGGGATATTTAAGATCAGTCATCATGTCTTTTCCAACGAAGCGATAAAATGGATGAATCACATTAAGGATGACAACTATCAACCCAAGAAGCATCAGTATCACCCAATCATGCATGTGTGTCCTTGCAAGTGTCACTCCATGGGACCTTACGGTATGCGAACCAAGCTGAACTGCCTGCATTTTGTTCTGCTCATGAAAATAGACATCAATGTGTACTCCTTACAGTGCGTCGGCATAACAAAAAGACATCGATGGCCACAAAAAAAGAGAGAAGATTCCAAAGAAAATACTTTTTATCACATTTTATATAAAAGAACTACCAAATACTTTTATCAGTTAACCAAATAGTAATAATAATACTAGATATGTCCAGTATAGACATGTTTTCACAAGATAACAGCATTGCGAGAAAAAATTGTAATAAGCTACGATAAAAGGCAAGTAAAAGAAAATAATTATAGGACCCACAATAAACACAAAGAAAAGGACACTGATACAGAAGAGAGGACAAATCAAGACGGTAAGTCTGTGTGCAATAAGGGTGAATCGTAATAAGGAATAACAGCCATAGGAAATAACCAAAACATTATGAATAACCAGTGAGTGAGCTGTGTTGCATTCGTTGGTAAATTCTTCAACAAAATGCAATTGTAACCCGCAATCATGACAAGCAATCTCTATGTAAGCTTAAAGCAATGACTATCCGTCAAGGTCTGTCAGAATCCAGAGACAGAAATATATGCACTGGATGCTTGTCTCATTAAATAGTATTGGCTGCTTTTGCTGATTTTACATCTTATAAATGCTTACGAAATTATTAGATCAACAACCAATACCAGACATGTGAAGGAAAAGTTATATTCAGCGTTGGATACAATTTATGTCTGATTATTGTTTTTTTTTTTTTTTTGTCAAATGTCTGATTATTGTTTGGTTCAACTTTTCATGTGTGACAAGAAAAGTACCACCTTGTGATTTGAAGAATTTTTTTTTTCATAAAAAAAATTCCGTATTGGACGCCTTAGATCGCAACACTTGTATCTAATCATTTTGTCAACCATTTGGATGTTCACAGAGAAATATTTACTTATTTTCTTTCTGTTACAAAATGTAAGTAAAGAAGAAATTTGGTTAACAACTATGCTATGGCTTTGTACCAGCCATACAGATCTGCATTAATTCAAAAAGTACAGATAAAAATGAGCATGCCCTTGTGTTTGAACATTTAGATGTATGAGACCCCCTATGTCTGTGCAAGAGCATGCTATTTACATCTGTCTGCATAAATGATGAGGTCCCAGCATTTCATTTGGTACATCAACGTTCATATAAATATTACTTGTGACACCAAATTGGAACACAGTGATGTTGAGGGACTACGGGGCCTATTATTTGAGCTGAGAGACCAAACTGTAACTCAAGAATAGGTTCAGGGACCATTGATACAAACAAGAATACTTTTCTGTCAAATCGGTTGGCCGAAATGGCACATGCTAGATAGGTAGAAGGGTGAAAATCTAATTCTCTGATTTTTAGCTCTCTGCTATTGCTGATGATGTTCAGAGCAAGCAAAGGGGATTTCATCTAGAAATTGGGTATTTCTGAAAGTAAAATTTAGAAATTTAGGATATTTTTGAAATTTTACAATGGAAGGAATGGCTGAAACATATTGTTAAATTACTCCTTTACCCTTCCATATGACTAAAAACCAAGTTGACGGAACTGGTACTTCGGAATATGTCACAACCATCACTAACTATTGTTCAAACTGAAACTACAGGAATAAAAATGAAACTAGGATAGTACTACATGGACCAAAAGTATAATTTAGCCTTTACATATTAATGGACAAAACTCTAATTATATTAGCCTAAGATATAGGCCATGCTCATTTCTCCATGAATTCAGCAAAAGAAAAAATACCTCATCCTCCCTGTGTCCTATCAATGGTAAGTGAATGGGTGTGAACAAATCAGTATTAACCGCAGAAATCTCCGGCTTCTTGCTTGACACACCCTAGATAACCCCAAAAAAAAAAAAGGAAATCAATCTTCAGGGGTTAAATTCACTAAGGGCACCAGATTCATTAGACTTAATCACAAATTCATAAGTTGTGTTTATAACTCCACGCCAGTTGTATGTATACCATTAACTGGATTTGAACATTGTAGATTCTGGGCCTGAAGCTTTTATGGAATCAGCAGAGCAAAACTGCCATTAACCCTAACTACATATTAACTGTACACCTTCCTACAATATCCCTCTATCACCTAGACAAACACTATGAAACCTAAAAATGGATTCATTTATTAAGAATGTAAATGTTTGAATCATGTGTCATGTGTGACTTCGTTTGTGTGTTACTTTGTTTGTGTGTGACTTCGTTTGTGTGTGATGAGAGATACTAGCATTCAGAAAAAGAAAAGCATGTATTTGGTAACCCAGCAATAGAAAAAGTGACAATGCATACAAGCTCACAATCTTTAGTTCAACCGAATCACCCAACATTTTATGATGCTCTACTGGTGGATGCACTTTAGGAAAACCAATCATCTATGTTGACCCAAACAATAAAACTATACAAAGTATTATATCTATGGTCCATATATCAGTATCTTTAGATCCTAAGCTTCTAAAATATTTATCTTCGACTAAAATTCCAATCAGTAACTGATCGTGCCAACACAGGGCACACCAAACAGTATACCAATATGTGTGCAATATCAGAGGCACAAAAAGTACTGCTCCAAAGGGTGAGGGGAAACAGAACAAAAAATTGATTAATAAGAAGTTCCTTTGAACAGCTGAAGGAGTGAGAAGACACAGCAAAAACAATGTTCTCAAGCATACACAAAGAACATAAGGAATGAGGATGCAGTTCACAACAACATTTAAGAAGCAGCTTCCCAGGCTTCGAAAATCCAATACACCAACCTTACATAAATAAACCTAACGTACAACAGTTAGTAAATTTAGCCCCACAAAATGAGCTGCAGCAGTGAAAAAGTAAGGGCCCGTTTGGTATCCTTCTTGGATTCAGTTTTGTTTTGTTTTTGAAACGAATGAGTACTACTACTAAGTATTTAGTTGCGTTCTTCATTTTTGAAAACCATAAATCACTTTCAAACTGAATACCAAACAACCCCTTAATGATTTTGGTCAGTGAATCTAGACTTTTGACTTCGAAGAAGATAGCGGGAGAGGTGAGGAAGAGATCCTAGTAAAAAACTAGTCCGACTATACAATCTTTTCCTTCTTTTCTTCTCCTTTTCTGTTGAGTTTAAATGATAATTCTAATAGATTAAATCATTCTATCAGCCAACAATAAGTATCCATGACTGTCTCAGATCTAGGCTTAAACCCCATTTCATGTCAAGCAGTAATGATTCTCGTGAACAAGAACAATTCAAGATTCTACAATTTTAGGAAAAAATCAAGTTTCTAATATCCAAAATTCTCAAGATTCTAAATTTCTTCAACTTTTGTCTCCAAAATCAACTTTTTTTCTTTTGCATCTATTAACAGTTATATAGTACAAAGATGGCACAAATCCATCACCGCATATACATACATACAAGCATACATATACATATATAATTGCGGAAACTGAAGTATCACACAGTAACTTGAGGCAAAACAAGAAATCATCCAAAACGACAGTGAATTACAACAAAAAGGGCCAAAAACCACCTGGAATTTACCCACATGCTTCCGAAATATGCATCGGATATTACAAGCTTAAATCTAGTAAAATACACAGAAAGAAGAGAAACCCACTGACCTGAAAGACGACGCCACTCAAGTTTTTGAGACGAGAAAGCAATCCAATATCCCACCAAGGCATTGTACCAAACTTAACCAAGAGCTTCGATCCAATACCAACTGTTTCTGGTTTCAGAATTTATTCGTGGAATGAAATGTGGCGGCGATAGCGACAGTGGCTGTGGCACTGTTGACTTATACATGGTGGGAAACTTCCTAATTTTGTCTACTCTCTAGAGTGGTTCATCTCAACAAAATTAAAAAACAAAATAACCAAGAAAAGCAAAAGGAGTTTTAATGAAAAGTTATTCTCCCAACTTTTTATTCACAAAAAAAAAAATTATCTATTAACTTTATTTAATAAAAAATATTTAAACTTTAATTAAAAGATTTTTTTTTTTTAATAACAAACGATATTATCTAAACTAAGTGGTTGGGGGAGTAAGCCAAACCTCACAATGGATTAGCAATATGTGATTCAAATTCCTCTTTGGCGAGAATCGAATATAAGACCTCTTACTTACAAATGAAGAAGAACATCACTAAACCGTAGTACTTAGTAACCAATGAAAAAAACTTAAACTTTAATGAAAATAACTTAAATTTTAGTGGAAATAACAAAAAGTCCCATCACACACACTCTCTCATCTCTTTCACATATCTCCATCAACCTTCTTTCTTCACTCTCCTCATCCATTCACATCAACTTTCTCTCACCTGTCTCCTCTCTCTCCTTTCACCTCACCCTATTCTCTCATGTCACTCTTCTTTCACTCAATAAACAATATACCTTTTGTTGTAGGTATAATTTACTGAACAATTATGGAGGCCATATAGAGAGAGAAGGTGAGGCATAGAGAGAAGAAGTGAGATGTGTAATTGTGAGGTGTGTGTTATTCCACCCACATTGTGCCTTTATTTATAATAGTAGGGAAGGTTAATTCCTTACCCTTTAGGATTACAACATTGAATAGGTAATCTACTCCTAATAGGAATATAAGATACATTCTCATATCTACTAGGATTTACACTATCACATTCCTAATATAATAGGACTGCAACACTCCCTCTTGAGTGTGTAAATACTCAAGTAAATGGCGCATTAGGTCTTCAGTGATGAAGTAAGTATAGTTGATGAAGTCTTCGGCACAATGAGCAAATGCGAGTCTCAAATCAACAGAAGAATGCATAAAAAGTAAAACTCACAAAACCTCGTTATGGTAAAACCCAAGGTGGGAGAAAAACCCATAGTCTAAGGAGAAAAGTGAGAAGTTGCATTAAGTCAAAACTATACGTCTTTTGGATGCAAGTAGAAGAGCTCTTAAGGGTATGATCAGCCCAGGATGGGTGCCTCATTAAAACCTAGTTAGGTAGCAAAAACCCTGTGGGAAAAATGCTCCTAATTGTAGGAAAAATGAGTACATTAAGATCAAGTGAGTATACTTCTGGATACTCTCCCTGAGTTTGACATAACTTCCAAATGAGAACTACAAGCATTGCATACAAATAGTTAGGCATACCAATTCCTCGGACAAGCTTCTGGAAGGTTGACTTCGGCAGTGATGTCGTGTAGAGGTCGGCAAGGTTGTCTAGGATCGGCTTGCATGACTTCAATCTCATGATGCTTTGCTGATGTAGATGTAGGCGCAATATGTCTTGGTGTTGACTTCGTTGATGTATCATGGCTTGATCAGGTGAATACATGCGGCATAATCTTCATGGATCGTTGTTGGGACTCAACGATGGATGAAAACAGAACAAGTATTTCAAATATGCTCAACAAGAACTCCTAACCATGTCTCACTTGTGACGTAGTCAAGTAAGGTGAATCTTGGAACGGTTCGAAGAATTCGCACCTAAGGTCATATCGTGGACCTCCAAGATATTGTGATATCTCTTATCGGTAAAGACATAACCATTTGGGGATTTTACCTTGTGCGGGTTTGATAAGCAACCAACGTCAGCATAACAAACAAGGCAAGCATCATTTCGAGGATCAGAGGGGTTGGATCCGCTTAGATGCGTTGGGATTTGCCCTCGTAGTACCTTCAGGGTACGTCTTTAATACCAATTTAGTGGTTGCGTGTAGGCACGGTGCTGCATCTTTACCAATAGATTAACAGCGAATGAGATGTCCTATCTAAATACAATGAGCTAAGTACAACGAAGCGCAAAATTGAACTTAGATATGGAATTTCGGATTCCATAACCTCTTCAAGGGTCTCATTTGTATATAACGTATGAACGATGATGGGAATACTTAAAGGTGACACATTCAGGGTGTAGTTCGACTGGTAGACCAAAATACTATAAGAACAAAGCTTTGAACTTCAAGTCAAGGCATAAACGAGTTTTCCCAATATCCTTTATCTCAAATTCCATCTTCAGGTGCGAGGCAGTTTTTTCAAGCTCTTCCGGAGTCTTAGTGAGATTCGTGTCAACGATATAAACTGTAACTCTAGCAATTCGAAATAAGACTTCATTGTTTAACACGCAAAGGGCATAATTCATCTCTGACTAATCAAATAATCACTTAGACGGGTATACCACATCCGTCGATTTGTAAGTGAACGCCTCAAACAAGTTAAGAAGGTGTTCCATGGTTTGGAACTATTTGAACCAGTCCATGTAATTCTTCAGGAACTTACATGTAAATCTCCGTATCTATATCCTCATGGAGAAAACACTAACCACATTTCATAATGCTGTTATCAATCACATGATGTTTGAGAGAAACCTTGCACCGTAAAGCGTGCATCATATCACATTATTTCATTCATCTCATAACGCTTCCTTTCTCATTTGTAACATAAGAGGGTTACCTTGGGCAGTGTAGGAACGACAGGTCCAAACACACTTTGGAAAGGAATTTGACCTGGATTGTAATTTCGGTTGTCCAATCAGTTCTATGTTGTCACTTAATCAACAAAACACGGTTCAATATCGTTGCTTTTCATTTATGTCGATAGCTACCATATAAGTGAAAACATCATCGATGATAATCACATTTCAATTCCATTTAGCTCATCCAAACTAATATACTGGACCAAGGACTTCAAGTATCAAGAGTAATCCGGATTAATCTCATGAGATGGAAATGATTTGAGACAGCGATCAAGTATGGATTCATTATTGTGTCGTGTCTTCCTTTTCTAGAGAAGTGAATCATATGAACCGAGTGCTCTGTCATGCTCCAGGTCAAGACAGATTGATTGGCTATCTGCTGGTGTACCGGACCGTCCAACAGGGGCGTCCAAACCGTCCAACAGGGGCGGCACACCTTCCAGGGATGTTGACTCGACATCCGTTAAGTATGTATATCCTTGCAGGCATATTTGCAGCTGGTATATGATCTCGTCACTTTAGCTAGATCAGAGGAATGCGTCTGGAGCAACATTCTGAAAGCTAGAATTCATTGCACTTGCTTATCATACTTGTGCGGTATAGGGATTGAGATGAGACATAGTGGGTAACGTCCACGCAAATTCGCCCCGTTCTCCAGGAACGTTGACGTTCTTATCTCCCCCTAAAGGCGGGAAACTGTCTCATTAAAGTGAAACCAGCAAATGAGCGGTAAAGAGATTGCATGCAAGGGCTCGAAGAGAGCTAGTGTGAAGGAGAATCATAATCGACAAAGATTCTCATCCTTCTTTGAGGACCTATGTTGGTACATTGCGGCGGCGCAACTTGGCACATGGAATGCACACCTAAATGCGTAAATACGAAAAACATCAGGTTCGTACCCAGTAACCAACTGTAACGTCATATAGGTTGGGTGGCAATAGGCCTCAAGGCGGACCAACATAACTGCATACAAGATTGCATAGCCCTAGCAGAAATCGAAAACTTGGTACGTTTACCAAAATCTGGGTGATCATTTAAATTGCGCTTTATGATCGTTAGGCAAGGCTATTTGGGGTGAACATGGGAATTCAATGTTCAATTATAAACCCAAAATACATGCAATACTTTATCAAAAACCGTCGATATAAACTCTGCATTACCTAGTCTCCCGGACCTTAAGGGATAAGTATGGTGGTGAGCCCTTAATTGGCCAGGAGGTTTAGCAGCAATGTGTGTGGACAAACATGAGACCAGTTTGTCGATTCATCAACCAAAACCATAAGTATTTATATGGTCTGCATTTTGGTTGGATTAGTCCACATATATTCCCTTGAATCCACTAAGAAAAAAGGTGATTTCGTATCTTTGCAAGAAATGATATAGAAAACTCAATTTCCCTAATGAGCAGGCTTGACAAAGTGTGCTTGTAGGCACAAGATCCTTACTTCGGGTAAGGAGATGCGTCGTAGCATCATTGTTCGACCTAAATGTCCCAAAAAGTCGTGCCAAAGCTAGTAAATCACTCAATCACTAGGCTCCAGGCCAACCGCATGTGGTGTATTCCCAGTTGTGAGACAACTCATTGGCCCTAAATCAAAGCTTCAAGCTCATTTTTGGAGATGGTGCAAAGATATTTCACCCTATTTTCTTTAGTGGTTTCATTTATGATCATTATCATCTCGAATATCCTTAAAACTCAACGACATGGAGAATTTAAGGTCCCTTAAATGGTGATGCAGTACCATTCATACAACGAGGAGCGTGCCAATGCTCTTAATCAGGTTGGATAGACCTGAAGTCATTGTTAGAGTTGTGATTTAGGTGTAAAGTTAATGTGCGTAGTATCGCATTCATCCAGACAACTAATTTCCCCACATTCCTACCTAATCACGTGTTTAATTGAATCAGTCACATGTATTAAGAAACATGATTCAATTAACTCATATTCGAGGACAATATCAATAAGATTATCCATAAGTAAAACATACACCAAACTTGAATCCAAGAACATGGAAAAATGTTCACAAAGTAAATGGTTTACTAAGGGGATTCAGCCAACAAGGCCATCCATGTCAAAATTCTGCTCTTCCAACGGTGTTTGGTGGAGCAAAATTAGTGTCAAATATTGACTACTAGAATGGTACTCCTCAACAACATTGGTAGAGGCACAAACAGGTGCATAATCTATGATCTATTCCATTGATACAGAAGTAGATTCTGTAGGGTTAAGGTTCGGGAATACTATCCCATATTCTTGAAGTTTTAGGTCTTAGGTGCCTAGGGTCACGCTTCGGGCATGATGCCACACCTTTAGCATGCCCTGATTTACCATTTGTTTGTGGTAGTAATCAGATCCGAGAATTTGGTAAACTTCCGCTTTCTACACTGCTGCTTCAAGGGCGAGTTAGAATCATGGAAGGACGAGAAAAATATTCTCCAGTCAAAATTCGATCAGATTTATAAACTTCAGAATTGTACTCATTCATGGAAGTAATCATGGTGTGCTTTAGGCAATGTCTTTCGTGATTAAACGATCCATAAAAGCAGCCAAAAAGCCATGGAATCCTCGTTTGGGAGGTATTTCCAGTTGTAATGATTCAGGCATAAGTCTTCGAATAAAGATCATGGCGAAGGCTTATTCAGCTATTCCATGCCATTGTTGGCTTCAATGGTGTCTCAACTTCTTGATAGTCAAGTGGAGATTCACGTATAGTGGATTTGAGTATAGTGGAGATTCACGTACAGAAGTATAGTGGAGATTCACGTATAGTGGAGATTTAAGTATAGTGGATTTGAGGTTCTTCGGGAACTCAAGTGTGAGAGCTTCGTTACTATGAAAGTATGTCAACGGTTCAAAGAAAAGAAATAAAATATTGAATCCTTAATGTCCAAAAGTGATTTTCAGGCCAATAATTTTGAATTCATAATCAGATTAATGGAATGCATGTCACTTTTAATTAATTCAATAGATCGAGACCATTCGAGGTCGATCGTGGAAGCAAAATAATATTATTGGGTTGAAAATATAGCCCTAAAAATGTTTGGGCTAGGTGAGCAAAAGAGCTCGTGAGTGGACTGCATGCCACGGGTCCAATGAAAAAAATAAGCCCAAGGTTATACGGGAGTAGGAGGAACCCCAGCCGCAGCTGGGTTCTTGTTTGGGCCAAAAAATGGGGGTAGGGGGTAGGGGGCACGGGTCAAGGCTCGGCTATAGCTGCCCTTTGGGTTAAGGCATGGGAGCCCAGCATGTGGCTGGCGTCATGCGGGAACCAAGCTCAATTATGTGGGCTAACACTGGAGTAGGCTTCAAGCCTTGGTGCACGTGAGACAAGACCCCAGCAAGCATGACAGCTTGCTGGCATGGGCCGAGAGTATAAGATAGGTCCAAAAGGAAAACTGCAGGCTTCCTTGATGAAGGTGGGCTATAGGCCCGAGTCAAACCAACCAGGCCAAAGGCCTGGGGTGTCCATATGCTCGCAGCAAAGCTGCTGACAAGGTCCATCGCAATCGTTTCTTTTTTGTTTCAAAATCCCCTAGGGTTTAGGAAACCCTAAATTTGCTTCTAATTTCTTTCGATTCTTTGACTCACAAATTCCACAAAGCATAATTGCGCATTGCATGAACAAATATAAACATAGGGGGTTCAAGCATCATGGGGAATGTTTTCATGTTTCAAAGTCGTTTCAAATATCTTACTTTATTTTAAGCGTACCTGATTGGCAGAAAACAACAAAAGCCTTTGAATTTGTAGAAGTTCCTTCTCTGAAAGCCGGAATTACATCTCCAATGCGTTGTATCACGTTCAACACAGAAAAATTAAATTGAATCAATAACATGTAGATCAATTCAATAAAATAATTAATTAATCTCGAAAAAGATGATTAAAACGTAATACTCCCCTGATTGAAGATCAAACTCTCTTGTTAGCTCAACGTCAAGAGCGTGCTGATAACGTGTTGTAGACATAATTTACTGAACAATTATGGAGGCCATATAGAAAGAGAAGGTGTGGCATAGAGAGAAGAATATAGATGTGTAATTGTGAGGTGTGTGTTATTCCACCCCATTGTGCCTTTATTTATAGTAGAGGAAGGTTAATTCCTTACCCTTTAGGATTACAATATTTAATAGGTAATCTACTCCTAATAGGAATATAAGATACATTCTCATATCTACTAGGATTTACACAATCACATTCCTAATCTAATAGGACTACAACACTTTCTATTTTTTGTTTTATATTTTTTATTTTTTTTAGAACAAACTAAGTAATAATATTCCAAAATAAAAAATGAAGATTGCTTATTGTATTACCCAAAAGGGTAAATTACATTTTACCCCCTCAGGTTTGGGGTCAATTTTAATTCCTTACAACATCTTTAAAACATTTCAATTTCATACATCCGTTAGAAAATCCGTTAAGTGATGACGTGGCAAATATGGGATCCACAATTGTGCTGACGTGGCTGCCAAATTTGTGCCCCATGGCAAAAAATTATTTTTTTGTGCATTTAAAATATTATCTTCTTCCTTGAGCCTTTCCCCTTCCCTGCAACCCAAACGCCCCATCCCACCTCACCCCCACCTCCCCCGCAACCCCCCTACCTCCCTCACAACCCCAAAACCCACATGTCTCCTACCTCATCACCCCCACCTCATTTCTCCCTTCTCTCATCTGCAACGTCACCCACCCTTCAAGAATGATGATTTCGATGGGAACAGTGGTCTTTGTGGGAAGCCTCTTGGGTCGAAATGTAGTATCCTACATCGGCGGGGTGAGGGTTGGTCCATGGCCTTATATGTACATGCCCCTCTCTTCCTAGCATTACATGTTTTGGGTAGTGAGGTTCTCTTGCCCAAGAACAAATCTATGAGGGCGTGGCCCAAAGCGGAGTCAGGATGTGACAATTTGGTATCAGAGTTAGACTTACCGTCCTTTCGAATGTGTCGACGCGGACGTCGGTCTCCCTAAGGGGGGTGGATTGTAGTATCCCACATCGGCAGGATGAGGGTTGGTCCCTGGTCTTATATGTACATGTCCCTCTCTTCCTAGCATGACGTGTTTTGGGTAATGAGGTTCTTTTGCCCAGGAACAAATCCATGAGGGCGTGGCCCAAAGCGAACAATATTGTGCTACCGCGGAGTCGGGATATGACACAAAATGTGGTAGATTGAGCAACAAAAGCCTCAACGTTATAATCACCGACGATACTGTTGGTGATGTCGGGTCTCTGATTTTGGGATTGGGCATTTGGTCGTGGTCTTTTGTCAAGGCGGGTCGGAAAGAGCGAAGCTTTGGTGATGGTGTTGGCAGTTGTGAAAAAGTGAGGGTGGTTGGGTTGGGTTTTTTGTCAGCAACACTGAATAGCCTGGAGAGAAGAGTGAGTGGGGTTGCAAATGAGAGAAGGGAAAAAAAGGGTGGGTGGGGGGTTGCGGGGGATGTGGAGGTGGGGGTTGGGGGGGTTGCGAGCGAGGTGGGGGTGGGGTGGGATGGGGTGTTTGGGTTGCAAGGAAGCGGAAGGGCTTGGGGAAAAAATTATTATAATATTTTAAATGCATAAAAAAAAAATCGCCACGTGGCACAAATTTAGCAACCATGTCAGCATAAATATGGATCACATATTTGCCACGTCATCACTCAACGGATTTTCTAACGGATGTATGAAATTGAAATAAAATGATAAGTAAATGTATGAAATTGAAATGTTATGTTGTAAGGAATTGAAATTGACCCCAAACCTGAGGGGGTAAAATGTAATTTACCCTATCCAAAATTGTGATTTAACTTTAGTTTGGACAAAATTTTAAGTTTGTCTTGTTAGAGTATAGTGCTTTAACATTGTGACACTTGTCACAATCTTACTGTAGTTAGTTAGTTAGCTGTTATATGTAGCTATATATAAGAATTCATCATGTAATTACTTACTCATTAAGAAATATATCAGATTGTTCTTCTCTCTCTCTAGTTTCTCTCTCTAGCTTCTCTCTAGTCTCTTTCTCTATCTTCTCTGTTCTTGATTCAATATACAAGATTACAGTATATGTACAATCATTTGGTATAGCTTAACATGGTATCAATCGCCATTTTTGCTTACGCTTGAAGATTCGATCCTCTGTTGCTTCCGCATTCTCTGCTTCGGATTGGTTTTCTTTCTCCGATCCGACTTCGTCTTCTCCAATTACTACTTTCTGCAATTTCTAGGGTTTCGTATCGTTCTTATGTTCTTACTCGATACTTGCTGAATTCTGCACACCTAGTGTTTGTTGTATTGTCTCACTGACAAGTTGATCTTGAATTCACGATGGTGACTGCTTCGCAACTCCAACTACTTCAATCTCCGATTACGGGCCTGATTTCCTCCATCTCTACGTCGGTTAATGTCAAGCTTGATGATTCGAACTATCTCAATTGGCACTTCCAGATGCAAGTTTTGCTTGATAGCAATGACATCATGGGGTATGTTGATGGTTCGATCGCCTGTCCATCTTAATATGCTTCGTCCTCCGGTGAATCTGGTATCTCTTCTTCTTCTCCGACTGATGAATACATAGTATGGAAAATGCATGACAGAGCTATTATGCAATTGATTACTGCCACTTTATCACCTATTGCTATGTCATGTGCGATTGGTAGTACTAGCTCCAAGGATCTGTGGATTAGGTTAAAGGAACAATTCTCCACTGTATTTAGGACTAGCATCTTTCAGATGAAATCCAATTTGCAAACCATTAAAAAGGGGTCCGATTCGATTTCTCAATATCTTCATCGCATTAAGGAAGCTATGGACTATTTGTCTGCTGCTGGGGTCTTTTTTGCGGATGAAGACATTGTTATTCTTGCTTTGAATGGTTTACCTGCTGAGTATAACACTTTCAGGTGTGTTATCAGGGGGCGTGAAAGTGTGATTTCACTGAAAGATTTTCGATCACAGTTACTTGTAGAGGAAATCATTGTTGAAAATTCAGTTCATAATCCTCTTATGACAGCTATGGTTGCTAATACAGGTGCCACTTACACAAAAGGGGCTTCGTTTCAGTCTCAGGGTTTCTCTCCTCATCATGGTTAATCTCAGGTAGCCACTGGAGGTTTTAAACACTATCATGGGAACAAGAACAAGGGCAAAGGTCGTTTCAATCAGGGCTCGAGATTGTATAATTCTAGAACCGTGTTTTCCCCTATGGCACATGTGCTTCCCAACTCTAATCCTGGAGTTCTTGGTCCATCTCCTAGTCAACAGTTTGGAAGTCCTTCTGCACCTATGCTTCAAATTTGTCAGTTGTGCAATTCTGAGGGACATACTGCCCCATTCTGTGGAGCCTCTTCACACGAGAAAACCAAATGTCACATATGTGGTCGAAGTAATCATACCACTTGGTATTGCTTCTATAATGATAAGGGTCCAAACTACATGGGAATGCATACCACTACTTCTGTTTCTCCACAGTCCTCCTATGCTATGCAACTACAGCCTATTCAGTACAATTCATATTCAGCTCATCCTCAGCATTCCTCATTCACACCTTCTCAGTTTCATGCAGAGCAACCCCCTATGAAAGCCATGCACACAGTGTTTAATTCTGCACCTCAGTCATCAAGTTCTTCAGGTCCTTCTCAGGTGTGGCTCACGGACTCTGGCGCCACAAATCATATGACAGCTGATTTGACTAATCTGTCCCTGGCCTCACCATATCCAACAAATGAAACCATTCACACTGCAAATGGGGAAGGTTTGAAAGTATCTCATGTTGGTCATTCTACTATTCATACATCAGTTTCTCCAATCAAATTGAACTCTGTGCTCTGTGTTCCTCAATTAACTCAGAACCTGTTGTCAGTACATCGAATTTGCCTTGACAATAATTGCTGGCTTATATTTGATGCTTTTTGTTTTTGGATTCGGGACAAAGCCACAGGGAGGATCCTTTACAGAGGCTTGTGCAGTAATGGGCTGTATCCTATCCACTCTTTGTCCACTTCAAATTTCCAGAAGACTAATCAAGCTAAGGCATTTCTTGGACAACTTGTTCAATCTAATATCTGGCACCATATGTTAGGTCATCCCACCAATAATGTTGTCTCTCTGATGTTGCATAAAGCTAATGTACCTGTTCCCAAAACCTCATTACCTATGTTATGTCATACATGTCTAGAAGGGAAATTTAGCAAGCTGACTTTTCCAAAGCATGTCAATAAGTCTGTCATTCCTTTTGAAACTATTCATACTGATTTGTGGGGTCCTGCACCATGTATATCAGTTGATGGTTATAAATACTACACCATCTTTATAGATGAATGTACCAGATATTGTTGGATTTTCCCCTTAATAAACAAGTATGATTTGCTCTCTACATTTGTTGCTTTTCATTCCTTTGTTGTTACTCAGTTTTCTGCCACAATTAAAATTCTTCAATCTGATGGGGGGGGAGGAGAGTATACCAGCCACAAGTTGAAACACTTTCTTCTTGAAAAAGGCATTTCACATCAACTATCTTGTCCATATACACCTGAACAAAATGGGGTAGCTGAGAGGAAGCATAGGCATATCATTGAAACCACTATCACCCTACTACAAACAGCCAAGTTGCCATGTCAATTCTGGTCTTATGCTTATCAAACAGCCACCTATCTCATCAATCGAATGCCTACTGATGTACTTAATAACAAATCTCCTTTTGAGATCCTTTTTGGGACATATCCAATTCTTACACATCTTCGAATTTTTGGATGTGCCTGTTTTCCTCTCCTCAAACCATATAATAGTACCAAATTACAAGCTAAAACAACAAAGTGTGTGTTTCTTGGGTATGCCACAAAATATAAAGTCTATTTGTGCTATCATGTGTCTACAAAGAAAGTGTTTGTTTCTAGGCTTGTTATCTTTGATGAACAACATTTTCCCTACACATAATTATTGACTACATCTTCCAACACAGTTTCATCACCACAAGTCTCTCCTAGTTTCAACTGTCATGTACCTATAGTTACTCCAGAAAATAGAGTTGTCTCCTTTATCCCCGAATCACCTCATCCACCTTCTCGTATATCTATTACTGCATCATCATCAGTAACACCTTCTGCCTTGAATTTACCTGAAGTCTCTCCAAGTTCTCAGTCCATTACTGCTCCAATTCAAGTCTCTTCTCATATCCATGTGGTACCTGACATAAGTTCCAATTCTGGATCAGGAATACCTGATTTTAATCCTGATACTTTGCAAGTAGTTTTGCCCATTCCTCCACTTAATTTGCATCGCATGCAAACCAGAAGCAAAAGTGGGATTTTTAAAAAGAAGGCTCTCTTAGCTAGTGTTCAGGATTCTGGGGGAACTTATCTATCCTTGGTTGAACCAGCTAGCTATAAGTCTGCCATCAAAGTACCTGTGTGGTTAGCAGCCATGAAAGAAGAAGTTAATGCTTTACATGCTCAAGACACTTGGAGTCTAGTTCACTTACCAGCACACAAGAACCTGGTTAGATGTAAATGGATTTTCAAGATTAAGAGACACTCCGATGGGTCTATTGCCAGACATAAAGCCCGGTTAGTTGCTAAGGGCTTCAGTCAAGAACCTGGATTGGATTATGGGGAGACGTTTAGCCCTGTCGTGAAACCTACTACAGTACGGTTAGTTCTTGCTCTTGCTGCACATTTTAATTGGTCTCTTCGCCAATTGGATGTTAAAAATGCATTCCTGCATGGCATCCTACAAGAGGAGGTCTATATGTCTCAACCTCCAGGTTTTGAAGATCCAACTCATCATCATCTCGTGTGTAAGCTGCATAAATCTCTCTATGGTCTCAAGCAGGCTCCTCAGGCCTGGAATGAACGATTTACTCAGTTTCTTCCTTCTTTGGGATTTGAAAACACATATTCTGACTCATCTCTGTTTGTTAAGCATGTTGGTCATGAAATTGTGGTGTTGCTTCTCTATGTGGATGACATCATTATAACTGGCAATGCTTCAGGTGCAATTACACAGGTTATCAGTGCTCTCACCACTGAGTTTGATATCAAGGACTTAGGCTTACTCCACTATTTCTTAGGGATTCAAATCACTAAGACTGCAAATGGTTTGTTTCTGTCCCAAACCAAATATGTTGAGGATTTGTTGGTTAAATCTGAACTGCTTGAAGCCAAACCGTGTGATACACCATGTCTTCCTTACAACAGGTTACTCAAGGAGGATAGGGAACCTTATTCCAATCCTACGTTGTATCGAAGTATTGTAGGGGCTCTACAATACTTGACTTTCACACGGCCTGACATTGCTTTTTCTGTGCACCAAGTTTGTCAGTTCATGCAGAATCCAATGGTGTCCCATTTTACTGCGGTTAAACGCATATTACGATATCTGAAGGGCACAATGCAGTTTGGTATATCATATACTAGAGGAGATTTGCAGTTGAAGGCTTTTAGTGATGCTGATTGTGCAGGGGATCCTAATGACAGGAGATCTACTACTGGTTTGGTGGTCTTTTTGGGTAATAGTCTGATTTCCTGGTCCTCTAAGAAACAACAAATTGTTTCTCGATCCTCAACAGAAGCTGAATACCGAGCTTTATCGTTTACATCCGCTGAGTTAGATTGGATCAAACAGTTACTAGCTTTTCTGCACATTCCCTTACCTAGTGTGCCTGTACTCTTTTGTGACAATCTGTCAGCCATTGCCTTGTCTTTCAACCCTGTTCAGCATCAAAAGACCAAGCACATCGAAGTCGACGTGCATTTTGTTCGAGAAAGGGTCTCACAAAAACAACTATCCGTGCAATTTGTGTCTTCTCAAGAGCAGTTTGCTGATATTCTTACCAAGGGCTTGAGTGGTCCTCTTTTCAGGACTCATTGCAACAATCTCATGCTTGGTCCATCAAAGCATGATCTTGAGGGGGGATGTTAGAGTATAGTGCTTTAACATTGTGACACTTGTCACAATCTTACTGTAGTTAGTTAGTTAGCTGTTATATGTAACTATATATAAGAATTCATCATGTAATTACTAACTAATTAAGAAATATATCAGATTGTTCTTCTCTCTCTCTAGCTTCTCTCTAGTCTCTTTCTCTATCTTCTCTGTTCTTGATTCAATATACAAGATTACAGTATATGTACAATTATTTGGTATAGCTTAACATGTGTCATGTCATATAACTATTTTTAAAATTGAACATTGATTATTTCTATAATTGAATACTGATTATTTTTAGAATTGAACACTAACTATTTCTGTAACTAAATATGGATACTACCACTATTTCTTGAACATTGTACTATCATTATTTCTTAAACTAAACACCATTATTTCTTAAATTGAACATTAGTATTGTCACTATTTTTTTTAAACTATATATTGATTATTTCAATAACAAAACGCCGGTATTATCACTATTTCTTAAACTATATACTCGTACTATCACTATTTCTTAAATTGAATATTGACTATTTCTTAAATCCTCGTTAAAAGCCCACCTTGTTTATGCTTGGTTAGTTACATCCCACGTCGAAGCAGTGAAATGTGCAGGAATGTTCTTGATTCGATTGTACCCAAAAATCATTACATTCCAATTACAACATCCTTCTCGTGAATCATATGAAAAATTACACGTGCCACATCAATTAGATCACGAACATAACACATGCAACAAAGCCTAGAAGAATTATGCTCTAAACAGAAATATATATATATATATATATATATATAGCAAAAAAGCGAAAGGTAGGCTGATCTTATTAACAAAAGTGTCAAAAAGAAAGCTTTTAGGGAGGGTGAGCTAGTCTGGAAGGCCATATTACCCCTTGTCTCACGCATAAAATTAAAGGGTGGTTTGGGAGTGAGGTGCTTAAAAAAAAAGCACCCATGAAAAAAAACTGTGAGAGTTTTAGGTGTTTGGTAAACTGAAAAAAAATGGCTTATTTTGGAAGCTGCTGTGAGAATAAGCTGAAATCAAAGGAAAAAGCTGAAGCTGCTATTTGCAGCTTTGGAAAACTGGCTTTTTTTCAAAGCACACTGAGCTACAGTGCTCCTTTAATGAAAAGATCCACTATCAGACTGTTTTTTTTTCCAAAAGCACTTTTACAAAAAAGTTTATCAAACACTCTGCTGATTTATTTCACAGCCGCTTATTCTCACAGCACAGCCGCTTATTCTCACAGCAGCTTTTTTTCAAAGCATAACAATACCAAACCAGCCCTAAGAGGTTTTGGAAATGGAGTTCTACTTGGGAAGGTCCATCTGTTATACGCAAGTGCTAAGAAATGGGAATGGGTGCATCTCGGTCGTCGTTCTCAGAATCAGAAGCGGTTGTCGTTGTAAATGCTAGGGTTGGGAGGTGCACGCTCAGGAAGGGCGTGAACCTAGTCAGTCTACAAAGGCAACCTACCCAAGCTCGATCATTGGCGAGTTCGATGAATGGCGATTCTTGCCAGCGCTAGTCTACGCCGGCGACGACCAACAACACGAAGTTCAGGAAAACCGTTTTAAATTGCAATTAAGTTACATTACAATGTAGCCAAGAAAAGTACCAATATATGGGACAACCTGAGGGAAATCAATGGAGAATGTTGAGGATCTCTGGACGCAAATTCTTGATCATGGAAGAATTAGGCATGGAAAATTCAGTAGAATTTCACTTCAAGGAAAAGGAAGAATGAAGATGGGTTTCTAGAGATTGGTTTATAGAGCCCCGAGAAACTAATCACAGTCATTGGAAAGGACAAGGATTGTCTGCCCTCCCACTTCCGGTGCCCTCCGTGCCCTCCTGTTTTGTGTAGTCATTGTTAAGCCACGTCAACATTTTATATTATTTTTTTTATAGAGATAATAAGACAAAAATGAATAGTAATATAAAATGTTGACGTGACTTAACCGTGACCACACAAATAGGAGGGCACGGGAGGGCACCGGAAGTGGGAGGGCAGACAATCCTTGTCCCATTGGAAAAGAAGTGCCAAACCGACAAGACCATGACACATGGCATCTCTGTCGATTTAATTTTGAAACAGAAGGGACGTGAAGAGACGTTGTGGTGCGTGAAGCCACACCTGCTTGCAATGCGTTAATGCAGAGGCACCTCAATTACTCCGCCAGCCTCACAACCACAGGCCTCAGGCACCCAAACGTCTCCTGACTGCTACTCCGGAATGGGCATAGATAGGACATAGCTGAGCGATTGGCAGAATGATGAGTCAAACACACTCGAGACACTTTCTCCTGTCGAGCACCACTTGAAGTGTCAACTGATCATTGCAACTCCATGCTCAAGAAGAAACCTTTGACCAAGGAGTTGGGGGACTTGTTAATGTTAGGTACTTTTAGGTCCAAATAATGATGCATGACAAGAAATAAGCCACGAAAAGCCCAAGGAAAAGTTGAAGCCCAAGGGGAATCAAGAACCCCAAGGTCTAAGGGGCTTAAAAAAAGATACTCTCGTGCGCTAAAGCCGACCGTTTATGAGTTGAGGCCAACCAGGGTATGTGAAGACCTTTCCAACTGCCAAGGGCACATGGGTAGGTTGACAACTTTAGGACACAAGTCTCCAAGGATATGTTTACCTAGACATTAATCATACCATGTGGCAACACACAGTCAGTAGCAAAGACCTAGGATGGGACGTAATGGTGGTCGGAATGGCGCTCGAATATATGGGTTTGCATAACCAAGGCCAATTGAGAGGCCCAGCCCGCATCACTTTAAGCGTGCAATATCGACTGGACATATGTCACTTCACCTAGCCTAATGTCTAGCTGATAGGTAAATATGAGTCAGCAACCTAATCTACGTAGGTGGCGTATTAAATGCCAGGGAAGTGAAAGAAGTGAACCTAAGGGTTATGAGTTCATTGAGGGCCTATATAAAAGGGTGATTGCTCTTTTTGAAAACTTCACATAATAACAAATTACTATAGTCTTTTTGAAAACTTCACATAATAACAAATACACTACAGTAGGCATTCATTCTCACAATTTTACAACATGATTTCGTTTTTAGTTATTTATAAAAGTTTTTTATTTGGTTAACATTTGTCCTTTTATAGACATTTTTTGCCTAAAGGGGTATATGTGAAAGTGAATTAAAACCTAAAAGGGTGTTAGTGTAATGTTTCAAATCTGAGGGGGTTTGTGAAAACCAAAAAAAAACCTCAAGGAATGTTAGTGTAATTAAACCGTTGAATTGATATATCTTGCCTCCTAAATGAGAAGAACACATTGAAGACTTCTACAACCCAAATTTAGCATGAAGGTGCAATCACATCTTGCACAATGCCAAGCTAAGAACAAGTCGGGAAAGGGTATTGGACGTTTCGAACCACCCTGCAATCGAAAAGGAACCAAAATGTATACCAAAAAACATGTTTCAAATTGAGATACAAAACAAATAGCTGTCTGTTCTGTTTATTGATACGAAAACATTCCAAAATACAATTACAGACATGAATGTTCCACACGCTCAGCCCAAAGCTATTACACACTTGACCAGAGTTCCATGTTTTTTGGTAAATGAAAAGCTTAAGGAGCAGCACTTATTTGAGAAAAAGCAAAGCTACAAGCTCCCATGGCGAAAAATACGGCAGTGCGATTTATTTATGTGGTGGACTGGATTCACTTTGCCAAATCAAGATGCAGTAAACTTCAAACAGCTCGCTCATCTTTGGCAGTTTTCTTACCACTGAATAACTTGGTCAGATTAGGCATTACATACTTTTTCTTCTGAATGGGGAAATTATTCCGCGCTCCGGGAGAAGCAGATTTTCTATGCCTAACCCGCCTGTATGGAGTCTGGTATCCATTACTTCTGATAGACTTTCTAGGCGTGGCTTGTTGCCGGCTTCCAGATACTACAATTCTCTCCCGTTTTTGTCCCCAATTCTGTACTTGTTGCTCTTCGTCCACTCTCATCTCATGGAGATCCCTCAGAGCTAAGTCTATCCTTATCAGTATTTCCTTCTCACTGGCCTTTAGAGCTTCAACCCATGCCTGAGCTGCTGCTACCTTCTTATCAGCAATTTCTTCAGCTGCGACCGCACGTCCAGTCAGGTACTCGTGTTCAAACTTGGATATGGTAATTGAAGAACTACTCTGTGACTCAAAAGCTCTAGCTCTTATGGTATTCTCGATGAGACTTTTGAGGTTTTCAAGCGCTACAGCTTCGGATGATTTGACTGTTTCGAGCTCTTGCATTGCAGCCTGTAGTTTTTCCTCAGTTGATTCTATCTCATATTCCATTTTCAGAATTTCGGACTTGATGCTTGCAGTCTCTTCGCAGACAAGCTCCTTTTCTTTCTTTGCAGCTTCTGCTTCGGTCTTGAGCTTGTCGAGAGTGAGAGAGAGATTGGACACAATTGATTTTGCTTTCTCTTCAGATGCAGATACAGCTTCCAACTTGGCTTTTGCTCTGAGAAGCTTTGAGTTGAGATTTTGAACGCTTAAATCCGATTTCTCTTCTGTCTTCCTTAACCGAGCTGTCTTGTCTGTTAAATGCTTGAGCTCATTTCTTATAACATCCATGGAGGCCATGTACTGAAAACCTTCTTCTTTTACTGCAGCCAATTCTGTCTTTGCCGCCTCTAGTTCTTCGGTAACTGACTGTAACAGCGCCGAGCCTTCCAAGTCCTCCTCTTTCCGAAAACTGGGTTCTGAACGAGTTAAGCTGTCAATCCTTTGAATCCCTTTGTCCATTTCTTTAACTAGCTTTAGTTCATTCTGTAACACATCCACATCAGAGATTGTGACAGCTAATTTGGTTTCGAGCTCTTTCGAGTAATCAACTTCTTCAACAATATCTTTCATTTTCTTCCTGGTCTCGTCTACTGCAAACGAGAATTGAATGGCTTCCTTTTCTCTCTCAGCTTCTATATCTCCAAATTCTCTTGCAGCTTCAATCCGGGCCAACTCAGCTAGCACTTGCTCTTCATTTGCTTCCTCAATCTCGTTCCTGATTGCTTCCACTGAGCTTGTATAAAACAACATATTTGCATTTGCAGCCTCTGTCTGCTTCTCTGCCCGCGATTTCTCTTCTAAAACCGATGCCATATCAAGCTTGAGCATGCTTAGCTCCTGTCTCACAAGTTCCAATTCTCTCATCACTTCTGTATATTTTTTATTGTCCACATCCCCAATAGCCAATACCTGATCTTCGCGCCTGCCTACAGGCCTTCGCGGTTTCTTTAGCACTTCAATCTCTCGTGTATGTGATTTTGCCTTGGAGTTTGATTCCTCAATTACATAAGAGAGATCTTTAGCTCTCTTCATGGCATCAAGCATCTCGGATTGCGCTTGTGCTCTTAAGGCGTCTGCATCCGCTCTGTTTTCTTTGAACCGACCTATTTCCCTGCGTGCCATATGGAGTTCTCTCGCTATTGCAGAAGACTTCACATGAAATTTGTAGACAGACAGAGAGAGAGAGAGATCAGAAGCAATGCAGATGGTTTTTTGCTACGTAGTGAATAAAACTAAAATTATGAACTGGGATTTTCCATAGTTCCAAGAGTTGGTTAAAAACATTCAACTCTTGCACTTGAGGTCCTGAGCTCGATTCTCTCTCTTCCCAACATCGCTTGTATAAAAATTAAAAAATTTCGGGGTTATATATACCTCGGAGATATCTATCTGGGGTTTGTTGAGTGAAGGACTAGGAGGAGTGGCTTCAAGAATCCTATCTTCTCCATATAGACTGTTGGCTTTTCTAAATCTTCTTCTGTTTTCAGACTCTCCTCTATTCATATTAACCTGTTTACCACTCAAATCATCAAGCACCACAATTTCTGTAAATTTCTTCAAAAATCCAAACAACTTTATTCTTCAATTTTGAATAAAAATTCTAAGAAAAAACTAGAATATAATTAAACCAGCTTCATCAAATGCAAGAATTTCAACTGAAACAAATGCAAGAAATTCTACAACTACTTATAAATACATGCAGGTCCGTTCTTTTCCCGACGTGAGATTCTGACCCTCAACAAAATGCAAGCAATTTCAGCAACTTAACAATCTTCATAACATATATCTATATGTAGATATCTCTTCAATTCTTAGAGACAGAAAGCTATGAGATTGAAAATTAAAAAACTTACAAATAATTGAGGTGGAGTTGGAAGGCAGAGAGAGAGAGAGAAAAAACTTTGTTTTTGTCAGACAGTTTTAATTTATTCATTCCAATTTAAAGAGGGAAGAAATATAAAAGAGGAAGGAGTGGCTTCGGTTCTGTCCTCAATTCTACTCCTCATGCTTAAGCTGATATTGGAACTACCGCCATCTGCCAGCCATCTCTTTATTCTTTTCTTCCCGCATTTTAAATGTCCTTTTCAAATATTATTCTAATTAAAACTGAAATACGACTATAAAATATGTTTACGTCGGATTTTAAAATTATACATATTGTATGAAACTTAGGAAAAAATTAATAACAAACCAGATGTAAGATTGACTATTTTTTTTTTCCTTCAGAAGCGATATTGAGAGGCAGGAATCGAAATTAGGATCTCGAGTGCAGAAATGAAGGCTCTAAACAAACTGAATTACAAGTTTCTTAGAGTTTTAAACGTAAAATTTTAAAATGGTTAGTTCAGTTAAACAAAACTTTTAGTGTTTTGTGAGGAGAAATTGCAAAGGCAATTCATGAAATAGTTATTTCAAGCGTCAGGAAAGCTTGAATGGTATATTATTAACGAATGAAACTTTTGAGCTAATTATAGTTCAATTTAAACTTTTTACTTACAAGTAAAAAAATAACCGTAGTGCTAAGTGGCTAAATAGCTTGAAATTTCAATACGCCTCTAAGAATAGTAATTCCAACAGAAAGCACTTCTGGGAAAAAAAGTGATTTCTATAGAAGCATTCATGTTATTTCAAATGATAAGAAAATTAGGGACAAAGGTCCCTTAGGCTTTTCCAAGTCGTACCTTTTATTTTGGAGAAAATTAATTCTTCTTCTTGCCCCAATACATTATATACTCACAGATTTTCTTAGTTGGACCAGACTTGAACCACTCATTCGGATAATAATAACAAAAATCCGACCAACTGCAAATAAACAATTTGGTCATATGCTTCTTGAAAGTTTATTTATTTATTTTTGACAAGCGATAGGATAATCTACACTAAATTCACGAAAGAGTTTGAACTCGAAACTCAATAAATTAAAAGAAAATGCCCTAATTACCAAAGCAGTCCACCACTCGTCTTCAAAGTTTATTCTTTTTGCATTGCAGGCATCTTTATTCTACAATTTTTCATGAACATATATATAAAATATACCTTACATGGATGAAGTAGAATTGAACTATATACGTGTTTGGTGAAGCGAACTTAACTACGAATGTGTCTATAGCTAATTTTTGGCTTTAAGACTCTGGTTCTAGAGCCTCGATTGATTCTTTCGGCTCTGGTGCTTTCAAAGGTTCCCTTGATGCTTGTTTGGAAGAGCCTTTGGGATTCCTTTTATGTTTACATGTTTGAAAATGCTTTTGAAACAACTAAAAGTGCTTTTAGATTATTAAAAATCTTTTTTTAGTGGTTGGAGAGAAATTTATTCTAGGTTAAAAAGCACTTGAAGTGTAATACGAAATAAACACTTAGGTCCGTTTGGTGGGTTGGATGTGATTGGATTTTAGAAAAATGATTGAATTGATAGGGGTATGTAAGACAAGACATGTAACTCATGCATAAAGATATGTTAGATAACCTACTCTATTGTGGATTCATAACTCATCATGTTCAATCATGTCAATCTCACATTTTAATACAACAAACAAGGAACTTAACTCAAGTCCATTTTAATAGGTCACAACTTATCCCAACCTAACCACCAAACATGACCTTGAAGCATGCTTTCTTCAAATCCCTTATCAAGAAGTACTTGAATTTTCTTTTAAAAAAAAAAATGTTTTTGGGATAAGTGCTTTTAAAAAAAAAGTATATTCAAACAGTTGCATTATTGTTTTTTTTCATTGAGATGAAGAATATATATTTGTGGTGGTATTATTGAGTTAATTCCGAATTAATGGAACATGGTTGAGAGGTTTGAGATATGGGGTTCAGTACAGTGTGTATTCAAAGGAAATGGGGTAAAAGATAGATATATACAAAGACAGTTGTGGCAGGAAGTGCACAATACGACAGATTTGTAAGTTTGGATCTACTGGATGTGTCTTAGAAATCGAAGGGGGTTAAGATTCCACGTCTTTGCATGCCAAACCATACGACCGCATCAACATTTTCTTAAGAGTTATCCATTATTTAATGGTATGCATGTTACAAACAAAAATACGAAGAAAGTTGAGTTTTCACCATATAATTAATTAGTAATATGAAGAGTAATTTAACTATTTACAAGTACATATAAAGTCTTTCCTTTCATCAATGTGGTAGTAGTGGGTTAAAAAAAACGAAAACTAAAAACCACTGAATGTGAAAAACTGAACCGAATCTAGTTGGTTCGGTTTCAATTTTTAAGGTTCGAAAACCGAACCGAATTGAACATATATTAATTTGTTGTAAATAGTGGGTATGTTTGCCCACATGTGTATAGTAATGTACCACATGTGTATAGTAATATGTATAGTAAATACTCACATGCATATAGTAAGACTTTCACTATGTTGCTTGTGATTTGCTTCTATAAAAGCAAGTCTTATGGAACACAACAAAGGATTTTGGGAGATGAATGTGAGAGGTTCACGGGAAAGAGAGGAAGGAAAAGAAAAAAAGAAAAGAGAGGAAGAGGAGATGAGATAATAGAGAGAGTTATCTTTGTACTCTTATTATTTCAGATTATAATGAAAGCACCACTACAGCCCCGAGGACGTACTCCAGTCACACTGACTGTAGAGGAACCTCGTAAATTTTGTGTCTTGTTCCATTTATTCCACTGCACCCACCGTCGATTTTACAACATAATTTTATTTATTTATATTGGGTATTTATTTTTTTAGCCCAATTTCCAACCAAATGTCTTGAAAGGCAAACTTCCCAGATGTTTTGAGCCCTCTCATTGTGAGCTCTTCTCATCTGCAAATCCACTTCGCCACTTCAGATCGATCGATTCGTTTTCCTCCTCAGCTCATCGGAATCCATGGCGAAAGAAACAGCTTGCATCCTAGTTACAAGAGTTGTAGGTACTGTATCGAATCCATAATCTAACTGTTTCTTCGAAATTTTAACAAGTCCTAATCGATCTTGTAGATCTACGACTTTGTTCTTGCTTGCTAACTTGTAAATTTCATATAATTGATGCAGCGTCATGGTGGGTAGCTTCCCAAGGAAAGAAGGCATGGAAAGGAAAGACATCATGACAAAGAACATTTCCATCCACAAGTCCCAAGCTTCTGCATTGGAAAATCAAGCAGCTCCTGACTGCAAGGTAAAAAAAGGGGTGTGTGGAATTGATGCAGCGTCATGGTGGGTAGCTTCCCAAGGAAAGAAGGCATGGAAAGGAAAGACATCATGACAAAGAACATTTCCATCCACAAGTCCCAAGCTTCTGCATTGGAAAATCAAGCAGCTCCTGACTGCAAGGTAAAAAAAGGGGTGTGTGGACACACTCTTTGATAATTTTTGTCCGGTGATCTTTTTCAATTCATCCGATTCGAAAACCGAAAATTAAAAAAGTGTGTGAGAAGTAAAAAAGGGTGTGTGGATATCACACCCCTAAAAAAATTATTTGAATAGAACAAAAATTATTGGGTAGTTTTGTTTGGATTAATATTTAATGTTGGGGCTTGTGTTAGTAAGGCCCAAGGATGTTAAAGTAAAATGGAAGCTTGACCAAAACCCAATCGAGAGGCTTGAAGCAAATTGATGTCATTTCAACCAAGACATTAGACCCTGCAGTTTCTGACACGAAACAAAACGACACAAAAATAATGGATTTCGGATCAACACGATAACTTATCGGATCATTATCGGGTGACCCGTTAATAACGAGTTCTTAACGGGTATACACGCGGATAACACGTAGGTAACCCGTTTCAACCTGTTAAGAAAAAATTTATTTTGATAATTTTAAAGTTTAATTACTAAACGATTTATTATAAAATACAATAGCCATATTAATATATACAATATATTCTATATTAAATATATAGTTTGTATTATTATTCTATATAAGTTAAAAAAAAAGTTTTAGTCACATTATTTATTTTTATCATGAGAGTTCCTTATTATAATTACTAGGATAAATTTTACTTAACATGTTGTTGTCCAAAATTAAAATAAACTAATATAGTATTTGTATAGGCAAGAACTAAGAAGACATACATATAAGTATGAAAAATGTGAAAGAATATATAAACACTCGTGATTCATCATTATTCCTCCACGAGTAGATAATGGCTACACTTACATTATCGTTTAGATTTTTAAAATCCTCCAAACCTTCATGAATAATGTTTTTTATTTGAAGGAAAAATTAATAAAATTAATAATAATTATTGTAGAAGTGTAAAAAAATGTAAAAAAAATATATATACAATCACTCACAGTGACAAACTTTACAACTTTCATGAAGGGGTCAGCTTCGAAATCCAACACTATAATTCATAAACCTTAAATTTATATTTAACCATCGATTGCCATTTACGCTTTATCCTTTTTACTGAATTTCATTTTTAAAATTTTCTTTTTTGAAAACATAATCATCTGGCGGATGTAGGAAGATGAATGGTTCATATATTTGATATCACGTTTCGATATTTATGATTAACTGAAATATGAGTCGATGTCATATAGTTTGTAGAAACATTATAAACATCAAACAATATTTTCACTAACCGTAAAACTCTGAATATAATATCAAGGATCCAAATCGTTCATCTTCCTGCATCCTCTAATAGATCAAGTTTTCAAAAAAGAAAATCTGAAAAAACAAAATTTGATGAGAACAATGAACCGTAAATGTAAACAACAATTAACGGTTAAATTTTGATCTATAATTTATATGATTATAGTGGTAAATTTCGAAGTTAAGCTCTTCATGAAAGTTGTAAAGTTTGTCATTACGAGCGTTTATATATTTTTCTATATTTTTTTACACTTTTACATTAATTAAAAACTATTAAATACTTTAGGTAAGTGAAAATATACTTAAAAGAAAAATGCGTTTTTATATTTTGGATGTGACAATATGGTATGTATATACTTATTTAGTATTATGTTTTTCATTTGATTATTTATTGGTTTAAAATATATTTTCCTTAACGGGTAACGGGTTGGGTCATATTACCTGTTAATATTATCGGGTCGATTTCGGGTCGAGTCATTTTACCCGTTTATTTAATAGGTGTTACACGACACGACCCGTTAAGATATCGGGTATGACACGAAAACGACACGAACACGGAAAACACGACACGAATGCCATGTCTACAAGACATAGGTCATGTGCCTATGATTGAAGTGACAGGTGACAAAGACCAACTCATTATCAGCCAAACAGCATTTTCTAGTGGCATGACAAGTAAATAGATGATGACTCACTGCCTTCCGAAAGCCATTGGCCAAGAACAAAGCCAAGGTAGTCAGGCCAAATCGCCTATAAAAGGAGAAAGAGACACCAGAGACAAGGACACTTAAACAACCAATCAAAAGACACACTCAAACAGCCAATCAAAAGATATACAAATTATGCTCTCAAGCCAGTTCGTACCCAGAAAGCTGAAACTTGTCCAGATTCAGTCATTTTAGCTATAGTTCTCCCAGAAAAGCCATCTTTTATCTAATGTAAAAGCTCTGCTACCTTCCCTTAGTGTTGTAATACCGATTCCCTCGTGTAAAACCTATTTACCTTCCATCTTTTTTAGCATACAACCTCTGTAAATACAAAGAAAAGTAGCTGCAAGAAGTTCAACCTTACCCGACAAGGCTAAATCTTGCCCGAGTCTTTTTGTTTTGTACTTTCATTTAGTATATATGTCGCTTAATGTACTTTCCATCATGTATTCAAGTCATCTTCAACTGCTTTTCACTCAAGAGTCTTATTCGTATTTGAGTTTGGTTAAGTTGATAAACCTGGTTTCATTAAAAAGCAAATTGTGATCGAGGAAGTGGTTAAGAGGGCCTTGAACTCCCTTCGTTTTGGACATACAAGATTATGAACCAAAAGTCCTTGTTTACAAGGCAAGAAAAAGAACTTAATGCAGACTTAACTCATCTGTGACAATCCCTTGATAATAAGAAGTTTAAGTAACTTGGGGCGCAAGTAATCAACTTAAACCACTCATATTCAACAATCTGTTATACTAAGATAACAGTGGCACGCTCAGATCTTAGTTAGTTTTGATTGCGAGCCTTAAGGCCTACACCAAAGGCCCTACAATGGCACATTTCAAACTAATTACAAACTTAACTTGCAGCATACCCAAGTAACAAGAGCTTGCCTGACGACCAAACAACGTGCCACTTGCTTGGGGAGCTGTGCAAGGGAAATCTTGCCTGAACATAGTTTTGGCACACCTAGTGGGACCCCAATAATCTTGTATGCCAAGAATAAGAAATGAGCGAACTTTCAGGTGGAAAACAGAGTATAGGCAACCCCTTTGTCCAACAAGATCAACCAGAAGATTTCCCCTCCCTACGAGTTCCTACGATCCTAAAGAGCCCAACTTCTTCGGAGAAGTCTAGCGGGAAAGTTACTAATGAAGACTTACAAGCTACTATGGTACAAGTATGGAGAAGATCATTTTGGAGACCAGAAGAGAAGTTAGCAGACTATGTTGCTTAACATGAACTCTACAGAGAAAGTTGGAGTTAGAGTACTCTGCACCAAGATATGGGTATGCCAGGAAGGTGATCAGGGAAGCAAGCCTAGAGAAATGACTAGTAATTCCTCTATTCCCCTTACTCAAGAAAAATAAGGATAAAAGGAAGAAGAATAAGGAAGTTGAGGCTAGTCAACCAGAGGAAGAAGAAATGCAGGAAACAAGTTTGCCCGACCCTCTGTTATTCCCACTAGATAGTAGGGGGCAGATCAGGCTAGAAGGAAGGAAGTTTGGAATGACTCAGCAAGTTGGCAAGTCCAGTGGAAAAGGTGTGCCCATAGTTGCGGGCAAGCCTCCCTTATAGGCCACCACCTTTAGCTAACAAGGGAGAGGAAGCTAATTGGAGACAGCTAGAACCATAGAGGAAGGCTTTCTCAAACAATGAGCGTAGCTCGAAGTGAGGACCTCTTTACACCCTCGCCACACAACAATGCATCTAACAAGTAACTCATAAATGAGCTAGCTGAACTAAAAATGATGGTGGTCCAGAATGCTCAATCCCAGGCTCACCCACTATTCAGAATAATATATCAAAAGCCTTACCCTGAGTATATTGATGAGCAGAACCCTTTTCCCCTCAACTTCAAGATGCCCGCATTCCCAACCTGCAGTGGGGAAGATTGTAATATGTCTTCTAGAGACCATATTTTCAAGTTTTCCAACTACTGTGTAGCATTTGAAGACAATCCTAACTACAAGTTGAGGTTATTTGGGAATTCAATGGTTGGCTTAGCATTTTAGTGGTACACTATGTTACCCCCTAATTCCATTGCCAACTGGGGGCAAATGGGGATGGCTTTCCACGAGCAATTCCATAGGGTGGAGCCGGAATTAACAATCAATGATTTAGTGGAAGTAAAACAGTATGAACATGAGTCTACAGAGGACTTCATGATGAGGTTTAGGAGGACAAAGATGAGGTGACAATTTTCCATCAATCATGCTCAACTCATAGCTATTGCCCAAAAGGCTTTAAGGCTACCATTGAGGAAAAAGTTCTATGATATGCAATTTAATGAACTTCAAGGGTTGGTGATTGCTGCTACCAAGTATGAGAAGTTGTTAACTGAGGAGCAGCAAGTAAAGCACTCATCTAAGGTGCTTATTTTTTACAAGAACAAAGCCCCAATACACCAATTGGAGTTTGAAAGTTTAGAACTAGGGGAAAATGACAACAATGTAGGAGAAGGAATTGAGTTGTGCACATCAAAGATAACCACCCCCTTCAAACCTTTGATGGTGAAGAGATTGGTTCAGCCTATCAATGACTAAAAGATTGTTATGAATGATGGAAGTTTTATGCCTATAAAGCCCCCGAAGTACCAGACTTATTCTTTTAATTTGAATCAAGGATTGGATCCAGGATCTTATAGTTAAGGGGAAGTTGTTGTTAGAAAAACCTCAGGCTAACATGATGATTGACACATATCCCTTCCTAGAAGCCCCCATCAACATGATCAACCTTAACTGGGTTAAGAAAGGAAATGGAAAGGCTACTTAGGAAGAGAATAATGAGAGAAGGCAAGTTGTTAAGCCATATAAAGGTGTTAGAAGATTGCCCGACATACCACAAACAACTGTAATCAAGGGAGTGATCTTATGTAGTAAATGTCAATGTGAATGTGAATTAGAGGTGCTAACATCGAGCGCCATTAGTGATCGAAAGTTAGTAAGGAGAATTGAGATAAATGAACAAGATGCCCACATAAGTGTTATTCGAGCAGCAGAAAAAGAAACTTCCAAGAATGTGTTCCAAAGGTTAAGTGGAGATTCAGAACCAAAAGGCTTATCTGAGGTATTCAGGAACCATGAGGTCTCTGAATAAGCTGAAGACAAGGAAGCCAAAATGCCAAGGTGGGTAGAAGTGAAACCTCCCTAACCAAGTTATCATGGCAGTGCAAGGCAATGATGGAAAGAGAGAACCATAAACCCAGTCCCCCTAGTTACTAAGAAAGACTCGACCCAACTTGGTCGAAAATGGTACATAGTCTGGAAAGATGTGAGACCTGTTCGAGAGATGTAAGCATCTATGATTGGAAGAGTCAAAGGCAGCATAAAGCCCATATGAGCTTATTGAAGATCCTTACCATTTTAGAAGTTTCTGGGAATGTTAAGTTTGAGGAGGCCACACAAGGTGGAACGAGACAACTCCAATGGAGAAGCAAAAAAGAGATAGAAATAGCTAATAGTAAAGTGGAGGGTGAATGAGATCATGTACCACATAACCCTCATCCAGGAAAGTACAGAGTACTGAGAAAGGCTCAGGAGAATGTAGTGATGATGCTTACACCAGGTTAGAGACCAGAACTTCTCTGTTTCAGGACTATTTCCCCTGAGAGGGGAATACCTTCACCTATACTGGAAGATGAACCTTACGAAACCCTAAGACAACTGCTTAACTTTGATATAATAGTAGAAGATGAGGTGCCTGAGTTGATGCTAACCAATGATGCTCAGGCTTGGATGGACGAATTTGTGTATCAGATTAAAGGAAAGAAAGAAAGGTACTTGGACCCAGCAACTTCTATGTAAACATGACTTATGTTTTATCAACCATGTTTTGCGTTGTACCAAATCAGCCAGCCACAATGGAGGGTGATTACTTGGCACTATTACCAATGATGGCACTTGTTAACATTGAAGAAGTTAGGAAAGAAGTACCAAGCGTTGCATACTTGCCCGAACCTGCATGAAAGGAGCCCGAGAGGGTATATTCTGACTGAATGGTGTTCAGCAACCCAAATCTGGCCCTAGCCCACCATCTCAAGCCCATATACGTAATTGCTCATCTAGAAGGAGTACCCTTCAAGAATGTGTTGATAGATGGTAAAGCAGCGGTTAATTTGCTCATACTTAAACAAATGAAGAGGCAGTGTAAAAGTAAGGAAGATCTTATTCCCACTGATCTAACAGTTTCTAGTTTCTTTGGAGCCATCACCAAAACCTATGGGATATTTCCCTTGGAGGTTGACTTGGGGTCCAAGCAAATCATGTTGGAATTCTTTGTGATGGATAACAGCTCTACTTATAGAGCATTACTTGGGAGAGATTGGATTCATCAAAGTCTGTATATGCCATCCACTTTACATCAACAAGTTGTTGTTTACCATGAGTCCAGAGCCGAAGAACCAGGATTTTGGGAGATTGTGGAAGCCGAGTCATGACCATTTCTCCCCACAGCCAATATTGTTGAAGCAAGTTTTTACAATCCCAGTGTTAGGATCTTGCAGTGTTTGGGAGCTGATGAGAACAGCCGCCTTACTATGGTGACGGCCCAAAAGCTCCTAAAATAAGGATTGTCTCTCACCAAGGAGGAATGGGATAGGCCTCACATTGTCCCAGCCCACCAACACCAATGATGTCTGAACAGAAGAGGAATGATCAAGTGATTGCAGTCAGGTCATTAATCAAGAGACTATTGGTTTATGGAATAAAGATGAGAGAAGTAAAAGATACCTCAATTAAGGAGGAAGTAGAGTAGGAGAAAGAGGCTTCAAGCACTAATGACAAAGACGAAAAAGAGTTTTTGGGAGAGGAAATAGAGGCAGCCATTCACATGGCTGAGTGTATATATGACTTGGAATGGCCAGATGAAGTGCTCGAAAGCCCAAAGTCAGTTGAATTTTTATGCACATAACCCGAGAAACCAACACCAAAAGTACAAGACCCATTGGAAACCATTAACTTAGAGACTGAGGAAGATCCAAGGCCAATACAACTCAGTGGCTTGTTAGAAGCTGGAGATCAAGCAAAAAGGGTAGACCTTTTGCATGAATTCAAAGATTACTTTGCTTGGCATTACACAGAAATAACTAGATTGGACCCTAGTTTAGTAGAGCACAAAATGCCTATCAAGGAAAGGTACAGACATGTAAAGCAAGCTCTAAGAAGAATGTCAAAAGAGATAGAGGAAAAGGTAAAAGAAGAGATCGAGAGGCTGGTAAAGGCCGGATTTATTAGGCCTGCAAAGTATGTTGAGTGGTTGGCCAACATTGTACTTGTTTTAAAAGCTGTAACTAATGTTATCCGATGTTGTGTCAACTATAGAAACATTAATGAAACTACGCCTAAAGATAAATACCCCATGCCTATGGCTGACCTATCCATGGAAGCAGTTGCAACTTGCAACACACAAAGTTTTATCTTTCATGGATGGGAATGTTGGTTATAATCAAATAAAATGGCTAAAGAGGATATACATAAGACAACTTTTAGGTGCCTAGGGCATGTAGAAGCATATGAATATGTGGTCATGCCATTCCGGCTCAAAAATGTTGGTGCAACCTATCAGAGAGCAATGAATGCCATTTTTCACGATTTGATCGGGCATAAAATGGAAGTATACATTGATGACATTGTGGTGAAATCTAGAACTGAAGAGCAACACTTAGAAGACCTCAGATAAGCCTTAGTGAGAATGAGGACCCACAAGCTAAAAATGAATCCTAAGAAATATGCTTTTGGAGTAAGATTGAGCAACTTTTTGGGATTCTTTGTTCATCATAGAGGTGTGGAGATAGACAAAAACAAAGCTTGATCTATAATGAAGTCACATTCTCTCATCAATAAAGTACAATTGCAAAGGCTACTAGGGAAGATCAACTTTTTAAGAAGATTTATTGCTAATTTGGCAGGCAAAATCCAACCATTGACTCTTTTACTAAGGTTGAAGAATCAAGAAAAGTTTGAATGGGGCCCACAACACCAAGAGGCTTTTGACAAAGTGAAAGTTTGCTTAGCCTCTCCACCAGTGCTCATGCCCCCTCAGAGAAGGAAACCTTTGAAGCTCTATATCTCTGTCTCTGAAAAGTCAATAGGAAGATTGTTGGCTCAGAACAACGAAGGGGGGAAGGAGCAAGCAATATACTACCTCAGTAAGATCCTTACTGAGGTAGAGACTAGAAATACCCCAATTGATAAGCTATGTTTAGCTTTATACTTCATTGCCTGCAAGTTAAGGCATTACATGTTGCCTTACCACATCCATACCATTGCCAAGATTGATGTGATCAAATACATGTTGTCTAAGCCAATGCTAACTGGAAGAATTGGGAAATGGATTCTAGCACCTTCAGAGTTCAGTTTTCAATATATGCCTCAGAAAGCCAATTACAGACTTCTTGATCAAGCACCAAGAACCCCAAGATGAACTTGTCAACATCCCAGGAACTCTGGAAGTGGCCAGCCTTTGCATCCTACCAAGTAAAGATCACTTGGGCAAATAGGAATGGATCTAGCAAGAAGTAATAAGGATAACTAGCCTTTGGATTACTCCTTGGAGGTTGTATTTTGATGGATCTTGTACTCAATATGCTACTGAAACTAGGATTGTTATCATTGATCCCAAGGGAGTTCAACATTGCTACTTATTCCTTCTAGATTATCAAGATACTACTAACAATCGGGCAGAGTACAAGGCATTGATCATTAGCTTTGAAATCTTGATAGAGTTGGGGGCAATTGAAGTTGAGGTGTTTGGTGATTCCGAGTTGGTGATTAATCAGTTAAATAGAGACTACAAGTGCAGACACATCACCATGGCAGGTTATTATCTGGCAGCTACTCAATTGTTGAGTTATTGGGGTACTGAAGTTTCAGTTAATCGTATTCTTATATAAGCAAATTTAATTGCTAATGAGATGGCATAGTTGACTTCTGGAGCACAGATCCAAGAAAGAAAGATCGAGGTGGATGTGGAGGTACAAAGGAGGAATCTCCCTTCTATCTTTAAGATAAGATTCAGCCTAGATGTAATAACCAAAGAACCTGAAATAGAAGACTAGAGAACACCCATCGTCCAGTACTTAAAAGACCATTTTTCTCCCACAAGTAAGAAAATTAGGCAGCAAGCAATTAAGTTTGTCATGTGGGACAGAACATTGTTGAGAAAGACTCCAGATAAGATTATGTTGAAGTGCTTAGGCCTAAAAGAGTTAATGAGAGTGATGGCTGAAGTACATGAAGGCATTTATGGAGCACATCAAGCTGAAACCAAGATGAGGTGGTTGTTAAAAAGGTATGGCTACTTTTGGCCTGACATGGAAAAAGATTATAAAGCTTATGCCAGAGGTTGTGAAGAATGTCAAAGGCACGGACCCCTCCAACACACACCTTCAGTACCCTTGAATCCAGTAGTGAAGCCTTGGCCTTTTAGAGGATAGGCAATGGACTTCATCAAGAAAATTTACCCAGCTTCTAGCAAGGGGCATACCTTCATAATTGTGGCAACAAACTATTTCACCAAGTAAGTAGAAGCTTCAGCTGTGAAGACTATTACTTAAACTGTTGTGAAAAAATTTATTGAAACCAAGATCTTACATAAATATGGGGTGCCCGAGACAATTGTTAAAGACTGAAGACCATCTTTTATTTTGAAAGAAGTGGAGGAATTTGCAAGCAAGTTCAAGATAAAGATGATCCAGTCTAGCCCCTACTATCCCTAATCAAATGGTTAAGCGGAAGCTAGTAATAAGATCTTGGTGAATATTATTAAGAGAATGGTAACAGATAGTCCAGAGAAATGGCATGAGAAGTTGGGAGATACATTTTGGGTTTACAGAACCTCAAAGAGAATAAGAACTGGGACCACCCCTTATGCCTTAACCTTCAAGCAAAATGATGTACTCCCTATGAAAATCAATGTAAGTTAAGTAAGGCTTCAAAACCAGTTTGGTTTACATAGTGAGGAATACATTCAGGCCATATTTCAAGGGATTGAAGACTTAGATGTAGCCTGAATTGAAGCCTTGAACAAAATTCAAGAGAGGAAGAGAGCTATTGCCCGATCATACAACAAAATAGTGAAGTTAAAAATCTTCAAAGAATGAGAGTTGGTATGAAAGGCAGTTCTACCCATGGGTGCTCAAGTTAGAGGTTTTAGGAAGTGGAGTCCCACTTGGGAAGGTCATTTCCTTATCAACCAAGTGTTAGACAGAGGAGGGTACTACTTGGCAGATTTAAAAGGAAATTTGCAAAGGCATCGAGTTAATGCCAAGTTTTTAAAGAAATATCACCCCCATTATGTGGGATGTTAGAAACTGCTACATTAATGAAGTTTAAACATTGGCAGAGATGTTAGATCCTTTTTATTTAAAAAGTTAGATAAAGATGGACAAGTCAAATGAGTCACAAAATATCTTTTATTCATAATGAGAAAAGTTACAAAATTCTAGCCTAACAAGTTCACATCCCTAGCTAATGCAGCTATCCTGGAATGATAAGTCTGCATAATGGTAAAAATTCGACCAGGTTCTTTAAAGGCAATATTGTTGTTAGCTAGCTGGGCCCCGAAGTCATCCACCTCTTAGATGACCCCTTCTTCAATCTTCTGGTAAAGTTTGCTCAAGAGGGTCATTTGCTCGGCCTTTAGTGTTGAGAGTTGCTATTCCAACTTCTGGATCTCAGAGGCCACCACTATGATTCTATCTTCTATGACCGAGCTCTCATCTACCAATTTCTGCAGAGAAGATAAATTCCTGGAGTGCTTATCCTTGTAAAACTTGATTCTGTTGGATTGCCTATTTGCCTGAATATGCTGGTCTCTCAGTGCTCTCAAATTCTCAAGGAAAGAGAGAAATGACTCATATTGAACCTTTGACATATGTTGAGCTTGGTACAACTTAGTAAGTGCTTTCTCTGCTTCTTGGAGAGCATTAAGGCTAAAAGAGGCAATGAAGTCCCTCTGTATCTACTCCCTGAAGACTCGGCATAAATCTTGAAGATGTTGGGGCTTAGAAAGACGCCTTGGAGACCTCATCTTGGTCCTGAATTGCCCTAACTTTCTAACTAGTTCGAGCAGTGAGGCCGTAGCTGGAATGGAGGCAAGAGGATGAGGCATCACTCCAGCACCCCCGGAGGCAGCAACGGCGGAGTCAACTTCAGTTCAAATGATGAGGGTAGACCTAGAAATGGAAGAAGCAACAGCAGCAGTCTCATTTGGCCGAGGAATGGGAATCCCTATGACCCTATAAACCTTGGGAGGTCGAAGAATGACCACCTTACGAGCTGCAGGCCAAGGAGATTTGCCCAAGCCCTCGCCAGAAGCCTGTTATGACCCAAGGGAAAAACAAGTTAGAGAATTAAGACATACATAAGTTAAAGAAGAAGTAAAAGTGACAAGACTTTTATACCTGAGCTAGCCCTTAAATTATGGATGAGGCACCTCTGTGGTCGCAATTGCCTTGGGAAAAGCAAGCGGACTGGCCCGAGAAGTAGCATGATGAGCCCTCATGCTAGTCACTTTTGAGACCATAATGATCTCAGGGACTATAAGTTCCCCAAAAGTTGTTGGTTGTTGCTTGGTGGCCTCATGCACTGGAGAAGACTGAGAGAATGTAAAACAAGGTATAAGTATAAGTTAAAGGAGAACTTAAAAGGAAATTTAGAAGGGCTTGAGAAAAAAAGTACTTATTGAAATGCTACCATCATCCACGAAGTGCAACATCTCCCCAGTTGTTGGATTAAACTGGGAAGTGGGAGTCACCACCATCGTTGGAAGAATAGTTGAAGAGGTGAGGGCTGAGGTTTGCCCGACTGAATAAGCAGATGCCCCAACCTTTGCCTATAAAAGAAGGAAGATGGTTGTTAGTTTCAAAACTTGGAAAATCACAAGCTTAACCATGAATAGGAAAGAATTATACCTTTGAAGGCTTAGCCCGAAAAGGAGAAATATGCAATGCTCAGGCTGGAGGAGAAGAAGGCTCGGGCTGGGAGATCCCTTCGCCTCGAGTATTCTATTACAAGCAAACAAGAAAAGAATTAGCACAATGGTCAAAGAAAGTGAACTTCAAAAATAACTTAGTGCTTAAGAAATGAAGCCCATACCTTTAATTCCTCGTGGATTATATTAAGGACCTCCTTGCTTTCCTGTCGTACTTCTGCGCCCGACTGCGATCCTTGGGAAGTGGGGGCAGGTTTCTTAGTACCAGAAGGCCCTGAGTATAAGAGACGGGGAGTGTTAGTTCAAACTTGTGGAAAGTCAAAACTGCAAAAATAAGACTAAGGCTAAAATCACTTACTGGAGGATTTTTGTTTCTTTCTGCCCGCTTCAGCTAGATGGGCAAATAAGAGCTTTGAAGATTGAGAAGTCTATGACATGGTCCTCTTCCTAGTTGGAGTTGTCCTCGGGCCAGGCAAAGCAAGTCGAGGTTGAGGTCGTTCATCGGGCTCAGACTATGAAGATTCTACTACGGTCGTCTTTGCCCGCCGAAGTGCCAGCGTCTCTACCTCATGCCTAGCCTTGGCCTCTGAATCACTGAAGAGATCAAAAATGTCTCCAGCATCTCCAACAGCTTAGCTAACCCTGCCCATTTCCTTGCTGCCTCAGCAGCGGCCTTTTGGAGAACCAGAACATCTGCAACTTCTTCTTCTGGCCCGACATCCACTTCTTCAGTGTTGCCTTGGGCTGCAAGACCAAAATAAGGGTTAGTAAATTACAGGTGATGGAAATATCGCAATGAGAAGCAAAATAGAAGTAATAAGGTAATGCACCTATAAGAATGAGCTGGTTCTTTTGGTTGATCACCTCATTTCAGTTCTCAAGTTCTTCCTTCTTTAGGAAGGATTTGAAGAAGACTTGCCTGAAGAGAATATCATGTGCCTTTCTGATGTTTATATCGTACTTTTTTTACCATTTAGCCTCCCACCGAGTGGCAAATGATGGAGTGCACTCAAAGTTCAACGCCACGAGCTTGTGGGCGATCCTGTTCATCACCTCCAAGCTACGCCAAGCTACTCGAAAAGTCATGTCAGAGGGAAAGCGGAGGTGGAATGAGGTTCCACTGTGCATGGAATTGAAGTAGGGCACCAGGATGACCTGCTTGAACCCTAGCTGCCTACCACAGAAATTAGGGTGGTAGACTTCTAGCCCGCGATCATAGCCTATGCGATCGCTGCGCATTCCCTAAGCCAACTCCCGTTGTTGGATGCAGCTCATAAATTTCTCCTTGCAATGGTTGCTTGCATTTTCTCCAAAGGCATCTTGGAAGATCTAGTGTGAGAACCATGGATACCTTCTAGCACAGAGACACCCCACTCCAAGTCTACTCGAGTTTGACAAACCTTGAAGAAGTAGAGGTATGCAAGGTTGAATGGTTTGTAGGAGAATCCTCTGCCAAGATGCGAGCTGGAGCTACTCCTTCGGGGAACTCTAGGTTAAGCACCCAAAACTCGGGGAAGTACTACTGGAGTCATAGCTAGACCATCCAGGTTGGCTAGTTAAGATTAGTTTCAAATGGCTTACCTTTGGTCATCTCGTACATAATATGGTATATATAAGCTAAGATGAATGGCCCATTGGCCACGTCATCGAAAGAATGTAAGGCCTCCAGCTTGTTCAACCAATAAATGAGGAAGTACATGTCTTCCTGAGCTTTATCTGCAGTGGAAGAGGGCGGTCTGAAAGTCTTCTTTGAAAATAGGCTAAAGCCCACAAAAGACATCTCATAGCTTTTGAAAGTAGATGGGTTATACTCCAGATGAGTGATGGATTATGAGGCACCCAAGCTCTTAACAGTCAGGCAATAAGGCGAGGACCAATCGTGGGTAACGTCCATGCATCTGCCCGAGGGCCTTAGTCCGAAAACTTAAGCCATGTCAAAGACAATATGAGACATAAGACCCATTCTGAAGTTGAATGTATTGGTTCCATTGTTCCAAAAGATAAGAGTTGTGGTTAGGAGCTCAGGCTTGGCAATGACAGTGACCTTAGAGAGCATGATGAGCTCGTAGATCCTATTGGCAATCCATTTCTGTTTCTAGATGGGCTTGAGCTCGTCTACCCACTTTGACCAAGCCTCATCCTTCATCAATGGAAAGCCTCGGCGGAGTAGGGGCTATGAGTAAACTAATTAACTGTGAGCATGTTATTTTCCACCGCAATTAGGACTCGGGCAATCCAGGCTGACACCAGAGAATGAACCCCTCATTTTTTGAAGAAAATTGATGAGTTTAGGCCAGCCCGAAGGTGGTGAAAGTCGTTGAGTCAGCAATGCAAATTGACGATCCCTTCGATGGACTTGCATTAGGTGCCATTGGTCGATTTTTGGGAAGAAAGTGAAGAAGGTTGAAGGCAGAAAGCAAGGAAGAACTGGGAAGGCAAGAGAATTCTGGAAATTCTAGATTCTCAGAGAATAAGGATTGCTCGAGATGTTGGTTGAGAATTTAAATGGAGGTTATATAATGGGCAGTTAGTTAATGTTGGAGATCGTGGGTGCAAAGGTTTATTCGAAAATGGATGTTAAAAGTGGTACAAGTCCCGAGTTAAAGCATGCAGCTATTGTTTAATCATAATAATTCCATTCTTCTTATTCCAGGCAATCACCTCATTATTAATGTCTCGATTGGCAGACTTAACAATGATTAAGGGGGGCATTGTTTAGGTTAATATTTAATGTTGGGCTTTGTGTTAGTAAGGCCCAAGGATGCCAAAGTAAAATGGAAGCTTGCCCGAAGCCCAATCGAGAGGCCTGAAGCAAATTGAAGCCATTTCAGCCAAGACATAGGTCATGTGCCTATGATTGAAGTGACAGGTGACAGAGGCCAACCCACTATTAGCCAAAAAGCACTTTCCAGTGGCATAACAAGTAAATAAATGATGACTCACTGCCCTCCGAGAGTCATCGGCCAAGAACAAAGCCAAGGTAGTCAGGCCAAATGGCCTATAAAATGAGAAAATGACACCCGAGACAAGGACACTCAAACAACCAATCAAAAGACACACTTAAACAACCAATCAAAAGACATATAAACTTTGCTCTCAAGCCAATTTGTACCTAAAAAGCTTAAACTTGTCCAGATTCAGTCATTTTAGCTATAGTTCCCTTAGAAAAGCCATCTTTTGTCTAGTGTACAAGCTCTGCTACCTTCCCTTAGTGTTGTAGTATCGATTCCCTCGTGTAAAACCTATTTACCTTTCATCCTTTTTAGCATACAACCTCTGTAAACATAAACAGAAGTGGTTGCAAGAAGTTCAATCTTACCCGACAAGGTTAAATCTTGCCCAAGTCTCTTTGTTTTGTACTTTTATTTAGTATATTTATCGCTTAATGTACTTTCCATCATGTATTCAAGTCATTTTCAACTGTTTTCACTCAAGAGTCTCATTTGTATTTGAGTCTGGTTAAGTTAATAAACCTGGTTTCATTAAAAAGCAAACTATGATTGAGGAAGTGGTTAAGAGGGCCTTGAACTCCCTTCGTTTTGGACATACAAAATTATGAACTAAAAGCCCTTGTTTACAAGGAAAGAAAAAGAACTTAATGCAGACTTAACCCATTTGAAACAATCTTTTGATAATAAGAAGTTTAAGTAACTTGGGGCGCAAGTAATCAACTTAAATCACACCTATTCAACAATCTGTTATACTAAGATAATAGTGGCACGCTCAGATATTAGTTAGTTTTGATTGCGAGCTTCAAGGCCTACACCAAAGGCCCCACAAAGGCACATTTCAAACTAACTACAAACTTATCTTGCAGCACACTAAGCAACAAGAGCTCACTCGACGACCAAACAACATGCCACCTCTTCGGGGAGCTGTGCGAGGGAAATCTTGCCCGAACAAGTTTGTTGATTTTTATAAGGAGTATGATACTTCGTTATGAATTTGTGCACGATTCCGTTGGCATGGACAACACAACTCAGGTGACGTGGGGCACGTGTGCCCATTAGGCTTCACACATAGGACAACCTACTATGATACCATGGAGAAAGTTAAGGTTCTACCTTAAAACCAATTGGTAATATGAAGAATAACACAACTACTTACAAGCACATGCAAGGTCCCTCCTCTCATCAATATAGGATTCATTCTCAACAGTTATTTATACCATCTATTTGTATCATCTCTCTAATAGAGATGAGACCTTTATGTGTTGGAGGACCCTACTTCTATTAAAAAATTAGTACAAATGATGGTCCAAATGGATGATAAATATAGCACTACTCGTTACAAAATCAATATCATGATTCATGAAAGTTTGCAAGGTCAAGATTTCAGAGAAACAAGCTAGCGGCTCACTCATAATCATACAAATAATTTCTCTCAATTTACATTTTATCAAGATAGGTGTGAGTTTATTACAAAAAAGAGAGTATATAATTAAAAGTGGAACCATTTAATTCAAGTTTAACTTAGGGAATAAAGATACATTAATTAATACCAAAATGGTGTGACCAAGTCTAACTTATCTATTCATTTCTTGGTTGCAAGGGTGTTCAAGTAATTCTATGCTTTTGTGAAATTCATTCTACAAATTGAAATTCGATATACCTTTTATATGATCAGGGTGGATCCACCTTGAGATAAGGTGGGTCAGCTGACTCCTTCAAGCACATAAATTCTCTATGAAAAAGCTGGGTGCTACCATTTGTAAATTTGAGATGCCCTTCAAAGCTACATTCCAAATGCTCAATGAATTGCTTGTGGGGGTACTGGGCAGGGTAGTTGCTAGCCTCATGCCTTTGTATTCCTTGCATATGTTGGCCTCTGTCGGCATGCTCACTCAACAGCTATTGACATCAGTTGACATGCTCGTTCGGAAGCTGTTAACATCTATCAACAGACGTGCAATATAACTTGGCAAATGACCTCAGGCCTACCAAGGTCTAATGAAATGCCAATTTGCATGTTATTTTGTTCAAAAAGAATATGTGTGCTACACGCACTATTCTTATTGACACCCTAATATTATTTATTGGATCTGTCACTGTATAGGGAGATAATTGCTCCTTTAATGAAATGGAAAATGTCAAAAAGTCAAATTAATTTGTAGAATTTATGAGATAGACTACATACGTATCGTCTCTAAAACCTTAATTTTAAAAAAAAAATTAATACTTTGCAACCAATTTATTCATCAACTTCTTTGGTATAAATATATGACTATATTAAAAAAATTAGTTAAAAAATGTAATTGGATTGTGAAAAGGGAAATTTTATTTAAACACATATTAATTGTCTTTTTTATCCTATTACATAATTACAATCCAATACAAAATGAAATTAACAATAAAATTGAAATTTATCAAACCCACACCCAAATCCTTGGATAATGAATTGGATCCCATTCGGATCTAAATTGTGGGATTCTAGGGATCCTCACATCTTAACCATTCATCGTGTATCGTGCAGTCAGAAATTATTTAAGTTTTTTTATTTAAAATTAAGCATAAATAGTACATGACGAAAACTAACCACAAGATATACGATGAACAGTTAAGATGTGAGGATTCCCTAAAATCCCTATAAAGTGGATCCGGAAGGAATCCTACCGCAATCCAAGGAGCCATGACCTTGAATTCCTTGGTGAGGAAAGCATCTAAAAGCAGACACTTTATGCTGCAAAATAAGGACTACGATACTCTCCCCTCCTCTTTCCATCCTCTTTCATCACCTCCTCTCACATTCTCTTATTTTGTCTTTCTCTTGCTATAAAAAATTAATATAAGATGTTAGCATGACTTAACCGTGACCGTTCAAATAAGAGGGGAGCGAAAGGGAGGAAAAAACGAGAGAGGAGAGGATCCTACTCCGCAAAATAAAACCACAGGGACATGCAAAGTAGACGAGGTGGACTGCATTGTGTGCGTGGGTGCATACATTGGTGTTGTCTTTGGCAGTGTTTAGATTGGCCTAGTCATTGCAGCAAGTAGAGAGTAAACGAATCACAAGAAAGTTTTACATTTTTGGATGCATATATAACGTTTATACGTAGGATTCATAAATAAGTAGAAACTTTATCGAATTATTCAACTTGACATAAATAAGTAGAAATTTTATCAAATTATTCAACTTGTCCACAGAAGTCGAAGTCCAAAAAGCTTTCATTCCCATAAACAAGTAGAAACTTCACCAAATTATTCAGTTTGGGATTTTAATTTTTAAACGAGTGTAAAGATAAATTTACATTTTGAATTAGGTTTGTGAAGCTAGTTTAGATAGTAAATTTGAGTTTAAAGAGATATTCATAGGGATGGACAACGGTTATGGCAGACGAGTAACTATGGTTATTTATCCATAACCGTTTAAGCTCTTACCCGCATAAACGTTTAACCAATGAGTAATTGCATAAACGATTATACTCATACTAATAGCCGTTTATAAATGGTTAACCATACCCATAACCATACACCGGTTTAATCATAACCACATATATCCGTTTACCCGTTTATCCGTTTTTTAACCCTCTTATCCTTTTTTTTAATCCATTTACCCTTGTTTTATCTGTCTACATATTTTTTTAACAATTTAAAAATTAAAAAAGAAATTTGTATATCTGAGAAAGTTTGGGAGTAGAATTCCCATTTGAGCGACATGCATCTGCATCCATAAGGATGTTGAAATTAAAGAAATCTTTTTGTTGACCAGTATATATATATAAATATATAAATATATATATATATATATATATATTACATGCAAATCTCTGATTTCATATAGAACTACCCTATATAAATATATTTATATTTATATTTTGTTGTCACAGGTGATAGTTGCACTGTTGAAATTAATCAAACTTCGACTGTTTTGGCGAAGATGAGAGAGAGTTGGAGATGAGAAAGAGGGCACCGAGGACAGAAAATGAGCGGCGGGAGTCTGGGAGAGATCAAATAATTTTAGGATTTTTAGTTATGTATTAAATAAACAGTTAAATGGGTATTCTATTATAACCACGGGTAATGCTCTTAAATATTCATTTAAATTTTACTTAGTAAACGATTATACTCATAACCGTTTGTTTGTTTAAACGATTACCTATAACCGTAACCGTGAGTTTTAAATGGACAGGTAATCACGGTTACTCATACCCGTGGGTATTTTGTCCTTCCCTAGATATTCATTCTTTAATTAAAAATAGGAGAAATTAGGTTCACATCCTTCTTTTTGCTACTCCATTGATTAAAATCCTATTCATTTTCAATTTTTGATCAATGTCCTTTGGGTATTAATAATATCATTAATTATTTGAATAATAAAATATTTTTATTTTTAAATATATTTCTTTTGATACACCCCGACCTAAATCAGGGCATGTTGGCCGTCACGTGGGAATGACGTAACCATGTGCACAGTACGGAAGTAATAGAGATAAAAGGGAATTGCGAAGGAATAAAAACCAAACTACTAGCAGAACTAGTTAAGATAGAGTGCTAGTGAGAGATTAAGTGCGAAATACACAACCAGAGCATAAATAGTCTAAGTGCAGTCAAGCAGGACAAGTACTAATAATACAACACCCGAGGGTGATCCTACATGGTGGTGTTCTGTCAGAACCCCCGTCAGAATCCTCGTGATCCACCAAAGCACTTCTACTTAAAACCTGGAGAGGCGCAAAACAGAAAGTGTGAGTGGGCAAAAACAAAGCTTTTCAAAATCATTTCATTTCTCAGAAGTTCTAACCCTTCGCTGTAAAACCTGTATAATTTCCTAGAAAATAATAATAATAATAATAAGTTGTATCCGAAATCATACTCAAGATGAAAATTCATAGAAGTATATCATGTCAAAGTATCTCAATGCAATGTTATAGGTAAACCAGGAAAAATATATAAATGTCAAATATCGCATCAGCCAAATCTCTCTAACTCAAACTGCACTACTGAGTATATAGCTCATAACCAATCTTAATCATATCAAAACAAATCATGCACACAAGTCGGAACCACCTACAGTGGTCTGTATGACAAGACTAGGTGTAAAGTAAATATGCTCTAGTGCTACGATCACATGAAAGCTGTGCGAATAATCGCGGGTCAACTACGAGTCGAAACCAACTAAAGTGGTATGTACGACAAGCCTGTGCACCTAACTTGGATCCAAGGTGAGCATACGGTGCAGGAAGTGAAGATCACGTGAATGACTGTGCCCTAACTCTAAGCGAGAGCACTAACACTGGGTGCAAGTTTATGAGCTCTCATCACATCACATCATAACTCGTATAACTAAAGTAATCTCACATTTTTAATTTATAAACTTACCTGGCACTTACCTGTGTATCCGCAACATCAATCATAATTATATGCAACTACTAATGCATAAATAAAATAGGCAGATACTTTGCATGGCATTTTAAAACATATAATCATTCAAATTCATTTTCTGGGAAAAATCTCAAGTATATAGGTATATACGGAAAACCAAAAGCCCACCCATTGGTATGTCGAAGAGTCGTAGCCCCCGAGCCTCGATTAATGGTGCTCGCCCTCAGGATAGGTCTCACCTATATGCGAAATAATTGAATAAACGTTATTTAAAGCACATACACAAAACTAGGAAATAATTTCTCATACAATGCTCAAATGGGGTATTTGAATATACCACCATGATCTACTCAACCTCAGGAACATCCCCAAATTTTAGAAAAAAATTTCAACCACTCACCTGCCCTCACGTGCCGGTCAAAGCACGACCAGACGCGCCCCCACGTGCCTGGCACACCAAACGGATTCCCTAACGGCGTTAGGGGATATTCCGTTAAATATAAGCATATACCGTTAAAATCAACGCCGTTAGTCGTCGTTAGGAATATTTCGTCATCTCCTACCTTTGAACTCCAGCGACCGTCGCCGTCGCCGGAAACTGGAAAAACTTTAAAATCTTATAACTTCTTCATTTTTGTACCAAAATTCACCAAATTTATATCAAATTGAAGCCCTGAAGGAGTAGAATAAAACCTTACCACTTTTAGACCCTAAAACTCTGGGAACTCACTAGAAAAAAGCTTCAATAATCCAGCCAAACTTAAAACTCGCCAATATCAAATTCCCGACGTCCAATTTACTTGGTTTTTCTTCTCCGAGCTTCATAAGGATGTTATAAAGCTTCCTACAAGCTTCAAATCTCCTGAAACATCCATAATTACGACCACATGAATAGTACCCCGAATCGGGGATTCTTAGTCCTCATGAAATCGAAGGTTTCACGTCTTAAAATTAGTATAAATGAACTCAGAAGCTTGCAAGGAGTTCAAAAATTACCTTATTGACGTCGATCCGTGCATGAAAGCTTGAGTTCGAAGTTCATCCGTAAGTCCGAGAGGGAGGAGAGAAAGAGCATGGGAGTGATGTGTATGTGTGTGAGTGAATGTGTGGTCCAAGTTGGCAACAACCACCAACCACAAACTAGGAAAGTTTAGTTCTAATTGGTCCAAAATAATTAGAACTTAACATATTGGTCCACAACCCAAGTCTAAACCACACAACACAACTCAAAACGTCCAAGGGCATATTTGAAATTTCATGCTTAAAATATAATATTGCGGGACGGGTTGTGACACATTTAGTGTTAAAAATGTTACAATTAGTATATTTATATTTATGGCTAAATTTTTTATCGTATATTTTTTTTTTTAGTTTGTACCTATTTTTAATTTGTACGAATTTTTTTTTCATTTTTAATTTGTACCCATATATTAGTTTCTTTTTGTGCCCATATTTTTTAAAGTTTTATTTGTGTTTGTACCCATGTGTATACCGTCACGTGACATTGTATATTTAATCAATGATAGAAAAATTGCATATGGTATATTTATGTTGTATGCCTAAACTTTGTATCATATATTTATATTTTTAGTTTGTACCCACTTTTAATTTGCAACATTTTTTTAAATTTGTATTATTTTATTTTTAGTTTTATTTTGTACCCATGTATTAATTTCTTTTAGCGCTTATATTTTTAAAAAATTCATTTGTACTCATAATTTTTTAATCTTTTATTTGTACCCTAATTTATTTATAATATACCTGTCACATCATGGCCCGGGCCCCCACCACATCCCGGGCTCGACTCTGTCGTAGCATGATATTGTCCGCTTTAGGCCCCAACCGCGTCCTCACGGTTTTGTTTTTGAGAACTCACACGAGAACTTCCTAATGGGTCACCCATCATGGGAATGCTCTCGTGCAAACTCGCTTAACTTCAGAGTTTCGATAGAACCCGAAGCCAGTGAGCTCCCAAAATGCCTCGTGCTAGGTAGAGATGAGAATATACATATAAGGCTTATAGGATCCACTCCCCTGGGCGATGTGGGATCTAACATTTAACAAGTTATTTATATCCATGTTTTTTTTTTTTTTTTTTAGTATTTTACATTTAACAAGTTATTTTAAATTTCGAGGACGAAATTTGTCCTAAGGGGGTGGATTGTTAGATCCCACATCGCTAAGGAGAGTAGATCATGTAAGCCTTATATGCATATTCTCATCTCTACCTAGCATGAGGCCTTTTGGGAGCTCACTGGCTTCGAGTTCCATCGGAACTCCAAAGTTAAGCGAGTTTGAGCGAGAGCAATTCTATGATGGGTGACCCATTGGGAAGTTTTCGAGTGAGTTTCCAGAAACAAAACCGTGAGGGCGTGGTCGGGCCCAAAGTGGACAAGATCGTGCTACAGTGGAGTCAAGCCCGAGATGTGGTGGGGTCCCCCTGGATGTGACAGTACCCATTCTTCTTTATTAATGTACCACTTTGTTATATGTGAAAACCAATTTTTTTGTAAAATGTACCAATTTTTTTTAACACTTTGGATACATTCTTTTGCCATTTATTATTTCTTATTTTCACATAGTTTTCATCCATTTATTCAATCAAAATGTTTGAATTTTTTTATTATAACCGTTTCTAATAGTATTATAATGGGGGATTTTAAATTTATAGGATTAAAAATCTCATAAAATATCAAACAATTAATATCAAAACTATAAAAATATAAATATTAATTGTAATATAATGAGGTGTACCAAGTCAAGGGACTTTGATCAAACTTTGAATACCATTAAGGTTTTAGTCAAAGAATGTTAAGGATTAAAGACTGCATCCAAAGTATCCCTTAAAAATAATATGATTGCAAAGAATAAGTTAGGTATACAAAGAGGCTGTATGAGTTTAAATAAAATTTTCTTTTTAAAAAACATGTGGTTCCTTTTGTACCTACGGATAATATGTACTAAAATAAAATTTTCTTTTTCAAAAGCATGTGGTTCCTCTTGTACCTATGGATAATATGTACTAAAATAAAATTTTCTTTTTCAAAAGCACGTGGTTCCTCATATGTACTAAACCTACCGACTAAGTCACACAGTGACTAGTTACTGTCACAAAATTTCAAAGACAAAGAATACACATTGGCACGTGGTTCCTCATATGTACTAAACCTACCGACTAAGTCACACAGTGACTAGTTACTGTCACAAAATTTCAAAGACAAAGAATACACATTGGTGCTCACAAACCACAAATCCAAAACTGTCAAATAATATGAACAAGCAGACTATTCACAAAAATACAATATTTGAATCCTAATAATTATACTAGTCACTCATGAGCATGTGAAGGGCGGTTTTTTAATCATGGCGCGCTACGCGCCACTTACACATTTTAGATGTATTTATATGTGTGGATTGCTTCAATTTCTTGAAACATAAAAGAAAGGTGATTATCATCTCTAATAATAATACTGGTAGGAATTTAAAGTTTACTAAAGTTTTTCTTTTTTTTTTAAGGGGAACAACTAGTGGAAGCCACGATTATCCACCTCTTTCGGGGAGCGGAAAGTTACTAAAGTTGAGGGAAATATTTGTGAAATCGAAACAGTGTTCGTGCAAAACCTGGTGGGACAAAATCTGGAACGCAGGAAAAATAGTATCCTAAACATTTAGAACAATATTTAAGAAGAGACGCATTCCTAAAATTATTCATGTTCTTTTTGCCTAGAATCTGTAAAACCAAACAGAGAAAATCCTTATAATTTAGTTGCAACTAAAAGTTAAATAAAAAGTATTATAACAATCCAAGAACTTTAATTGACCTTGATACATATGACAGCAAAACATATTCTTAACTCATATCGTTCTGTCCTTTTGAAAATTTATTGAGTTTGGTTAAAATCAAATATTAGCATTATATGGAATATAATTGCATTAAAAGTTGAAAAGGGAATTAAACATTAAAAGAAAGACTATAACCATATCATGAATTCGAAGGAAGCAAAATATTTTTGTACACTACATTTCTTGTGAAGACTCCTTGCGGACCATGTAATTCTCCTTTATTTACCAAAATTTTTGTTGTAGATGTTGAAACTCCTCTTGATAAAGCCACGTATAATTGTCCATAACTGAATACGTCGTTTGGTAGATAAATATTTTACTAATGCAGTAATTCTGTTTGTATTTTTGTTTGAATGCTCCACTAATTTACTGCACCAAAGCCTATTTAACCACAAATTAATGAGGAGACTATAGATAGGGAGTTAATATTAGTAATGCAAACCACTAATTTACTTCAAATTATATTAGTAAACTTGTCACACAAGCAATTTAAGAGCAAACACAATAGTCTACGGATTCCCACATCTGTTACTTGGAAGTAACTGTACGCGTAGCAATTGAACTTTTTAAAATTTAAAGTTAATTTTTATTTATGTTGCCTAAGATTTAATTACATTTTTTAAATAAAAAATGGAAGAAGAATAATTAACCATCCACAATGTGAGTTTGAAGATGCATTCAAAACATGTAAATACTATTTTGTTCTTTTTGTTTATTTGAGTAGTTGTCCATTGTTTTTTTCTATCAAGTGATGGCATTTTAGAGATATTTGTATGTTTCACTATTTTGCAGCTCGTTTACTAATCCATAATCAGATTGAGGGGAGTTGAATTAAGGAGAAATTGAATTGAAGAAGAATTGAGATGAGGTGGAATCAGATTAGATTCATGTTAGAGTAGTTTACTAAAATTGTGCGGAATCGGAGTAAAAAATGACATTGATCTATAAAACTGCTTACTAATTCACATGAATTAGAATGAAAACTAATGTGATTACTAAAATACCCCTATTTTAACTAATCTATTTTATACTCTAATTATTTTTAGTAAAATTTTATTGGTTTTTTTTATTTTAGTAGAGAGAATAATTGTTTTTAGTAAAACTTTTTTTTTTTTCATTTTTTAATCTTTTATTGAGGCATATACTGCCCCATTTTATCTTCCCCATTTTTTCATTTTTCACCATGACCCCATCTCTCTTCCCTACCCCTTAACCCATGGCCACCGCCTTTCCTGTCACTAATCACCACTAGCCACCTCATATGTCACCACCAGCCAGCTCCCCTTGCGCACTCTCTTGCCCCAACAATTTCCTTTCTCTCCTCCTATTCTTGATTTTGTAAACTGTAATACTAGGTTCGTTTAAAAAAAAAAAGTAATATTAGAAAGATTAAATTTGTAAACAAAATTCACAGATTAAATAATATATCATCAATACGAATGAGCACGTATATCAATATTTAAGTAATAATTCAATCATTAATTCTCATATTATTTAGTTTATAAAATTATATCTATTATTTTATTTTTCCTAACATGACTCTTTTGTAAATGTTTAATTTGAATCACCGCCAATAAACGTGAATGAGTGCAATTCTCATTCTTCTCATTATAACTCATTACGTAAACATGTCATTGATGTGCTCCTCCTCTTATGTATATAAATTATTAAAAATGGAGGGGATGAGGAAAATCGAAGCAGACAATTCAAGCATTCTAGCACTTGTTCATCTCCTTCACGGCAGCCCGATCCGTCTATCACGGTGCACAAATGGCGCAAGCTTAGCCATCTGTGTAGCTTGTTTGTCAAAAATTCAAAATCATGAGATGACTAATCAAACCTTATAATTGATCTCTTTAGGATTTAACATTGGGAGTTTTAACGAAAAGCCTACGGTACTGTTCACTTTAACGAAAAACCACATTTTTTACACTAAAAAGTCAAACCTGGTACTATTCATTTTACCCTTTATTTTGTCCTTATCATTAAAACTCAAAGTTTTCAAGCCCTTTTCATTAGTTTTCCTTTTAACATTTATGGATCATATTAATTAACTAAGAGACATGTACTGCCAATACAGCTGCATGTACCAGAAAAAAAAGGGATATTCTATTTTAAGAGAGAGATATTCTACTCTAATAAAAATAAAAATTGGATAGGCCGCACAACGAGTCATTCATCTGCTAACTAGATATTGAACTCAATATAAATATAATACGTTATTGTCATTTATGTGAGTTAAATTTGAAATCTCATACAAACAAGTGAAAAGAAATATAGCTAATTAGACTGCAATACTAGATGAATAGTTAGCCCGCATGATCAATCAACTCAACTCATATTATAATACTATATTGTTCATTCATTTTTCCATTATATGAAAATGTGTTTACAAACCATTTGTATAATATGTGATTGGTGATTAACATTGCATGACACTGTTAGAATCTCATTAAAAAAATAAGACATATTACATTGCATAATAAGATATGTTTGATAATCATTTAGTTTTTAATTTTTATACTTGAGATACGAAGTTTAAATAAAAATGATGAATGATGAAGAGTGGTGGGAGGAAAAGAAACAAAAAAGAATGAATGAAACAAATTTATGAAAGTGAAAGCTTAACATAATTCTTTTTGTTCTTTTTTTTTTTTTTGAAACTTTTTTTTATACATTTTTCTATATGTCTCTCATGGTCTCACCATTCTTTCTTCATCCTATATCCTTCATTTCATCCATATTTTTCTTCTTCTTTTTTAACATAAAAATAAAAACTAAAATTTAAAAATGAAATGAATATCAAATGACTCTTAATTTTTGGATTAAAAATGAATTTTTGGAGGGAGCAATTGCAGGTCAAGGATGATAACCATACCATTCCAAGACCAAATATTGTTATCCATTTGTTAGTTAGCGCGTTCGTTTTCCTAGTTCCCATTGCAGTTTAGACCCGTAATTCTTACTAGTGCAAAAGATCAAAAAAGTTAGGCATGCTCTAAGCCTATATAAACCCCCCTTGGTTCCTAAGTTTATCATCAAATCAGAAGTAAGTTAATTAGCAGCAAACAGGCAATTAAGACATATTCAATGTCGATGATGAAGAGCCAAGTAGCTTCCCTCCTCGGCCTCACCTTGGCCATCCTCTTCTTCTCAGGTAATATTATACAAACTTCTCATTATATTTTTTGTTCTTTCTGTTTCCTATTAGTCTCTAGTATATTGTATGCATGCCTGCCTGATGCAAATATGAGAGGGGTTAGTCCGCACTATATTGTAATACTGTTAAACGTGAAGGTAGGAAGTCTAAGAGAGAATAACGATGATGGATAATTCCGTGACGTCCACTAATAATTTTATTAAAACAAGGAGTACTAGTACTTTTTAAAAGGATACCGTAAAAGTTCTCAATCCGGATACATATAAGTGAACTAACCAATGCGGCTAACATGAGATTAGATATATTTATAATTGTATGTGGATTTTTCAGTATCAATATTCTTAGTATCTAGTTCTATGTTGAACATAAATGCAGGTGCACATGCAGCGAAAATCACTTTCACAAACAACTGCCCCAACACTGTCTGGCCAGGAACCTTAACCGGTGACCAAAAACCGCAGTTATCACTCACCGGCTTCGAACTAGCATCCAAAGCTAGCCAATCAGTGGACGCTCCATCTCCATGGTCTGGTCGCTTCTGGGGCCGAACCAGATGCTCCACGGACGCCGCTGGAAAATTCACTTGTGAAACTGCAGACTGTGGCTCTGGCCAGGTCGCATGCAACGGGGCAGGCGCAGTTCCACCAGCAACTTTAGTTGAAATCACAATTGCAGAAAACGGGGGTCAAGATTATTACGATGTTAGCCTTGTTGACGGCTTCAACTTGCCTATGTCTGTCGCCCCACAAGGTGGCACGGGCGAGTGCAAGCCCTCGTCTTGCCCTGCCAATGTTAACGCGGCGTGCCCGGCTCAACTTCAAGTGAAAGCGGCTGATGGGAGTGTCATCAGTTGCAAAAGCGCTTGCCTTGCGTTTGGTGATTCGAAGTACTGCTGCACTCCGCCGAATAATACGCCGGAGACATGTCCTCCCACAGAGTACTCTGAGATCTTTGAGAAGCAGTGCCCTCAAGCTTATAGCTACGCTTATGATGATAAAAACAGCACATTTACCTGCAGTGGTGGACCTGACTACGTCATTACTTTCTGCCCGTAAGCACGAAATGGGATTATATATGCAGATGATGATATCTGTTTCTTTATGTAACAATAATGAAGAAGAATAAATTCCGCGGAGCTTGACACATTGCTGTTGTCAAGAATTTGTAATACTAATTACACGATTAAATAAAGGAACAAATATTATTTTTAGAATTTTATTTCCGTTTTATAATCATCTCTTTATATTATGTATCTCCACCAAATAGTATTTGAAAGGACCGTTTTTTATTGTTGGAACTTCCAAAGTAGTACATAACACAGTACAGAAATAACAGTTAATATAAAATGTTCATATAATTAAAACACGCTAGAGTATTAACTTGGATCGGAAATATAAAACCTTTTTTTTTTTTGTTGAATTTCTCCAAGTGCTAGCAAGAGTAGTTCTGTTGGTTTTTGTTTTCCTCTTTTTGGCCGGGCCGGATTGCCTAGAAGGATTTTTTATCCTTCTTGGATTTAGATGTGCGAGTGTGCCACCACGTGGCCTAGAATGATCGACATAGAAAAAATGTAAGCCGCCGAGCAAGTAACATTTTCTCAGCTTAGGTTTTTTTTTCTACCTCAGATTCAAAGGCTTTGATCGAACAACCAAGTGATGACATGGATGGAAGGGAGGGAAAATGGAATGAGAAAAAGGAATAGAGAATATACAAGATTAAACTTAACCTACTTATGAGAAAGTATAAATTAAATGAAGAACTACTGCGTAGAAATAAAGGTAAATAAAATTAAGACAAGACTGAGAGTAAAATGCATAAATTAAAGAATTCAAAAGACGAGTGCTAACTACTCAGTACTACGGTCTAATGATATTCCTCTTCACTTAGAAGTGAAAGGTCTTAGGTTTGAATCTCGTGGATTGCGAATTTGATACCAAATTAGGTTGCCTATTGTATGGCTTTGCCAAATTCCCCCTCCCCTTAGTGTAAAAATATCGATGTACTAAAAAAACGAGTGCTTGAATTAAATTTGCAATAGTAAAAGAGAATTGAAATACAATGTATTGATTAAATTACAGAATGTAAAGAAATTGAGAGACAAGTGTGGGAAGTAAATTGCATGAAAACAAAAAAAATCTAGACTACGGCTCCTGGTTTGATTTATCCTCTTCTCATCCCACTGGTGTATCTCCTCCTCCTTCCTCTAATTTTTTATTTTTAGTCAAGTTTCGCCGCGATTTGCGGCTTGTCGAGTCGATGAGTTCTGATCTAGTGCTTCCACTGGGTCGGGTGTTCCAAACACCATCACCTTCTCTTTACTGTCTGCTTTGGATGGCAGTGTTGCTCATGGATTTCTACGCGCTTCTTTCACTTTGATGCAGGTTCTTTGTAATCTGTGGTTGTGCTTGTATTGAAGATTGGAGTTGGTTGATGGGATTGTTGAGGCGAGGCTCGATTGGGGGATGGGATGCAATGTTGTAGCAGCGTTGGTTGAGGCGGTGGTTGCAGCGAACCCTCAGTTGTTTTTAGTTTTATGTTTTCTTGGGACCCAACTTTTAGTTGGGCTCTTTTTTGGTTTGTTTGGAAGGTCCCATTTTGCTTTGTGTACATGTATTGGGCCTTTGTTGTAAGATTTAATTAGGATTTTGATATGATTTGATTTGGTCTAGGTTTTCTTGTCTTGTAGACAAATGATTGTTTTGATTTATTTCTTAGTATTACTCATTTGTAATCTAATAAATACCTCTTTTTGAAGAAGAATAAAGAATTAAAGTAGTATTTGAGAATTGTGAGATGGTAAAGAATTCTAAATTTACCTTAAACCCTTTATATTCATCTTTTCTACAATTGCATAAATTGGTGCGGCCACACTATTGCATTAACCGTAAACATGGGCAAACACAAAATCACATTGACTCTAATAGTGGCATGACGACATTAAAGTCATTTCGGCCCACATTGTAATTCAATTTAGATTAGCCCGGGATCTCAGCCCTAACCCTATGTAAGCCGTACATTCCCATATTAGGTAATTGAACTACTAGATCAAAGCTAATTAGACCAAATAGCGTAAATTCGGGTACAAATAATTTCTATTCATTAGGTTATAATATTGAATGGAGATACTACTTATAACGTGTATAACACCAATATAGAGTACATAACCCTAACTGGATATACGTACCTCATACGTCCGTTAGGATTAAAATACTTGCAAGATGGGTTTGGTGCCAATTGAAAACGCAGTGAGATGATACACCAATTTGTTCAAATCCGGTAGTAAGATTGAAATAGTGTTACAATCTAGTCTTCTGTTAGTTTATGAGAATTGGACAACAAATACTCTATATTAACTAACAGTAAATGGAGCAACAAATTAACTCGTAGAGAACATGATTTAACAAGGTAAAACCTCACCACTTGGAGAAATTAACGTCCACAAGCACTTTATCAGGCAAAAACTATCCACTATATATAATTGATGAGTCGATTTTGTACTTTATATTTTACCTTAATCTTAGTTATAATTTATTGGTTATTTTATTAGAACTTTGATATTTTGTTATGTATTTTTAATGTAGGATATTTGACTTTCTCTTAAGCAAAAAGTGATCAAACGGATGAATTTTGGAGTGATTTCAATTGGATGATGTTTGTCAATGTTTTAAGATAATTGTAACAAAATTCCAGATTTTTCTACCAAGCCGTTTGACCGTGGCAATGAAATAAAGACCCAACGCGCAGCTTTCCCAGATTGACGTTTCTAAACGTTTTGGGTATTTTGAAGGTCAATATGGCATATTTTGAGAAAGATTCATTCTAACGACTTGTTAGGAACATCTTAAGCTTTAAAAATAGACCTTTTGGGACCAAATCGGAATTGATTTAGTTGGTTAAAAGATGGATTTTCTCTGCAGTTCGAATTTCAGTTTAACTAGGAAACTTTTTATTTCTTAGTTATCTTATTCTATTATGTTTCCTAGTTTTTAGAAGATATTTTCTAGGTAGGATTTTATTTTGTAGTAGTATAAATAAGGATATTTAGCCATTAGAGAAGGAAGAACGCATTACTCTAGGGGAAGGCACTACTTTTGACGATTCAAGTTTATTTTCAAGGTGTTTTCTATCCATGTTCTTAATAATATTTTGTTTTATGATTGTTCGTAACTAATTTCTTTTGCTAGGGTGAGGCTATGAGCCTTAGCAAGAATATGTAGTTTATTTTCAATTTGCTTATGATATTATGCATGTAAGTTTTGAATTATTAATCACCGTATTGAAACTATCTATTTGTCTTAGTGATTGGTCACCATTAGGATATTTAGAAAAGTAATTTGATGCAATTTTGGGGGAGGGCTGTTCCTGGAATTGACTAAGGCTTGTTGTGGTTAATATATGTAACTTCTTAGGATGGACGACATGTCTTAAGGGTTATATGGTTTTTCAAAAGTTTTACAAAACTTAATAAATCTTGCATGTTCACATTCGATCTGGACACCACGAACAGATTGCATGTTAGATATACGTTCTATGTTAGAGGTTCCAAGTAGGACATACTTTAAACCTAACATTCAAAATATGCATGTGTAATTCATAAGTAACTGGAAGAACTGTGTAGGATTGTTAAGGTGACTACAGAACCGTAGTGCTCAAATTTATTTTCAAAACTATTTTCTTTTGTGTTCTTTACTTTCTCAATTTATTTAATTGTTTTTAATTAAATTCGTTTTTAATATTTTAGGTTATAAAACCATCTTTTTCCTAACTTTGTTTTCAAATAATTAATTAAGATTTGGTTTTAACATAAATTATTCATTCAATCCCTGTGGAGAACGACCTTGCTAAATCCGACTATACTACGATTACCTTGTACTCTTGTAAGTATTTTTAAGTGTTTTTATCTCTACTTTTGCAGGTGGTAAAAATCCTATCAATAATCAAACAAGTACAAATAGGACTGGCAAAAGCCCACCTTAGTACCCTCCTAGTAGAAGGTTGTTTCTTCTTCACACCCTTGCTACTTAAACATGATCAAATACTTGTTTTCCGCGCTCCGTCTCTTCTAAGTACACAACTGGGAATGCAGTCATCAATCACCTTGGAGCCTTATTCACCTTAATCTCATGTGTAGGGAATCTCCAATGGTAATTTTTTTTGGCCAAAATTCTCCAAAGGTAATTAAAGTAGGTTAAATTGCACTATAAATTCCGATGTAACATATTGCTTACTCAATTGACTCATAAAAAAAATTTGTCACTCCAATGGATTAGCCAAACCAAGTAGTCAAATTTATATTCAATTGTTTTCTTTCATCGATAACATCTACTTTTATCTTTTAGATTTGTCAACTTTTTTCACAAAAATTATTTTGTTATATATAAAAGAGATGTGGAGCTCGATTTGCCTACTCGTGGTGTAGTAAGTGTTGAAATGTCTCACATCGACCGTATCTATGAGAAAAGAAAAGTTTAAATACCCTAATCCCACTCCTTTTATGATAAAACCCCACACCTGATGGTTTGGACATGTGGTAATTATCAAGTTGGGGACAATATCGGTGTTGTTGGAGGTGGACCTTAGGTCTATCTCTCTGATAATTCTACATGGTATCAGAATCAAGGAGCGAGCTCTTGCTATACTGCCACGTGATGGGTGGGTCTTCTTGGGCACGCGCAAGGATGGCGGGTCCCTTGACCCTGTGTGTTGGGTGAGTCGTATTGGCTCCAAGTGGTTGTCGATGTGTAGATCTCCAATGTGTGACCCATTGATTGGGCCCCACGTGAGGGGGCGTGTTGAAATGTCCCACATCAACCATATCTATGAGAAAATAAGAGTTTAAATACCATAATCCCACTTCAGCTAATACCGAGACCCTTTATGATAAAACTCCATACCTGACGGATTGGACATGTGGTAATTACTGAGTTGGAGACAATATCGATGTTGTTAGAGGTGACCATTGGCCAGTCTATCTGATAATTCTATGTTATTGACGCTAGCTTTTGCCTATATTTCTTCATCAAAAGAGATTTGCAACTATGAATGAAATGATTTGATATACAAAATTAAACCAATTATAAGAAATTAAGAATTACAAGGAGCGTTCTCATAATTGTTTTTTCGCACAAAAGCACCAAGGTTGCGAAGTTGTTTTTCTTAAATATAAGGATATATTTTACGTTTAGAGTTGAGAAATTTGGCATAAGCCACATGGCGGCTTTTCAAAACCATACTAAGTGCGAAAATTGTAATTTAATTTGAGGTTAAGATTACAGTTTTCAAATTAAATTACAATTGTCATTCAATACTACGGACTGGTGGTATTATTTTTCACTTAGAAGTGAGAGGTCTTAAGTTCAAATCTCGTGGATGACGATTTCGATATCGAATTAGGTTGCCCATTATGTAGCTTAACCGAACTCTCTTTTCTCCTACAGTAAAAATATCAATGTACTAAAAAAATAAAAAGTCAATAGTTGACCTTTGTGGTAGGGGTGGGTTTGAAAAATCGAAATCTGAAAAAAAAAAAAAAAGGGACTAAAAACCGAACCGAACCAAACCGATATATGAAATCATATATAAAATCATATATAAATACAAAACCTGGTGGCGTGAGGATTCGAGAACCCCTTCCCTCCAAAGTTGGGGATAGTTGCTTTAAGCCAACTTGACTGTAAGCTTTGTGTTGATATAATTGTACCAGTAAGTTATTTATAGGTATTCTAATCTTTAATCCTTTATAAAATTTCTAAAGTTTACAAACCGTAGCCGTCACTCCCATTTCAGTTTTCACCTCTTGGTTTTCTCAAACACTCTCTCTCCCCTCCCTGCTTTCTTTCTCTCTACTTCCTCAGTCTATCTCTCTCCTTCCTCTCTTCCTCCAAATCACCCTCTCTCTAGTTTTCTCCTATCCTCCTCGCGGATTCCTTCTTCCAAACCATGATTTTCCCTTGCCCCTTTCGAATCGAAATCCCCTCAAAATTGGAAGATTCTAATCCGGGTTTTCCGATCTCTCACATGTAATTTTTGAATTAAAATGAATATGATTTATATTGTGATTTTGCTGAATTAAAATGGGTTTTTCTTTTAATTATTTTGTGGGGGGTTTTGCATATTATAATCTTCCAATTTGGCAGCAAGGAAAGGAAACTGCGTCAAGTCGCGACCAATGAATGAGCAAATGCATAGGTGTTGCCATGGTTTACGAGAGGTTTAGGTATGAGTGGGCAGGTTTGGGTTTGATAGAGAAGAGAAATTAATGGAGAAATTTAGGTTGGATTTGAGATCTGTGTCATGGTTGGGGATGAGAGGGACGGATGAGAGTGGAATGCAGGGAAGATTGGTTGTTTGGTTACAGGTTTAGAGCCTTAGATGTATTCTCCTTACTAAGTGAACTGACAAAAGAAAGAGAAAAAAAATCAAAACCGAACTAGAAAAAACAGAACCGAACAAAAAAATGAACCAAACCAAAATTTCAATTCAGTTTCGATTTTGACAAAAAACCAAACCCAGCCCTATTTTGTGGTACACCACTACAGTTTTCCATGCAAAATACACGTGGTGAATGTGTACTAATGAAAAGTGCGGTCAGCAGATCTACAATCAACAAGCATCGCATCAACGGTTGAAAAGAAGAGAACACGGATGAAATGAATGATGCGTCGCACCCAATCGCCCACGTTCCCTCGGTCCTTCCCCTCTCTCTCTCCCACACAACTCAACGACTCGATCCGGAGGAGCTCCTGAAGAAAATACGCAGCGAGAAGAGAAAGACAGAGAGAGATAGAGAGACACAGAGAGAGATCTGCTTTGGTTCTCTGGTTCTTCAATGGCGTCGCGATAAGGTTCGGAGGTTGTGAGCTCCGATGGACGTGGAGAGGTCGTCGTTGTGCAATTGCGTCGTGAATTTTCTGCTCGAGGAGAACTACCTGCTCACGGCGTTCGAGCTACTCCACGAGCTGCTCGACGATGGCAGAGACGACCAGGCCATTCGACTCAAGGACTTCTTCGCCGACTCCACTCAATTCCCTCCCGATCAGATCTCTCGCTTCAACTCTCTCCGAGGTTCGTAAGATCAATTCACATCGCACACGCTCTTCTGAATCTGTTTGAATTCGGTTGATTTCAAATCTTCGTTAATTCTGTTTGGTTTCTAAGAAAATGCGGGGATGTGTTGAGCTAATAGATTTGGAATTTTGGTTTCTACTCTGTTTTCTTTGGCATTGTTAATGGCACCAAAATGGCGCGCTCGTGATCGTTTACTTTGCCTAATTTTGAATGATCCTTCGTCTCCTTAGCGGCTTCTCGCTAATGATAACTGAAAATTTTCGCATTCAAAACATCATTGCCGATGGCAATTATAGCGAAAGTCGAATTACATTTTGTTTGTTTGAGGGGCAAGTTATATTTGAAACTAGTTACAGAACTCAAAAGTGTTTGAAATTCTTTTAATTATCTGCCCAAATGGGCTACCTTAACCATCAGATAGAAGCACTGTATAAGGGATGGGCGATAGGCGATAGGCGATAGGCTATAGGAGGAACTTCAGTTGGTTGGAAGAAAACACTGGTTTATTCTAGGAATTAGCCTGAATTGAGAATGAAATTAGTTTTGCAACATGTCAATTTTGTGAAAATGTTACTTTCTGCGGAGGAGTTACTTGGCATATTTAGAGAATGCAACCAAAAGTGTGAGTATGTGGTGGGTGCATAACTGTATTGCACGTGCTTTTGGCTGCCAGGTGCGAGATCTGAATATCAGTTTCTTGATGGCTTTGTTCTGGAGTTCTGTATAGCCTTCTTTAGTTGTGTTTTCTGTTAAGTGGAACTATGTTTGCTTCATTGGTTCCCTTTTCTGTATTAAATTTTGTTTGATTCATTAAAACCTTAAGTTTCCGGAAAATAAGGTTGTCAAAATTAGTGCAACGAGCTTGATCTTGATCGTCAGTTCGAAAAACTGAACTAAGAACATCCTAGTATGCTTTTTTCTTAATGAGGTTACCATTACCAACCCAATCCCTAACCGATTTTTATTTTTAATGAAAAGCGAAACAAAATACTAGCCGAGGGAAGGAATTCCATCAGTATGTTGCGGCTTCTAAGCGCAACTACAAGGGGTATTTCTGGTAGTGGAGATTGACTGAGTGTGTGTGTGTTGGGGGGTGGGGGCAAGAAAGCCTAACAAGCCCACTAAACTGAAAGCTGAGCTAACAAAATATAACTTCAATTGAACCTTCTCAGTAAAGTGGTAGAACTGATTTACAAATGGTTTATGTCTCTGCCTCATGAGGTGATGATTGGAGCTTGAAAAGAAAACTTCTTGTACCTCACTAATCCTGATACCAATATTTTCTATTGGAACATTACTAATGTTTTATTTTTGTACTGCTTCGATTTTTGGAATGCAGTTGCAGACCCTCAATGTTTGCTAGAGGAGAAAGAAGCAGTAGAAGAAAAATTAGCAATTAGTGAATATGAGCTTCGCTTAGCCCAAGAGGACATTTCGAAACTGAAGGCCGAATTGCAGAAGAAAGCAGAATCACCTTCAAATGAATTGAGAGGTAAGTTTCCCTTCTTCCCAGAATTTCAAATTCTATTCTTATGCTTGTTTTAGCTTCTAGTCTGATATATCTTTTCGAATGGTAGTCACTGTGATATTGTTTGCTGCAGAACTTTGTATTAAGTAACTTCGTATTTTCATATGGTTTGGTTATTAAATCTCTTGTCATAAAGTGTGACCATAATGCCATAGGCAGATCTATAGTGATGTTATTAGGTAAAATAACGAGGCAAGCTTTGTTGGTTTTGTCATATTGGATATGGACATCCATGCCTGTTCCTTTGTTTTGAAGAAGAAGCAAATTTTTATTGCAAAGAAACAATAAAAATACAAGAGCGGACAAGAAGTCCGCAAAAGCACAAACGAAACAGGATAAATAGCAACATCACCCTAACACTTAGGAACTATGAAAACATCACAAAACTAACTAATAGCAGCATTCCAATTACTCCGAATTTCTGAAAAAGAAAAATCTCTAAATTCTGTAGTAACCGATGCCCACAGAGATAACCATAACCAAACTTCATCCCAAAGATCGTCCCTTCTACTTACTTTGTAGTCCTAAAAATCAGCCTGTTTCTTTCCATCCAAATGGCCCAAAAGATAGCTGAAATTATACAGCCCCATAAGACCTTGGTTTTCTTTGCATCCGTGCCTGTTCCTAGATGTACTGGAATTCAGTTTTGTAGAAAACCTTCTAACAAATGAATGCCATTGCTGGAGACTTGCACCACTTTTTCCTCTTCTTGTTACTGTTCATTGCTTCTATATTTTCAGGAATCAGTATTTCACCTGTAAACAGTGGAAAAATTTGAGATTCACCATATGTGCAATATACTCCTTTACTAGTAAACCGCAAACGTTTCTGTTCCATGATTTTCTGCTCATATTTGTATTCAGATTCAAATGCCAATGTTTCCGTAAATAATGGACCAGAATTTCAGCGGCAAAAGAGAGATGTTTCCTTTTCTGATTTGGGTCTGTTGAAAGATAACGAACGCAGAGATCTTAACTGTGCAGTAAAAGAATATTTGCTTATAGCGGGGTACCGGATTACTGCAATGACATTTTTTGAGGAGGTATGGATCACCACGAATGCTTGTCTTTTTCTCTTCTTGCAATTATCTTATTGTGTTTCTCTTCTTTCCTTGTTTTTCCCCAGTATTTTTATATGTGAAAGGATGAGTCCTTTCATTTCTGTGGCTCACCTACTGTTTATTGGATTCAACCTCCAACAGTAGATTAATGGTACTGGATTGTAAACAAGTCTTGCTAGGGTAACTACACAACACATCTTAACAATATTTACCAGATTTTATGTATATGTAGTGTAAAATTATGTTGTAATTAGAATTCTATCGTAGTTAGAATTTCTTTTTGCTACGTCTTTTGGTTGAGTTTGTGTTTATTGGGTTATTGATACTTCTGTCTAGAGATTATTTTATTTTTTGTTTTACGGCCCATCATTAGGGAGAGCTTTGAAGCACCGAAACGTGAATTCAACCAGTTTTTAGGCAAGTGATGTTGGAAAGTTTAAAATTTTAAACCAAAAGTGAGTAAATTATATTTTTAGCCATTCTTTAGGGGAATATTTTCATCCAAACATTAGAAGTTTTGCTTCAAAAATATGTGACAAAGTCATCACCTACAAATTGATATGGGGGCGTTGAGAGTGTTGGAGATGACTTTTAATTTTTAATTCTATACAAAAACAACAAAAACCACCACCAAGCCTTGTCCTATTAAGTGGAGTCGGCTGTATGAATCCTAAAATGCCATTGCGCTCGATTTTCCACCAAGTCTTCCGTTAGCTCCAAGTACTCCATATCTTTTATTAAAGTCTCTTTTAAGGTCTTCCTAGGTCATCCTCTACCCCTTTTTCCTTGAGCCTTCGTCTTATAGTCGCATCTTCTAACCAAAGCATCTATAGGTCTTCGGTTCATGTGTCCAAACCACCTTAACTGATTTTCTCTCATTTTATCTTCAATTGCGGCCACTCCTACTTTGCCTCGGATATGCTTGCTCTTAATCCTATTTCAACGAAGCATTCTCATCTCCGTTACACTCATTTTTTGCACGTGTTACTTTTTACTTTTTGACCGCCCAATATTCCGTGCCATGAAGCATTGCTGGTCTTATTGTTGTCCTAGCTTTTCTCTTGAGCTTTAGTGGCATACGACTTTCGCTCAACACACGTGATGCACCCTTCAACTTCATCCATCCAGGGATATCATCTTGAATATGTCCCGTTAACTCGTCCATTACCAATGCGAAAAGGTAAGGACATAAAGTTGAGCCTTGGTGTAACCCTATGGTTATGGGAGAGCTTTCAGTTTGTCCTTCATGAGTTCTTACTACAATCATTGCTCCATCATACATATACTTTATTGCTTGGATATATGCCACTCAAACTCCTGTCCTCTCTAAAATCCTCCAAAGAATTTCTCTTGGGACCCTATCATACGCTTTTTCCAAATCTATAAAGACCATGTGCAAATACTTTTGCATATCTCTATATCGCTCCATCAATATTCCTAAGAGATAGATTGCCTCCATCGTCAAGCACCCTGGCATGAACCCGAATTGATTCTCTGAGACCCGTGTCACTAGCCTTAGTCTATGCTCAATTACTTTCTCCCAAACCTTCATTGTATGACTCATTAACTTAATACCCCTAGAGTTCATGCAATTTTGTATGTTGCCTTTGTTTTTGTAAATAGGCACCAAAGTGCTTTTTCGCCACTCATTTGGTATCTTCTTCGTTTTGAAAATCTTATTGAAAAGGTTTGTGAGTCATCCTATATCCGTCTCTCCTAGGACCTTCCACACTTCAATTGGTATAATTTTTAATTCTATAAGAAGTAAGAATTAAAATTTATTACAAATATTCAACAAATGTAGTACAATAACAATAGGGCCATCAAAAAGATGATGAAACACTCATAAAAGAACAAATCCATATTGATGATGACTGACTAGTTATATCCTTACTGATCACTTGGTGTAATACTTTCTCTATCTCTCTTGTCGGAAGGATGATGACTAACTAGTTATACCTTAATCTCTCTTTGTATTTCCTTACTCCACTCTCAAATATCGTCAGACCAAAAAACAAGTTATTCTGTTTTTTGTTTTTATGTTGATCAAGCTTAAAACTAGTTTCGTGGGTGAAGAACCCCGTTGTGCTCATGGTTGAAACTTCCCTGCCGATGAGTTGTTTAATGTTAGTTTGATTTACTTATTATTTAAGTAATGGCAGCTTTCTGTCATTGTAACAACAGCAGGCTTAATTTGTTTTATTAACAAAAGAAAGAAAACGGTTTGCAGAAAACAAATATTTAAAATAAAGAAAAGAAAGATGTTTTACTAGATTGGAATTGCTGTTCGTTTCAGTAATAAGTAGCATTGAACAACTTTTTAGGAACTATTATACTAGGTTGATCTCTTGGAAGCCCCACTAGGTTTCTAAACCTTTGCATCAGGTGAATGTGGTGCTATGTTCACTTTGTTTGTGTGGCAAATCTTGGTATATTATCATACCCTGTTTGACTAATCTTCAAATATTCTAATAACCTGTCAATACATTCTCCGCAGGTCACAGATCAGAATCTAGATGTTTGGAAGAACTCACCTGCATGTGTGCCAGATGCACTGCGCCATTATTATTATCAGTATCTTTCATCCACTACAGAGGCTGCTGAGGTACTTCCCAGATTATGTGATGTTGGCAAGTTTCTGAAGTTCCATATACAGAATGTCTTTTACCATGCTTTCCCCGACCTTGTTAGACAAGGGATTCAAAGCTTTTCACTTGCTTCTGCTTTTGTGGTCATGGCCTGTGTCCTGTAGCATGTTTGTTGTATGTTTATTACTCAAGTAGCAGTGTAGCACAAATAGTCTTAGCCATTGGAAATTAACTTCATCTGAAATTAAAGCTTCATTAGTTGCTGGCTGTTGCTAATTCTATCTAGTAATCCATGTTTAGCACTTTGGCTAACTCGACCACAACTAAACCCATATCTTTTACTTTGTGATGCACTGAACACATTTGTTATTTAAGTTTGCAATTTTTTTTCCTCTAAAACCATGGCTCAAGCATATCAATCTGTAGATCTGTGGGTTGTGAAATTTTCATCAAGTTTTTGCTCATAAATTATTTCTCAATATGCACCATTCTTTTCTTTAGTTTCTGCTTTCTTTGCAACAACACTTGTTGCGGATGCATACTGTCTTGACTTAAATACCTAGATTGTCTTGATGTCAAGTTTTAAGACTTGAAGTTAATTAGTTAATTACTGAAACTTTGCAAGTTCAACTACTATGTAGGATTTTCATTTTTCATTTTCTAAGCTCAACATAAATACTTTGCTATATTCAGGAGAAAATTTCCATGCTCCGAGAAAATGATTCATTATCAAAAGAAAAGGAGAGTCTATATCTTGAAAAGCTATCCTTACTTAAAAACAAAGATTTGGCTGAAGGCCAAATAAGTACTCTAATCAAATCATTGGAAGCACTTCAGAAGGATCTTAAAGACAAAGAAAACCTTGTAAGTCTCTTTATTACACTGCATTGAGATGCTATCTAATGAATATTCATACGTAAAAAATAAAATACACCCTTTATTTCAGGTACAAGATCTGAAGAAGTCCTTGGAACACCAGAGAAAGGAGCTCAATGATTGCAGAGCTGAAGTCACTGCATTGAAAATGCACATTGAAGGATATCGTTCTGGACGGAATATGGTAGCTGCTGATGCTGATCAAATCCAACCTCTGTCCTTGGAAAAATACAAGGAAGAAATTAAATCACTACGGATGGAACTAGAAAGTTTAAAATCCAAAAACGCAAAAGCTAATGATTATTCAGATTCCACCAATTTTGGAAAAGAGCCTGTGCAAATGGAAGAAAAGGTCGTTGTCGTGGATGAAGATAAAAGCGTAATCCCAGCAATTGATGTAGAATCGAGAGTTGTGGAAAAGGAAGAAGATCAGTCTCTGGCTGCTCAAACTTTTCATGATAACACAGTTAAACCGAAGGAAGTTTCACATGAGGTTTCTGTCGCTGTGTTAAGCGATAGTAGTACCTTGGTGAATGGTGATAGCGTCTCCAGACAAAATGGTGAACCTTCATCAGGCAGCAGCCTACATTTAACGTCAGAGAAGCTTAGTCCTGAAGATGTTTCCGAGAAAAGGGCAAGTTTCTTTTACATTTCTTTTATTGCATCAATGCCTTTATAGGCAGACCAGATCAGAAATGTTTTTCTTCTTCGAAATGTTTTTCTTCTTCCAGAGTTGGCTCTTCTTTTCATATCTACCCTGGCACAGCTCTTTTTCTTTTCGTTTTGGATGGGACACCCATCTAAATTTTCAGTATTAGAACGTAGAATGATATTTTAGAAGCTTTGGAACCCTGCCTTTCCTTCTATTCCTTTTCTAAAGTTATGCTTATATTTTACAGGGCTTAGAGACCATTCAGATCCTTGCTGATGCTTTGCCGAAGATTGTTCCTTATGTTTTGATCAACCATCGGGAGGTTTGCTTCTTTTACATTTTCCTAATAAACATACGTACATATATATTATATGTATGTGTATATATAACATATATCTATATTATTATCTATTGTATGTATGTACACCATATTCTATATTAAGTTTTCTACATATGGACCATTAAATGGATCCTTTAATAGAAGGATATATTTATATTTTTTTATTGGTTATGTATTCACAGGAGCTTCTTCCCCTAATCATGTGTGCGATTGAACGCCATCCAGATAGCAGCACTCGGGATTCCTTAACCCACACATTGTTTAATCTAATCAAACGCCCAGATGAGCAGCAGAGAAGAATTATAATGGATGTAAGGCTAATATTTAAAGTACTACATTATTTGTAAATAGCTGCATTGTTTTGGACTTGTTCCTGAATATTTTAACTGCATTTCAGGCATGTGTTACCCTTGCTAAGGATGTAGGAGAGATGAGAACAGAAACAGAATTGCTTCCCCAGTGTTGGGAACAAGTTAGTTTGAGCCCCCATCTTGAGAGGATCTTCTCTAACCTTTTCGTATTTCTGATAAGTTTTTCTTATGTTTCTCCGGTTTGTGGGTTGCAGATAAATCATATGTATGAGGAACGCAGGCTGCTAGTTGCTCAATCATGTGGAGAGCTTGCAGAATTTGTCCGTCCTGAGATTCGTGATTCTCTTATATTGTCCATTGTTCAACAACTCATTGAAGATTCTGCAACTATTGTCCGCGAGGCTGCTGCACATAATCTTGCATTGCTGCTTCCACTCTTCCCGAACATGGACAAATATTACAAGGTCAGCCTCACTAATATGCTTCAGAGGCTCTCATGGAGAGGAATTCTGACTTGACAGAAATGGCTACAATGTAAGCTCTAGAACAGGTTGATGCCACATGGTCTAGGGAATGGAGAATTTTCTCCTCATAATATGATGACTGACAAGAAATAAAAGTATAAAGTAGGCAAGGATATGTTTCTCCAATATTTTACTGTATTTTTTTATTTATAGGTTGAGGACTTGATGTTCCAATTGATCTGTGATCCCTCTGGAGTGGTGGTGGAAACGACGCTTAAGCAATTAGTTCCTGCAGTAAACAAGTGGGGAAACAAATTAGACCATATCTTAAGAGTTCTACTCTCTCATATATCAAGTTCTGTTCAGGTCAGTTTGTGTTTAAATATATTTTCCACTTATGACTAAAGTCTCTCGAATAACACTTTCTTTAATTTGCGTCCTTGTGACATTGCAGCGCTGTCCTCCTCTTTCGGGCGTTGAAGGTTCTGTGGAGTCACATCTTCGTGTTTTAGGTGAACGAGAACGCTGGAATGTTGATGTTTTACTACGAATGCTAGTGGAAATTATTCCTTATGTGCACCAGAAAGCAATTGAGATGTGCCCAGTTTCATCTGATCCTGAAACAACTGGAACCATATTTTCCAAATCTTTCCTTGAATTGTATGCAGGGTAAGTTCTATTCTCTCTTTTTTTTCCTTCTTTATTTTACTTTCTTATATATTCTTTTTTCAGGCCTGTCTACTGCTTTCTGACAGCACATAGCCATTTCACATTTGTCTTTAGATGGTGATATTGTTAAATTTTGATTTACTATAACTGCTTATGAGCATTTTGTTATCTCGGTAGTGGACATGTTCAATTGCCTGCATTTGAGTGGCTGCATGTCGACTGCTTTCCTGTTTTAATACAACTCGCATGCTTGTTACCTCCAAAAGAGGATAATTTGCGAAACCAAATTACCAAGGTATCTTTCTCCATCTTTGGTGTCATTTTTATATTACATCATCAACAGTACTTTTATTAGTTGTTTCTAATCTAAATGTTGGTAATGCAGTTTCTATTGGCTGTATCAGAACTCTATGGGGATTCTTATTTGACACACATAATGCTGCCTGTATTCTTGGTAGCCGTTGGGGAAGATGCTGAATTGACATTTTTTCCATCTGCAACCCATTCCGGAATCAAAGGTAATAACTTTAAAGTTATTTGAAATCCTTTCACACCAGTGTGGCGTGTGCTCTTAATTGTGGATATTTTCTACAATACATAACAGGTTTGAGGCCAAGAACGGCTGTGGCTAATAGATTGGCTACTATGTGTGTCCTACCTCTTCTCTTGGCTGGTGTTTTGGGTGGTCCAAGCAAGCATGAACAATTACTGGAGTACCTGAGAAAGCTATTAGTTGAAGGTGTTGCAAATCAATCTACGAAGTGCAACGCTGAGATTGTTGATGCTGTTCGCTTCCTTTGGTTAGTAAAGGAATAAATACCCTTTGCAACTAACTTTTCATAACTTAATTTTGACTGAAGGGCTTTTCATAATGCAGCACATTTGAAGATCATCACGGTATGATATTTAATTTACTCTGGGAAATGGTTGTCAGCTCCAACATAGATATGAAAATAAATGCCGCCAATCTGTTGAAAGTCATTGTAAGTTTTGCCATTCTTGGAGTCCTAAGTTCTTTATGTGTCAGACTTTAAGCAATAATTATTGGTTCCTTTCGTTTATAGGTTCCATATATTGATGCGAAAGTTGCATCAACTCATATATTGCCTGCCCTAGTTACTCTGGGCTCTGACCAAAACCTGAGTGTGAAGTATGCAAGCATAGATGCCTTTGGAGCAGTGGCCCAACATTTTAAAAATGACATGGTATGAATTTTCTTCCTTCTGCAATTAAGATATTAGCTATCTTAATTGAACAGTTTTCATACATCTGACTGACCAAATTTAAACCTCCCAGATTGTTGATAAGATACGTGTTCAAATGGATGCTTTTCTTGAAGATGGATCTCATGAAGCTACCATTGCTGTGGTTCGTGCATTGGTGGTTGCTGTACCACATACAACGGATCGACTTAAAGATTATATCCTCTACATGTTTACTCAATAAATTACTATTAGCACATTTTCATCAACTTGTTAATAAGCATACAAACATTATTTAGTTCGTTGGACAATGTTCTAGTGGATTCATTATTGAATAGTCATTGGGTTACTTTGTTTCTTTGACATGATGTACATCTTTTGTCCAAGATTTTTCAACTGACAGCCACTCCACCTTCAAGTGACTTGATGCGGCGGCGTGAGAGAGCCAACGCATTTTGTGAAGCAATCCGTGCTCTGGATGCAACAGGTTTTCATTTTTTTAGGACCCAAATGTTCTATTTATCGTTATTTTATTAATTTTTCTTCCCTTTCTGTGCCCTTACACACCTTGAGCTACATTATCATTCGCTTGCTTCGTATAATATTGAACATGACACTTGTGTCCACTTCTTGGGAACATGTTAAAGAAATTTGGTTTTTTTATGCAAATTATTTTCAGAATTAATATACGTTATGCAAAGGGAATCACATGCATTTTTATTTTTAGTTTTACTCTCAACGATGTTATGCTTCTTTAGCATGCGAACAAACATCAATATTAAACTACTATAATGTTTATTATGATACACGGATCACTAGTTCTTCTAAGTTTTTGAGCTTACATGATGGAAATCATGTGTTTATGTAAAAACAAGATGTTTGAGTCAATACCCTTCGGTCATATCAGTTTCACTTTGACTGATCTTCGTTGGAAGTTTACAATCATGTTTAGAAACTAGTTTTTTGTTGGTGCCCTAACAATTCCCACCATGCCAAACTGTAGCTTCCTAGCATTCTTAACTGGTTGCGAAGACTTTTGATGACTTACTATTATGTTAAACCGATGGCCTACGATTATGTTAAATCCATTCTCAGCTGAGTTTATTTTTGCAACCATATGTTTCAGTTTTTTCAGCGCATTCTAATGTGTTACTGATATTGAGTTTCAAATGTACGTAATGAATCCAGATATTTCGGCAACTAGTGTTCGGGACTTCCTTATGCCTGCGATACAGAACTTGTTGAGAGACACTGATGCGCTTGATCCTGCACACAAAGAAGCCCTTGAAATTGTAATGAAGGAGAGATCTGGTGGAACCTTCGACACTATCAGTAAGGTGATGGGGGCTGGGCTTGCATCCTCCGTGAGTAGTTTTTTTGGTGAAGGTGGTCTACTGGGAAAGAAAGAAAGTCCCGAGCCACCACCAGAGCCGGTTGAGTCCCCGAAGGCTGCACCATTACCACCTGCAGAAGACACTAGATTAAGGAGAATCATGCGGGGAAATTTCACTGACATGCTGAGAGGCAAAGCAAAGGGACCAGAGGAAACTCAGAACCAATAAAATGTGATTTGTTTGTGGAAGGGGGTGGCAAGAGTTTTATTTCGCGTCTCGCTATCTCAGGTGAAGATCATCCAGTTAATACAAACATTTTTTTTTCTTTTCATATTTTGGTCTACTCGTCGTAAAAAGGGTTTGAAGAAAGGAAGAGCAATATTGTGCTGCATTTTTGTGATTCTGGTGTTAGAGTGTAGGACTTATTGGATTGATCAACCAATTGAATTTAATCGATAGTTTTCGTTATGTCTTGATCCTGACCTCTTCGTGATTGCTGGCTGTTATGTAAACCGGCTTCATATCAGGCAACTTGATCTTTACATCTCCTTGATATATTTCAGTGTTGGTTCTATATATTAGTGCAGATACGGGTGTTGAAGATCCGTTTCAATGTGCTCAAACCGACCAGTTTGATCCGGTCCAATTCCATTTGGATCAGGTGGAAGTGGATCGGATTCGATTATTTGGCAGAGTAGACTGGATCCCCAAATTTCGAATCCGACATGATTGGATGGACGGTGGATTTGCTTCCGAGTAAAGTCCAAAAACCAATCTGTTTTCTTTTCTTTCTTGCTTCTTATAGGCAGTCGAAATTGTACTAGGCGTGAACATTATGTAGGTGATTTGATGGTACTCTGTTTAATAAATTATAGAACCTAATAATTATCCTACATTCTTTAGTTTAAACTTATGATTGGAGTGTGACGTTAATGCTACGTATCATGCGGTGTTATGGGTGTTTTAGCCGTTAGATTTGATTTCTACAACTGTTTTAGCGATTTATTCCCATATCATTGAATACTACATTCCCTTGTTATGAATGTTAGGTGGAGGACTTTTCTATGCTAATCATATATATAGTATACTTTCTCTTGACTTTTTATTGGGTGGAAAATTTTGGTATTCAACTCAGTATTTTGTAAATCCACTTTCTCGAGATAATGCTAAGTTGTTTTCGACTCAGACGCACCAACTTTTTCTACACTTAGTGTCCCAATTAATCATCTCATAATCATAAAGTCGGGAAATATTCCTTCTCCATTGCTATATTTAGTGATCCAATTAATTCCGCTAAATTGTGGAAATTTAAAAAGCATTGTAAATGACCATTTGCAACAAAAATATAGTTAGGAAACATTCCGTTCTCCCTTGTCATATTTAGTGATTCAGTCTAATCCGTTAAATCATCAAAATTTAGAAGCCTTTTAAAATATAGAGCATTTCTATTAATATAGAGAATATCTACTTTTGTCTCGTCGCAACTTCGTATTAGGATAGAGAAATACTATTCTTCACTTGTACGTGAGAAATCTTAAGATTAAGTTTCGTCGATGATGAATCCAACACTGTACTGAAAGAGAAGTAAACAAAGTTCACAAGCATTATCCATGATAAAGATCAGTTTGACGTTTTCGTTTCAAGGGATCATCATGTGACATGGTTTTGTCTAGTGTTTTAAGTTGACTTCGACTTCACTTCCTGTTAGGTCTTTTCCTTCCCGTGAAGTGCTCGCATGGCCGTTTCTCTGCCAATCTCGAATTCGAATCTTTGCTCAAGAGAAGAAAGATCGTAGGAAAGGGGCCAAAGGCGCTTTGATTCTTGCACCGAATTAAGGACTTTTTTTTTTATTAGTCTACATTTTCCTTTGCAATTTCCATGACTCATCATCTCTTCTTGTGGAATATTGTCCCCATATTACCAATGGGATTCACTTATTCAATGCAAGGTGGGGACCCCATGACTAGTTTCGAAAATTGGTGGAAACACATGATGCAATGCAATTGGACCAAAGTGTGAATATGAATAAGTTCTTGAAACTATTTTGTTATCAATTTTAATTGTAGGACTTAGTTACGGTACATACGTTTATTTAATATATTTATCATTTAATGGTTACGGTACATACGTTTACTTAATATATTTATCATTTAATGGTCTGTTAGGAGGATGCTATTAAACTCTTGCAAGTCACATGTCATGTCATCATTTTTTATATGTGTTTGTTGGTCCATGTGTAATAGTTGTTAGGAAGTTATTTCGAATCTTTAGCTGTAACAATTTATATATTTTGCCTTGTCCAGAGCAAAGTATGTTGAAGATATTGAGTTGTATTTTGGTTCTTGAGTAATAGCAATTGTTCTTGTGTATACGAGTCAAAGTCCAAATACAATCTATTAGATATTATGCTCTTTCTTCTTGGTTGCGTAATTTTATAAATTTCTACTAAATTTTAGGGTTTATCGTTACATATTTAGAGGTCAAATAATAATAATTGTACACATGTTACAAATTTTGGATGATCTCTTACAATTAGTTTGACACAGATACGTGAGCGCAACCAAATTTACTAGAGTGAATGTTATCTCCACTACATTGAGTTCAAATTTTTTCTCTACAATTAGTTTTATAGTATAATATCACTTGTTATGTCATTTGTATTCTATACGAAATCTAACTTTACTTCCATAATCTATTCTATCTCACTTTACCACTTGTACTTATCTTACTTGCCCAAGGTTGCCCAATTATGTCAATTGATTGAGAGAATCGTGTAGTTTAATGATAGAGCTACTTGGGGTTTCTCAAGGAAGGAATTTGGGTTAAATTTTTGCATGAGTTTTTGCTCTCTTTTTTGTGCTAAGGTGATTCTTATGGTTTCATGTCTTTTTTTTGGGTCAATTATGGTTTCATGGAGAATCCGTATTGTGTCAACAAACTAATGCATTTTTCAATTCGGTTGACAGCATAGAAACGAAGTATTTGTATTTTATTTTTAGCTTTTTAGTCAAAATGGTTTTTAAAATTGACATAAGTTTGTCCATTGTAAATCATTTTAGTCATTATGAAAAATCTGTCAATATTCTCGTCAAGTGAAGGGGTTAGTTTGACCAAAATATCCCCAAAAAGTGGTCATGTGGTTGTTCACGTTATAATTTAATGATGATATTGATAGATTTTTCACAAAATGATCAAAACAATTTATAAGGAACAAAGTCACGGACCAATTCTATTAATTTTCATTGTCAGGGACCAAAGTGAGGAGTTATGTTAAGGACTAAAAAATGGTCATGTGATAGTTCACGTGACAATTTAACGACAATAATGACATATTTTTCACAAAATGATCAAAATAATTATAGTGGACAAACTCACGAACCAATTTTATTAATTTTTATTGTCAGGGACCAAAGTGAAGAGTTATGCTAATTTCAGAGATAATTTTAAACAAAAGGCCTTTAATTTTTCTTAAATTTATTTACTATTAAGGAGTAGAGGGAGGATTCAAAACTATTATGAGAAAAGTAAGATGAGATGAGTATGAGAGAGAAAAGATGGACAAAACAAAATATAAAAATATGTTTAGAGTTCAAGCATGGTAGACAAAAAAGTTATAGTGTTTCGGAAAAAAAGCTAAGAGAAATGCAAACTGTGTGCATATTACATCAATGCAAAAAACAAAATGGAAAAAGTAGCTATGACAAGAGTCTTTCCCATCGGACCAGGATCCTCTCCTGAGCTAAGGATGAGGATCCTCCTCATCAAGGATGTGGACCGTTGGATGAAAATCTAACGGTTACAATTATTATAACTTTAAAGGGACCTCCATGTTTGTAGCCGTTGGATTTTCATCCAACGGCCCACATCAATTGATGAGGAGGATCCTCATCCTTAGCTCAGGAGAGGATCCTGGTCCTTTCCCATCCACCACGGCGTTGCCTACTCCCTCATATATATATATATATATATATATACACATACACATACATACTAGCTTTCATGCATACTAGCTTTCATGCATGTATGTGATATAACATCAAAAAACAAAAATAAAAAAAGTAGCCATCACAAGAGTCTTTCCCATCCACCACGGCTTTGCCTACTCCCTCCTATATATATACCAGCTTTCATGCATGCGCATGAGCGCATGCAAAATACATTTTTTGAATCACGACGTGTTATGCGCGACTTACACGTTTTAAATGTATTATGCGTGAATGGACAAAAGGAAAGTCAAATATTTGAAGTAAATGAATAATCTTAGATCATGCTAGAAAAAACCCCTCACAAACCAATCAAAGCAGCTGAATTCACATAATAAAATCGTTCTTTTAATTTCCATATACATTCTATTGAATTTACATTAAGAATAGAGAAGATGATATTTAATAAACAACTGATTGAATCACATTATTGCTAGCCTATTGTGAGTTTAGTGTAGATTGTAACAGCCCGTCCCTAAAAATTATGATTTTTATAATTTTAATAAGTGAGCTTACGAAAATGCCCTTCGCGGCAAAGTGTTGATTTTTTTTGTTGACTGTCTTGCCATGTTATGTAAGGTTCGTTTTCTTAGCGTATCCTCGTATTACTCATCGCTACGGACGCGTGTGCGCAAACGAAATGCAATTTGGAGTTATAACGAAAGAGTTATTAACGTTTAAAGTGGGGGCATTTTAGTAAATTGGTTAAAATCTAGAAAATTCCAGATTTTTGAAGCAAAATATGGGATGCCACGTGTGTGGCCTAGATTAAAAGGAACAAAAGATGGTCGGTGCAGATGAAGTATAAAGGAGAGAAAGGAGGGAGATGTGAGACAAATCAGAAGATGAGTGATGTGAAGAGAACCAATAGGAAGCAGAAGAAAGGAAGGGAAGGGAGAGAAATGAGAAGCATAGAATCACCCTTGACCTGTGCGACCTGCGAACCTGGTTGCGACCCATAGGTTTCTCCGATGAAATTCATCATTTTTCCGATGGATTGGGCCAATCTACCACTCCCAATCCTCATATTGACCCTTCCTCTACCATTTCTACATCAAATTTGAGGAGATTAGGTTCGGAATTAGGAAGAAATGATCCCGTGGGTCCCGTGAGACCGTGGCCGAGATCCACCAAATTTGAAACGTTTTCTTCCCATTACCACCACCATTGGACTCCCCTTGAGGCCTGGAACAAAGCCTAAGCATTGGTTGAGGCGTCAGAGTTATTTTGGAGTCGAATTAGGAACACGCCAAACCTAGGGTTCCGACGGGTTTTCATGAACTTGAGGCTTTTTTCGGCCAATTGGCCTTAGTCAAAGGTATGAAATTTTCTCCACTCACTAAGATCTTCATTTCTGTAATTTTTTAGAATTGTTATGAATAGTTGATTTTTCCAGCAAGTCAGGGCGACGCGTGGGTTGAGACGTCCCCTGACCTTCCTAGGATAAATTTGAATACCCTGATTCCATTGGTGAAGTTCGATTGACGAATTTCCGTCGTTTGAGTGTAGTTCCATTAAGGTCCGCCGCTTGATCATTATAGCAATGGACGATCCGACCATTGGATCGTCACCAAACTTTGATACGTTATAGTACATAATATTTGAGGATATTAGAAACTTATAGATCAAGAATCCGACGTACGGATCTTCCCAAATAGGATATGTAAGTTACATATTCTATTGATAAGAATTATAAGACATGATTTGATAAATGTTCTAGGCGCCGATTGTTCGTGACGCCTTGATGTTTGTGTTAGCGAGTTGTAGCGCAAACTCCAGGTGAGTGGGCTTTTGCTTTTCTATATATACGTATATATGCTTTACATTTTCGCAGAAAACTATTTTGAAACGAGTGTATTCTTTTAAATGCCACGACATGCTTGCATTTCATTTTATTATATGCATTGGTATGTATATGCATACTATTGTGTGATGCCGCGGAGGCCAGGTAAGTTCAGGTGAGTACTATATGATGTTAGAAGTTGCATTGGTTATGGTTATACGTAGAGACATGTATAGCTCATTATCCTGCACCCCGGTGTCAGTGCTCCCACCCATGGCCAGGGCACAGTCCTTCATGTGAAGTTCACCTCCCATACCGCACACTCACCTTGGATCCAAGTTTGGTGCACAGCCCTGTCATATAGACCACATTAGGTGGTTTCGACTTGTAGGTGACCTGCAATTATTCGCACAACCTTCATGTGATCGTAGCACTTGAGCGTACTTATTTACACCAGCCCTGTCGTACATGCCACAATAGGTGGTTTCGACTCATGTGCATGCATATTTAATGAGATATAGGTTCAGTCGTGCAAGTCACGTTAGGTGACTCCGGCTGGCATATCATTTTACATTGATTTATTTCACCTGGCTTACTTATTTCATTGATGAGATACTTGACATGGCATATACTTGGTTTTCACTATTCTCGAGCATGATTTCTATATACGTATGTATTATTATTTTCTAGGAAATTATACGGGTTTTACGCCGAGAGATTATAACGTTTTCAAAGGTTTTTATCAAAAACTTTATTTTCAGGCCCATTCACCCTTATTTTGCGCCCCTCCAGGTTTTAGCTACTGAAAGTTCGTATCGGCGAGGATTCGTGGCGAATCTCAGTATAGGTGGTTACCTCTGAGGGTATGATCATGATCCTTACCCACACTACTGTACTTTACTTATGCTCTGACGTCGCGTGTGAAATGAGTTCATTCCTGCTCACAATGCATTTTTGTCTTTAGGTACTTTTAGGTTTAAATTTATTCACATTTTCCACACCACTACGTCGCATAGATAATATCGTTTGTTCAAAACAAAACAAAAAACAATAATTTGACAACTAATTTAATCATATTATTATGTGCGTGCAAAATACCTTTTTTATAACTGGCATTACACACCTCTTAAGATGTTTTGAACGTGTTTAAAAATAGGGAAAATAATATTTAATGAACAACTAGTTGAATCACATTATTGCTAGCCTATTATGAAGTACTAATTTTTAGAAAAAAAAAACTATACAAAATAATTATTTATTAAAAAAACACTGTTAACATGATGAAAATACCCCTGCATTATTTGGTGCATTATTTTGGGTTGCTTTTGAATTTTTTTATTTTGGGGGCATTTTTGTCCAAAAAAATTATGTGAAGCTTGTGACCCCAAAAGGGGTTGTTGGCTTTATATATAAAGATGCACTGAGGGAACTTGCCCAAGTGCACCATATACAGTATGGTGTGACAACAGTAATGGAGAAGTGTACAAAAGAAGACATGAATACAGAGAGAGATTTCGTAGTGAGAGAAAGTAGAGAGAAAGCTGAAGTAATGAATATTTAGCAATATTTCATTGAATTTATTACTCTAACATCTGTCTTATATAAATACAAACCCATTATAACTAACTCAAGATTCTCTACTATTCTAATAACACATGGCACCATCCTAACCATTCCTTATATTCTAACATTCCCTCTCAATCTTATGAAGAGAAGGACCTAACATAAGATTGGAACAATGAACACTAAACTGAGAAGAACACATGCCCTTTGTAAGCATATCAGCACATTATTCTGTAATAGAAACAAACTGAAGCAAGATTGTCCCTTATTGAACTCGCTCTCTAACAAAATGGTAGTCTATCTCAATATGTTTGGCTTTGGAATGCAGTATAGGATTAGTGGCCAAAGCAATGGTAGAAATATTGTCACAATGTAGAATAGGAACATAATGATAAGGAATATGCATATCCATTAAGAGTTGTTGAATCCACACAATTGCAGCTGTAGTTGTGGCCATAGCATGATATTCTGCTTTAGTGGACGATCGGCTCACAGTGTGTTACTTCTTGGAACTCTAAGAAATGGGATTAGAACCCAAAAAGACTACAAAACTAGTGGTGGATCGTCAATCATTGGGATCCCTAACCCAATCATCATCAGTGTATGCTTTAATATCAAGAAAACCATGGCTAAAACTGATACCATGTGACATCCCACATCGCCCAGGGGAGTGGATCCTGTAAGCCTTATATGTATATTCTCATCTCTACCTAGCATGAGGCCTTTTGGGAGCTCACTGGCTTCGAGTTCCATCGAAACTTTGAAGTTAAGCGAGTAGCGCGCGAGGGCAATCCCATGATAGGTGACCCACTAGGAAGTTCTCGTGTGAGTTCCCTGAAACAAAACCGTGAGGGCGTGCCAGCACATGCCTATCCGAGTATTCAAGGAATATCGGGGTCGTGACGTGTCATACCAAGATTCATTCTGCCACGGAGATATCTTAAAATCCGTTTAACAACAATGAAATGATCTTTAAGAGGGGCATGCATAAACTGGCATACCTAATTAACTAAATAGACTATGTCAAGTCTCGTAAAAGTGAGATATTAGAAAGCCCCAATTATACTCCTATAGGTGAAAAGATCTGAGAATGGAAGGTTGCCATGGTTAAGTAACTTGTGATTAGGATGATATGGAGTAATGCAAGGCTTGCAATTCAACATATCAGCCTTTTGTAACAAATCTTTGATGTACTTGGACAGATAAACAAAAGTACCACTGGACTGATACTCAATCTGCAAGCCAATGAAGTAATTTAGAAGACCAAGATCCTTCATATCAAACTCTTTAGTCAACTGATTTATCACACTTTGAACCTCAGCAACTATATTACCAGTAAGAATACTATTATCCATGTACAATAGAAGAACATCAATGGATTGATTCTCATACTTGACAAACAATGATGGAAGAAATTTGGTAAACCTCTCATTCCAGGCTCATGGAGCCTGCTTCAACCCATATAGTGATCTCTAGAGTTTACACACATGTTTTGGATGTATGGGATCTACAAAATCATGAGGTTGAGTCATATATACGTTTTCTTCAAGAAAGCCATGTAGAAAGGCATTTTTAACATCCAACTATTTGAGTTTCTAGCCTTTGGAAGCAGCTAAAGAAAGTATAAGTCTCACTATGGTAGGCTTAACCACATGACTAAAGGTCTCATAATAGTTTAACCCAACTTCTTGAGAAAACCCCTTAGCTACAAACAGGGCTTTGTATTGAGCAACTATACCATCAGGATGTTTTTTTTTTTATCTTATAAATCCACTTACATCCAACCAAGTTCTTATCTAGGGGAAGATGAACCAACGTCCAAGTTTTCTGCTAAATAAGAGCATCCATTTCCTCTTGCATTGCATCTTGCCACTGTGACAATTTGGATGCTGCATAGAATGACTAGGGCTCTTTGAGAGAATAGTATTCAGATTTAACTTCAACATAAAATGTCTTATTTTTCTTAAAAATACCCGACTTTGACCGAGTCAGCATGTGATGAGTATGTCAATCAACAATAGACACTTGTTGAAACTCAGAAACCTGAGAGATATTAATATTAGGATATAATTCAGAAATGACCTGATTTAAGAACTCACTACTGATGCAAGATCCACTGATAGTGAAGTAGAAACTGGTAATGAAGAACAGGTACCAAAAGAGACAAGGTCACTTGTTGGAGAACAAGACTGAGTAAAATATTTTGAGAACTTGAATATCTGGAGAACACTTGTGGAAAAGGTATAGACACCAATGGAGTATGATGAAAATTATTGGGATGTACTATGTAAGGTATAGAGGCAAATCTGTGACTAGGACTTGATTTAGGACTATGATCCATATGTATTACAGGAAAAACACTTTCATCAAATAAGACATGACTAGAGACAATGAGCTTATTGTCTTTAGGATTAAAATAGATGAACCCTTTATATTGAGCAACATACCCAAAAAAAAAAATGTATTCACTGGTCTTTGGTTCAAGTTTATTAGATCTAAAAGGCCTCAATGATAGATAACAAGCACATCCAAAAATCTTCAAGTGATCCCACTACCATCACTTGGCAAAATTCTGATATGTGCATTAAAGAAATTTGTGCACAAAAGCTTGAAATTGAACGAAAAAAAATAAAAAACATCTTTATCCATTATGGAAATATACATGTGTACCTTGTAAATTCATCAATAAAGAACACATACTACCTATATCCCTTAATAGACAAACTAGGCAAAGGACCCCAAACATCAATATGAATGACTTCAAAAGGAATTACAGATTTTGAAGCCACAGAAGGAAAAGGTAGATTTGTAAACTTGCATTGTAAACAAGTTGTACAAGTATGTGAGGGTTCAATACAAGTAAAGGGAATAATTGTTTTAGAGAGTGCTATCTTAACTACTAAATTAGAAGGATAACCCAATCTGCAATGCCAAAGTGCATAATTTATTCTTTATCTAATATATGCTGCTGGAGAAACTTGAGAAGACTTCATCACTGGAAATAGATATACAACATTGTTACTCATTCCTTGATACATAATTTTTTGAGTGACCTTGTCCTATATGCACACAGAAAACTCATCAACAGTACACCTACAATTATTATCCTTGCACAGTTGATGCATAGATAATAAATGTTGTGATAATTGAGGTACATGTATGATATACTTTAAAAAAAGATTATGAGATTGAAGGGGAAGATTAGATTGTCCAATATGATCAATAAGTAAACCTTCTCCACTAGCACCAGTGACAGTATTTGAGGATGAGTATTGAGCAAGCATTTGAATGTTTGACAAATCAGAGGTCATGTGGTGTGTTACCCCTGAGTCAAGTAACCAATATTCTTGATGTGGTGCAAATGAAGAAGGATGAGATCTTGCAGTCATAGCAACATGAGGATGGTTTTGAGAACGCATCATTGCAGGATGAAACTAAGGATGATTAATCACATCTGCATTTGGAATTGTGAAGGTAATGTTGCATGTTAAGAGTTGGGATATGTATGAGAACTAGAAGCTTGAAATTGTTGTGGAGAAAACATTTGTGTCTGTGGATAAAATTGTGAAGGCACCATTTGAGAAAAACCACTATCTATATCAAAACAAATTGCGGTAGTATGACCAGTTCTGTTGCAGATTTGACACCATTTTTGAAAACAATGAAGAGCATTATGACCTTTCTTATTGCAGATCTGATAAACTTGAAGAGGTTGATACATTTGTTAATTAGCCATTGGAGAACTGGTAGATTAAAATTGAGAGCCCTGAAAAGTGTTATGTGAAGACTGCTATGAAAAATGAGAACCAATTTGTTAAGGTTGCTGAAAATTGTTATAAAACTTATTTCCTTTCCCTTTTGGTTTGAAGTTATTCCCCTTGAAGTTGTTGTAAGTCCTTGAACCACTATGAGAAACAAAGGCAAAATGAATATTCATATGTGGCATTTGATTTGGAAGTGACATTTGTTTTAATACTAGGATTTGAGATATTTGAGGATGTGAAGAAACATAACCAAAAAGATTATGAGATGAACTATGACCTGCATCACCAGAATATGGTTTTGAACTAGAGGATTCTCCAACATCATTGATTGAATTAGAAGCATACATTAGTGGAGGCCTGTTTAATAACTTCTTCCAAAGTAGCCTATTCAACTTTCAGCTGAGATCTCAACTCTTTTAAAGATACAAGGTTCTCCTTGCCCCTTATAACTGCCTTGATAGTATTGAACTCAGGAGGAAGACCTCTAAGAACAACAATGACAATATCCTCATCTGAAATAATCACTCCAACAATAGCAAGTTAATCCTTATAATCTTTAATTCTCTGCAAGTACAAGTCAATGGACTCTGGTCCTTTCTATATGTTTTGCAAATCAATCTTCATTTGAACTACACTTGTTATAGTCATGTTAGAAAACCTTTCCCTCAGATTGGTCCACATTTCTTTTGAACTCTGACAACTAATGACATAGGACAATGCAGCAGTAAACATTGTAGCAGTGATAAGAGTCATGAAAGCTTTATCATGAATCTTCCACACTTTGTAATTGTGAGTAAGATTTTGTGGATTAGCAATAGTTTCCTCATCAGGGTCAGAATCATTATATTTATCCGGATAGGGAATATATCCATCAACAAAACCAATAATTTCATTTCCCTCCAACAAAAGTCCCATTTGGAAATTCCAAGTAACATAGTTGGAATCATCCAATTTCACTGTAATAGTGTTACCAACACTAGGAATCAACGAGGAAATTGGTGATTGACTAAGTGCTAATTGAGCAACAGTAACCATGATGATGAATACAAAATCGACTTTTCTTTAAGGCTAAGAAGGCAACCAAATCACAGAACTCTTCAACAAGATTTACCACAGACGAATAACAATATGTAAGCAGACAATGGTTGTAGTAAGAAAACAGATCAACAACACAATATTCTTCAGACTAGAGACGATCAAGAAAAGTTGGACAACTCAATTTCGTCGACAATCACAAACTAGCAAAACGAAATTAGGATAACACTACAACACAACACCTTCAATCGACAAAAAGATCAACAATTTACTAAGTAACTTCAAGAAAATCAATCACCGACTTACTGACGAAAAATCCCCAATTTTTTCTAGGGTTTCAGTCATCGACTTAGCTCCTCGAAGCAACAAGAGCAACTACCACCAAGAACGAAGCACCAGAAAGAAGCGACGAGACGAGCGGAAGCACATGAATCATTAACCGATGACGATGTTACCCTTTGCCAGCGAAGATACCATGACAACAATAATAGAGAAGTGTACAAAAGAAGACATGAATACAGAGAGATTTCGTAATGAGAGAAAGTAGAGAGAGAACTGAAGTAATAAATATTCAACAATATTTCATTGAATTGATTACTCCAACATCTGTTTTATATACATACAAACCCCTTATAACTAACTCAAGATTCTCTACTATACTTATTTGTAGCATACTTGACCAATCCCGAAACTACTGAGCACCGGTCAACGTTATATCGTCAAGGACCCAGAAGAGTTTCCCTCCAACCAGGAGGCTAATCATAGTGCGACACGTGTCGACATCAGAAGCCAATCACAGTGCGACACGTGTCAACATCAGAAGCCAATCACAACACGACACGTGTCAATGTCAGAACAAAGCTAGAAACTCTTCTATAAAAGGAGATCATTCTCCCACAATATTTCCTAATGTCATTTGTACTAAATCATTCACTTGTACTCACTAAATGAGAGCTTGAACCTATGTACTTGTGTAAACCATTCACAATTAATGAGAACTCCTCTACTCCGTGGACGTAACCAATCTGGGTGAACCATGTACATCTTGTGTTTGATTTCCTATCTCTATCCATTTACATACTTATCCATACTAGTGACCGGAGCAATCTAGCGAAGGTCACAAACTTAACACTTTCTGTTGTACCAAAGTCCTCACTGATTTTATGCACAAACATTTGGCGCCATCTGTGGGAACGACTCTTGTTCCCACTTTCTTCAGCTTTGTTAAGCTGGTTTCCACCATTCGTACACTATTTTTTGACCAGGCATCCCTTTCCAACATGGGGAGCGAAGGAAGCCACAACACACAGAATGACACCCCTCTTGCACCTGGTGTGAAGCAACGAAAGAAGGAACAAAAAAAGTTTGCTCTTCAAGCTAAAGTTGATGAGCTGGAGGCTCAGAACAACATGATGGCGATGAAGAATGAGATCCTCCAAGAGTAGTATGAGAAGGTCTTTGAGATGCTCCACGAGGCTAGATATACTAAAACACACGAGCTCATCACCCCTGTGGAAGTCAACCATCAACTGGGTGCCCTCCAACACGGATGGTCATTTGCCCTCGACATGGGTATTCCTGTTGAGGAGCGAGCTACTCATCGAAATGGTGACCAACATGAAACTTCTCTCAACCCAGCTGCTTCGACCCGAAACAGGAGGAGTGGAGGAAGGCACCTCTTTACAGAAGGAGTGGAAGGATCGAAAGCCGTCTTTCATGACTGTCGAGACTTCCTAAAGTAATGTCGAGACAATCTCATCCATGTAAGCTCGAAGATCAATGACCCAAGGGTCTCTGAAAGACTTGGTCCCCTCTCATGTCCCCAGCCGGTTACCAATTTGGGGAAAGGGAAACAAGTTTTAGAGGAACACGAAGGTATAGGGAACTCAGAGATGTTCCGACAGACATGCCTTGGAAGTCAGTACGGCGAGTCCAAGGAAAAATCACATGCTCTTGATCAAAGCTTTCTACTTCCAAGAGGAGATGGAGATTTACGAAAGAAAGCTCCACTGGTACATGACTTCACTCAGGACCCTCTTATCCTACAGCTCCTTAAGGAAGTAAACAAGTTGAAGGCCGAACGACAAGCTAAGATACTAGATTAGAACCAACCTAGGCCTGGCTCTCTTACAAGGAGGATCTTCGACACCCTCCTCAAAGCAAAGACAAAGCAGAAGCTTGGCTTGCAACTCTATACTGGAAATGAGGACCCGATTGAACACCTTAGCCTCTTTGAGTCCACCATGGCATACAGAATGCACACCGACGAATTACGATGTCTTCCCTTCCCTTCCACCCTTTCTAGCGGAGCTCTAAACTGGTATTACCGTCTTCCACCTGAGATGGTAGACTCATTTGAGGAATTGAGGAAACTGTTTGTTTCTCAACACATTTTCCAGACCGATCGCTTGCACTATGTGGATGACTTGTACACTATTCGCCAGAAGCCAGACGAGTCAATACGTATGTATGATGGCCGCTTCAGCCATGAGTATTCCCATTGTGCCGAGGCAGACGACAAGACTGCCATCAAAGCCTTCACGGCGGGCCTACATGATTGTTTCTTCAAGTACATGATCAATGCCAACACTTAGAAGACTTACTCTAAGGTGATGGCACATGCTGACAACCATGCCTCGGCTGAGGCAATGACATATCAAGGGAAACCCCCCACAGCCACCCCTTATCAGCAAGTAGGGAGTGAAAGCCAGATCCAACCAAATGAGAAGACCTCGACCTTCCAAACGGCAGCGGTGCCTCCCTCTGCCTTACTTAATACTTCACCAAGTTAACAGACATATCAATCTCAGGGCAAAAGGAAAGATTTCCATCCTCACCAGTCTTATTTTAGTAAAAGGAGTAAGGGACACTATCGCGATAACCAAGGGAATCGCCACGATAATGCCCGCCCCCAGGCAGTCAACACAGTTGGCTAAGCACGTGTCAGGACAAGCCCTACCCAGAGGTATGAGACATACCCACATTTGAACGCCATATGTGTGGCCATTTACCCTAGCATAGCACACTTGATACCGAAACCAATGCCGAGGCAGTCGGGTTACAAGCCCACGAAGAACACAGGCAAGTTTTGCTGCTACCACGAGCATAACGGCCATGACGGCGAGAAATGTATCACCATTCGTGATCATATTGAAGCTTTAGGGCGTGAAGGAAAAATTGATCGATTCCTCCTTCACCCTTCAAGGGATAATCGTAACCAACGCCAAGTGAATGTGATATATTCCATAAACGGTGGCACACCCATATCTGAATCTTCCAATAGGGCCATGAAAAATAGTGAATGAGCTTTAAGACCTGGCCACCAAGTGTTTCACATGGAAGACATCAGGGGAGGCAAGTACCAAAAGCCTAACTGAGATCTAATATGTTTTTACCCTGAGGAAGAAAGAGGTATCATCTACCCTCACAACGACCCACTGATCGTGGAGGCTCACATAGCCAACTTTGAAGTACGACGAATCCTGGTAGACACAGGGGCTTCAGTCAATATCATGTTTACTGAAGCTTTCAAGGCACTTAATGTAGCAGAACACTTGCTCGATCGCTCGATTTCTCCTCTGATAAGCTTATCCGGTGATATCGTGCAACCTATAGGGATCATACACTTACCTTTCACCATTGGTACATACCCTTACACAGCTACCATTACCACTAACTTCCTGGTAGTTGATTGCCTAACGGCATACAATGTCATATTTGGACGCACATGCATCAATGATCTCAAGGCCATGGTATCCACACATATGTTGTTGATGAAATTTACAACCTCCTATGGCAATGGTTACATCAGAGGAGATCAACTTAGTGCACGGTCATGTTACAACACTTCGGTCAAGCAACAACGCCTGCCTGTGCCTAAGGAAACCTTTTCTATACATGACCAAGCCATAAAGATCAGCCCGGACGAAGCCAACTTGGATCTTCACGGTGGCAACAGTCAACCCGACGATCCTCGAGATAACTCTTTCACCCAGTAAGCACAACCCGCTGAAGAGCTGAATAAGGTTTATATTAAAAGATTATCCATATCGCATGATGAAGATTGGCACCACCTTATCACCACCCATTCGGTTGGCATTGATCTCTTTTTTGCAAGAGAACACTGAGGTCTTTGCCTAGTCATACGAAGACATGCTAGGCATCTCTCCCGATATCATATGTCATCGCTTGAGTATTGACCCCGAGACCAAGCCGGTGAGACAGAAGCGAAGATCTTATGACGCTGAACAATACGAAGCAATGAAGGCAGCAGTTGAAAAACTCAAAGGCATAGGCTTCGTCCGTGAAGTCAATTACCCAACATGGGTAGCAAATGTGGTCATTGTTAAGAAAAATCCGACCAAAGAAAGACTTCTGCTCCAAAATGTCTTGTGGAGAATGTGTCTCAACTACACCGACCTAAACAAAGGATGCCCGAATGATAGCTTTCATCTTCCTCTCATTGACATACTTATAGACTCTACAGCAGGGTGTGAACTCATGAGCTTTATAGATGCTTACTCAGGATACAACCAAATCCTCATGAACCCTCCGGACCAAGAACACATAGCCTTCACTACTGACAGTGGACTATATTGCTATAAAGTCATGCCCTTCGGCCTAAAGAATGCAGGGGCGACTTGTCAGAGACTAGTCAATTCGATGTTCGCCGAACAGATTGGAAGAGCATGGAAGTTTACGTTGATGATATGCTAGTCAAGAGCAAACATGTTGACCAACACATCACCAACCTATCTGAAACTTTCACCATTTTGAAGAGGTATTGAATGAGGTTGAACCCCAACAAATATGCCTTCGGCGTAGGCCCTAGCAAATTCTTAGGCTTCATGATAAGCCAACGAGGCATTGAGGCTAATCCCAAGAAGATCAAAGCAATCCTCGACATGAAGGAACCGGTAACTTCAAAATACTTCCAGAGCCTTATTGTCAAGGTGGCAGCCTTAACTAGGTTCATCTCTAAGGCCACAGACAAATGTGCTCATTTCTTCAAAGCACTTAAGGGAAGTAAGAAGTACATTACATAGACTGATGAATGTGCCGAGGCGTTCAAGAACCTCAAAGACTACATGAGTAAAGCCCTTCTACTCTTCAAACCTGAGGTTGGTGACATTCACATTATCTATCTGTCGGTATCGGCTTCAGCAGTAATTTCCATTCTCATTCTAAAAAATGGTAATGTTAAACGACCTGTCTACTACGCTAACAAGGCCTTACAAGATGCAGAGACACGATACTCCAACATTGAGAAATTGGCTCTAGCATTGGTCATGTCTGCTCGAAAACTTCACCCTTACTTCCAAGCACACTTTATGATTACCAATCATCCTCTTTGACAGATACTCCAAAGTCCTGACATTTCGGGGCGAATGATAAAATGGGCGATAGCATTGGGTGAGTTTAACATCTCCTACCAACCAATGCCAGCTGACAAGGGCCAAGCAGTGGCAGACTTCATCGCCGACTTCACATATCCTGTTGACATTGGTTTCATTACCCTCAGAAGCTCAGAAAATAGAACCAACAGCCCCAGCATGGAGTCTATATGTTGATGGGTCGTCCAACCAACAAGGTTGTAGAGCATGACTAGTCCTTACGACCACTGACAAAGTGGCGATGGAGTATGCTCTTCGTTTCAAATTCAAGACGTCAAACAATGAGGCCGAATATGAAGCCCTCCTAACAGGCTTACGTTTAGCCAAACACCTTGGGGTTAAACGAATTGATATCTTCAGTGACTCCCAATTGGTGGTTAACCAGGTCACCAACAACTTTGACGCTAAGGATAGCTCCATGGCAGCATATCTGGCACAAACACAATTGTTGCTCAAGCACTTCCACTACCAGATCACCCAAATTCCTCGAGCGGCAAACAATCATGCAGATGCTTTGGCTCACCTCACCTCAGCGGTGGAAGACAAGATTGCGAGAAAAATTCAGGTCGAATTGTTGGCAGCACCAAGCACCATGGCTGCGGAAGTGTGCAACTTACAACAGGGGGATAGTTGGATTACCTCGATTTATAGATTTCTTGCTCATGGCACCCTTCCAAATGACAAAGTTCAAGCTAAGCAGATTCGATACAAGGCTACCCGTTACTTAATCATTAATGACCAACTCTACAAGCGGGGTTTTAACCTACCATACCTAAGATGCCTTATGCCCGCAGAGGTGGAAATTGTCCTTCTGGAAATACATGAAAAATTCTGCGGAGATCATGCTGGATCTCGATCCCTAGCACCCAAGGCTTTTCGCCAAGGATATTACTGGCCAACACTCCACCAAGATGCCATCGAAATATCTCGCTCATGTGATAAATGTCAACGCTACACAACTATTCCTCACTCCCTTCCCGAGCCGCTCACTCCTATGATCAGCCCTTGGCCCTTCGCCCAATGGGGACATGATTTAATCGGCCCAATGCCTACAGGGAAGGGTAAGGTCTGCTATGCAATCGATGCAGTTGACTACTTCACAATGTGGGCTGAAGTAGAACCCTTGGCAACCATTACTGAGGCAAAAATAGAAGACTTCGTATGGAAAAACATCCTTTGTAGATTCGACATTCCCAATGCGATAGTCACTGACAACGAGCGACAGTTCGACAACAATAAGTTCAGGATGTTCTGCTCTAAGTTCAACATCAACTTATGTTTTGCCTCCCCAGCTCATCCCCAATCTAATGGACAAGTCGAAGCCATCAACAAAATAATCAAGCGAACTTTGAAAACCAGCTTGGACAAGGCTAAAAGTTGTTGGCCAGAATTTGTACTCTAAGTTCTTTAGTCATACCGCACTTCATATCGGACATCAACAGGAAAAACCTCATTCTCACTTGCCTTTAGTACAGAGGCAGTTGTCCTAGTTGAGCTTGAGCAAGTAACTTTCCGAGTCCAGAACTACGTGCAAAGCGAAAATGACAAACAACTTACCCTCAACTTAGATCTAAACATTGAAACCAGGCTCACTTAAGGAATGTCGCCTACAAGCAGCGCATCTCCAACTACTATGACTCAAGGGTTAAACCTCGTTATTTCAAAGTGGGGGACTGGGTATTGAAGAAAAGATTACTCTGCGACAGAGTCCCGAGTGAAGGAACACTTAGTCCAAACTGGGATGGACCGTTTGAAGTTGTTGGCATCAGTCGCCCTGGCTCCTACAAGCTTATAAGCTCCGATGGCAAAACCCTTGGCCATCCATGGAACGCTGATCACTTGAAGTACTATTACAAGTAAACTCACATTGTACAAATGTTAAGCTTCAGCCGTTCGGCATCCTATGTAACGAAGACTATTTGGCATGAATTCAATAAAGAGGTGATTTAGACAACTCGGTCCTAATCCTCTTACATTCCTAGCAATGAAACACTCAGGTTTAAAGCTTCAACATGAATGCTTCCAACATGAAACAAAGCCTAAGTATATGTCAACAAGACTATACAAATAAACGAACAGCTTGACATTATATTCGTTCAATCATACATTCCAACACATTCATACATAAGCCAATTGTGATTCGAAAGGGTTTAACATACTTTGTGTCATTCGACACTTGCTACAATGTGCCTCGACACCTTGCCCTTATTCTCACCAACCAGGTGATGAAATCTGAAAAAGGAACTCATCTTCATGCCACCAACCAGGTGATGAAATGTACAACTCGTATTATCCTTCATGCCACCAACTAGGTGATGAAATGTACAACCCGTACTCTCCTTCATGCCACCAACCAGGTGATGAAATGTACAACCCATACTCTAATATCAGTTGGCAACTTGCCACTCATGCCACCAACCAGGTGAAGAAGGAACTCATCTTCATGCCACCAACTAAGTGATAAAATGTACAACCCATACTCTCCGTCATGCCACCAACCAGGTGATGAAATGTACAACCCGTACTCTAATATCATTTGGCAAATTGCCATTCATGCCACTAACCAGGTGAAGAATGAACTCATCTTCGTTCCACCAACCATGTGATGAAAGGTGATGAAGGAACTCACATTCATACCACCAACCAAGTGATGAAAGAAACTCACCATTCATTCCACTTACCAGAAGACGAGTGGTACAACTTATACATGTGAACTCCTAGCATTCACAAATAATCAAAAATCCTCAAGCTTGACAACTCAACTAAGGGAACATTTATGCCCAACAAGAGTTATAGTCACCAACAAAGTCTTATTGCAAGCAAACAACAACTTCAGTGCATAGCATACGAAGATCAAGCTATTCAGCCCTCTTGCATCTACTTCAGATATTTCTCTTCTGTAACAATGCAAACACCACAATTCTCAAAAGCTTCACACTCTCTTGATCAAGACAGTGTGAAGCAAAATCAATTTATGGTGCCAACAAGAGCTTCATCAATGGAGGGCAACCACAATTCTCAAAAGTTTCACACTCTCTTGATCAAGACAGTGTGAAGCAAAACCAATTTATGGTGCCAACAAGAGCTTCATCAAAACCAATTTATGGTGTCAACAAGAGCTTCATCAAAAGAGTTCAACCATAATTCTCAAAAGCTTCACACACTCTTGATCAAGACAATGTGAAGCAAAACCAATTTATGGTGCCAACAAGAGCTTCATCAAAGGAGTTCAACTACAATTCTCAAAAACTTCACAAACTCTTGATCAAGACAGTGTGAAACAAAACCAATTTATGGTGCCAACAAGAGCTTCATCAATGGAGGGCAACCACAATTCTCAAAAGCTTCACACATTCTTGATCAAGATAGTGTGAAGCAAAACCAATTTAAGATGCCAACAAAAGCTTCATCAATGGAGGGCAACCATAATTCTCAAAAGCTCCACACACTCTTGATCAAGACAGTGCGAAGCAAAACCAATTTATGGTGCGAACAAGAGCTTCATCAAAAGACTTTAACCACAATTCTCAAAAGCTTCACACACTCTTGATCAAGACAGTGTGAAGCAAAACCAATTTATGGTGCCAACAAAAGCTTCATCAATGAAGGGCAACTACAACTCGTAGAAAACTTCACACACTCTTGATCAAGACTGTTCGAAGCAAATTCAATTTATATGGTTCATCAAAACCTTCGACTACTACAAGGTGTGGCTTGCATCACAATCTCTTGCTCAACAGTGTGGAAGCAAAATTTGAATATGTTGTCTCTCCCACATTTTCAAATTTCTAATTTTCCCAAAAAAAAAAATTGGGAAATTCAACAAATATCTAGTTTTCCCAAAAAAAAAAGAAAAAAAAAACGAAATTGGGAAATTCAACAAAGCGTCATCAATGGAGGACAACTACAAATTCTCAAAAGCTTCACACTATCTTGATCAAGATAGTGTGAAGCAAAATCAATTCATGGTACCCAACAAAAGCTTCAACTCCAAAGCTTCACCTACAAAAGCTTCAACACAAAAGATTCACCGACAAAGTTTCAACTCCAAAGCTTCACCTACAAAGCTTCACCCACAAAAGCTTCACCCACAAAAGCTTCACTCATAAAAGCTTCACCAACAAAAGCTTCACCCACCACAAAAGCTTCACCTACAAAAGCTTCACCCACCATAAAAACTTCACCTACAAAAGCTTCACCTACCACAAAAGCTTCACCTACAAAAGCTTCATCCATAAAAGCTTCACCAACAAAAGCTTCACCTACCACAAAAACTTCACCTACCACAAAAGCTTCACCTACAAAAACTTCAACTACAAAGCTTCAACACAAAAGCTTCACCTACAAAAGCTTCACACTATCTTGATCAAGATAGTGTGAAGCAAAATCAATTCATGGTACCCAACAAAGCTTCACTTACAAAGCTTCACCTACAAAGCTTAAATATATATATATATATATATCAATTCATAGTACCCAACAAAGCTTCACCTACAAAGCTTAAATATATATATATTTTTTCGAAAATTCGAAAATTCGAAAAAAAAAATTGCCTAGGCCTCCTCTTCTTTGGGCCTAACAACTTTCATAACAAATATATATGAAGGAGGAGTTTTGGGCTACCACTTAGAAGGGAAATGCCTCATTCGTCAACTCCCTCGACCGAAGACTTGGGGGACTCCTACTATATGCTACTGCACCTTGATACTCGAAAGTCTCACAACCACTCAGTGACTTGGATTTTTCAAGTCTCCAACCGAGAAGTTTTCCTCACTCAGGAAATTAAGGGAGCACTTCCTCAACATACATGCTTCACTCACAAAGCTTCAACAAAAGAAAAAATTCAAAGAACTTAGTGAAGAAGGCCTTGGTGTATTTAACATAATACGTTGAAATGAAGCAAAGCTTGTTTATTGATATCTCCGATAAGTTACAAATATGTACATATACATGAATCAAAATAAACAAATAAGAGGGAGCCTTCACAAAGGTTGCTCAAGAGAAGTCTCAGCAGTCGGTAGAGCCCCAGAAAGAGGAGGCACCAGATGGTGATTATTCGGAGCCTCAGTACTAGGCAAAACCCCAGAAGGAGGAGGCACCGAAGGTTGATCAATTGGAGCTTCATTACGCGGTACAGCCCGAGAAGATGAAGGCAATAAATGCCTTTGGAACAAACCCACAAACCTCTGATGATCAAGTAAAATCTGACCATCAGATTCCTACAGCTGGTCAAGCTTCATCTTCATGTTTGTAGCATAGTTATGTACGAGCTTGTGCAACTGTTTATTCTCATGCTTGAGCCATCTAATCTCCTGTTTGAGACTTATCACTTCAGCCACCAATGATTCAACTTGGCGAGTTTGAGCAAATAGGCATTGGGCGATATTAGACACAGAACCTGCACACTGAACACTGAGAGCTAGAGAATCCTTAACAGCCAACTCATCAGACCGTTTGGAAAGTAGTCTGTTATCTTTGGGAGTGAGTGATGCGAAATATATAATCACACAAATTAAATCCTCTTTTTGTCAATTGTAGCAAAGTATGTAAGTAGGGATCGTTCTAGGCCAGGGATTATGAGGGATTGCTAAATCACTTGAAAACTGACTCAAAACGTAAAAACAAAGTTTAAAACACTAAACTAGACTCAAAGAATGCAAAACTAAACTCTAAAACACTAAAACAAACCAAAAGACTCAAAACTGCCCAGAAACACTCAAAACTGCCTTAAAAACACTTTCTGGGCAATTTTGAACACAAAACACAATTTGGACGAAAATAGGTTATAACTTGACTCAAGACACTTAAAAACACAAACTAAATTGATTTCTAACTAATCTAACACTTCAAAATAAATGGGGATTGAGTTTTGACGAAAATTGAAAACAAAAACAAAACTTTGTAAATTGAACAGATTCTAAAACGAAATTGATAAAAGTGAATGGATGGAAAGCTAGCTAAGGGGTTCTTCTCCACACATGTCACACTTGCATACAAAACGATTTCCAATTGCTTCTCAATAAACCATGAATTCCCAACGCCCCAGATTAACCGTGAATTGCACTAATTAACCCTCAGATTTTCCTAAAGTTATTGAATTGGATGAATTGCATACGACAACCCAAAGCATTCCTCACAAGTTCCCCGCATGAATTGCATAACAAAGATACAAGCAAAGATCATTAAGTTCTATGAAAATCATAAGCATTGGCAAGACACTTGTTACTATGAATTGCATGAAACTTATGCCAATAATTTACTTAACACGATTGTGATCAACAACCTTTACTACTTTTGAATATAAGTTAATAACGATTAGGTGAAATTCCCTTATATCCTAGCATCAAACTTATGCATGAAAATTAAGCGTGCACTCTCAACCAACACACACAAATCAGTTTTAATTCATATAGATAAGTAAATTGAATTCACAACTTATGAAACGCAATTAGAAGTAATCAAATCATATAGCAAGCATAAACATGGTTTCGAATCCCCCTAGACAAGGGGGGGTTTAGTTCCTCATACGCACAAAGCAAAGATAAATAAGTTTAAACATTGAAATCCAAGGAAAGAGAACATCTAGAACGCTCCAACTTGGCAGCAGGTGCATCCACGATTCCTCCTTCCTCCTTGCTGCGGCACAGAGAGTTTGTGGACAGGTTTTGGGTTATTAAATGGTGTAGAATGGATGGGGGAGAGTGTGGTAGTGGTTAGGGTTGATGGTTGGTTCGGCAAGGGATGATTTTTGGCTGGAATTAGAGAGAATGGTGGTGGAAGGCTGCGGCAAAGAGTGGGTGTATGTTTCTAGCGTGAATGATGTATATGGGAGGTGGTAATTCGGCTAGGGCTGAGATATGAGTATATATAGGCACCTAAAACCCTAGGGTAATCAGATATGGACTTGGATAACCCAAATCCACAAGGAAAAAGGCTTAGGAAATCAGAATCCACAACGGAATAGGCTAAAGTGTGCGGCATGTTTGGATAAGGCAGGATAAGGCTCCTAGAAAGCCTTGCAAGGCAAGGAAATAGGTTCTAGAAAGGGATAGGTGCGGCATGGATTAAGGGGAAAAAGATAGGGCTTCTAGAAACCCAAAACCAAGAGGAAATAGGCCCTAACCCACAGCAAGGATAAGGAAATGCTCTCCAACTTTTCTTTGTGTCTTCCAACGCTTAGGAACCTTATAATTTTGCTGAAACTTAAGGCCATTTAGGTTTAGGAAAGATCAACCCAAAATAGCAACTTCTAGGCTTAACTTTTCTACTTCAAGTAGGAAACCTTGTTTGAGTAGGAATCTTCATTCTTCTAGGAATCCATCTTCAACTAGGAATCCCTCGTTGATTAGGAATCCTTCTTCAATTAGGAATCCCTCAAATCTTCAAATCTTCAATTTCGTCCAAACCTTTTGTTCCAAGCATGTGCTATTCACTCTAAGCTCACTTTTGCTCCAAAAAGCTCCAATTTGCATCATTTTGTATAATATGCCCTTAAAACCTGAAAACACATAAAACTAGCTTAAAAGACTACTTAAACTAAGAAAACATAACAAAAATGCATAAGAACTAGCTAACTAAGGCGCATAAATATGCTCATATTAGTGAGAAGGTTCCTGGCCACCACCGCAACGGTCATATCATTCTTCATCACAAAGTCCCCAACGGTAAGAGGACCAGTAAAGAATAAGAAGGATGGGTGCCATATGTTGTCTGGAGAAGGCATGGCTGCATCTTCACCAAAGTTCAAGTCAAAACGACGGTCGGAGGGGCCAGACATTCTCAGAAATGATGAAGGAGAAATGAGGTGCAATAAATCTCTGAAATACAAAAATAAGGGGAAAATTCCTGCAAGCAATAACTCTTTGAACGTACTTCTTGCACACAATTGGTGCCCTTATAAAAGAAAGGGCAACATGGTCGTTGGTTCAAAAATTGAAGAGGCACCACTCTCCGGATTTCGAGAAGCAGATTTTCCTGAGTAAAATTTGTCGACAATCCCCACACGCAACATCAGCTCCTCAGGTACAACATATAACTTTGCCAAAGATCTTTGACAAAGTTTAGACACATAAATTTTGAAGGTCCAGCTACCCTACCATTACCCATAAAGGTAAAGGAACAGCACTAGTGCTTGATAACTAGAAAGTCCCTGTGTGTGTCAACCTCCGTGCTCCGTGGCAAGGCAAATTGGCAAAAATTCCCAACCTTTACTCACATTCAAGAAAACACTCCTAACATGATTACTTGCTCAAAAATCGAAGAAACACCGCTCTCCAAATCTCGAGAGCCAGACTTCTAACATGATTACTTGCTTAAAAATCGAAGAGGCACCACTATCCGAATCTCAAGAGCCAGACTCCCAATATGATTACTTTCTCAAAAATCGAAGAGGCACCGTTCTTCGAATCTCGAGAGCCAGATCCCCGACATGATTGCTTGTTCGAAAATTGAAGAGGCACCGCTCTCTGAACTTCGAGAGCCAGATTTCATTGGATAAAGCTTGTCTGCAAACTTCACACACAACATCAGCTTTCCAGATACCACAGACCACATTTTCAAAGTGCTCTGACAAAGTTAAAACACGTGAATTTTGCAGCTCCCACTACATTGCTATGACCGAGAAGGGTAAAGGAACAGCGTTTCCACTCGCTTTTAGGACAATTCCTATATATGTCGACCTTCATCCTCCACAGCCAGGCAGACCTGCAAATACAAAAAAATGCTCAACTTTTCTTCACATCCGAGAGGGCACTCTCAGCAGAGTCTCTCGAAATACTCAGATTCTTTTCCCCCCGATAATACCTCTGCAAACAAGCCATACCAAAGCAAAATTATCTCATATCATCAGGGTTAAAAGCAAGAGTATCCCATATCATGCTTTTTCCCTGTCTTTTCCTTTGGCCTTGTTCTTACCTGCAAGATAAGGAGAAAGAGAGCAATCAGTCAGCACTTGGAATCAAGCTTCCAGTCAGGAACTAACTGCTTGGAACCCCTTGCCTGATTACTTATCTGGCATTGATCTCGAGTACTCATCTTCAACATCTTATGCTTCCAAAGAAGATACCACATCTGCCTGAGGAGCAGATAGGGCAAGTGAGAATGATACAAGGAAGCATGTGGAGACAAGCGTAACAGAACACGTGTCGATACATCTACTACTTTGTCAACAACAAAAGTATTTCATATCATCAGGGTCGAACGTACTCTAGATTTGATGGACTTGTTTTGACCCTCAAATTCTTGAGTCGGCCTTATACTCTGGAGAAAACCAGAAAACCCTCCAGCCCAGTTCAAGAATAGGCCTGTGGAAAGTTACTTATTCAAAACAAAAGTATCTCATATCATCTCTTCTCCTTTTTCTTCTCTTTATCCTTCTTGCTGCCTGCAAGATAGGGAGAATGAGAACAATCAGCCGGAACTCAAAATCAAACTTCTGATCTGAGACTGATTGCTTGGAACTTTGATTGCTTACCTTGTCTGTCACCTCTTTCGGCAAATCTCCTAACTCGACAACTTGGGGGACTCCTACTACATGGTTGGTATTGCGCTTGACCAAGCCTGAAACTAAAAGTAAGCTTCAAGTGAAATTGATACATTACCTTGTGCATCTCCACCGGTTAAGGATACCAACCCTGGATGGAGGAAAAATACTTCCAGATAAGATGCCACATCTACTTATGAGACAGAGAAGACAAGTGAAAATGATACCACACTTCGGTACTTAGAAGTTTCGTGATTACTCAGTGGCTTGGATCTTGCAAGTCCCCAACCGAGGAGCTTCCTCGGGAACTTAGGGGAGCACTGTTTGTACCATACTTGACCAATCCCGAAACTACTGAGCACCGGTCAACGTTATACCGTCAAGGACCCAGAAGAGTTTCCCTCCAACCAGGAGGCCAATCACAGTGCAACACGTGTCGACATCAGAAGCCAATCACAGTGCGACACATGTCAACATCAGAAGCCAATCATAACACGACACGTGTCAATGTCAGAACAAAACTAGAAACTCTTCTATAAAAGGAGATCATTCTCCCACAATATTTCCTAATGTCATTTATACTAAATCATTCACTTGTACTCACTAAATGAGAGTTTGAACCTATGTACTTGTGTAAACCCTTCACAATTAATGAGAACTCCTCTACTCCGTGGACGTAGCCAATCTGGGTGAACCACGTACATCTTGTGTTTGCTTCCCTATCTCTATCCATTTACATACTTATCCATACTAGTGACCGGAGCAATCTAGCGAAGGTCATAAACTTAACACTTTCTGTTGTACCAAAGTCATCACTGATTTTGTGCATCAACAATACTAATGACACATGGCACCATCCTAACCATTCCTTATATTCTAACATGGTGTTGTGTTTGGTGGCGGTGGTGGCGGTGGCGGTGGCGGTGGCGGTGGTGCTTTACCAATTGAAGAGGACGACAGAGGCAATGACATGTGGTCCGGTGAAGGTGAACCCATGCCTTGAGCCAATAAGGTCAGGGGCAACCCCTTCAGACACTTCCTGCCATAAGCTAAGGGAGCAGAGGCCTAGCCTCTGTGGGTACATCAAGAACCCAGCCCTCAAGACATAAGTCACTAGCCCCAACGCCAGAAAAATTGCTTCTTCATGTGGCGTTCCAGCCCTTCAATGCTAAATACCATCACTAAGCTTCTGAGATCATGAACAAATCTTAGTTATATTATATAATTGTAATAAATATAGACGATGAAAGCATTGTCATTGTTCATGTGTAGCTACCATGGTATCATTAATCAGTGTACTATGATGAGAAAAAAAAATGGTACCCTATCAAGTAATAAAAATAAGAGAGTTTTAACGAAAAGTCCGCGGTACTGTTCACTTTAATGAAAAATCACATTTTTACACTACAAAGTCAAACCTGGTCCTATTCACTTTACCCTTTATTTTGTCCTTATCGTTAAAACTCAAAGTTTTCAAGCTCTTTTCATTAGTTTTCCTTAAAAATAAATGTTTGCTAATGACTTGTGAAAATGTGTGGTTTATAAGTTGTTAAACGATTGCACCGATGGCAAACGATGAATTGTCTTGATAGTTAAAACAAAATTCTTTTTAACCCATTGTGTTTCAGATTCAAACTCTTCGTTTTCACATATGGTAAATTACAGTATTAATTGTTTATATTGAAAAAAAATACGCTTGCATCTATTAATTTATTTAAGATTTAACATATATATAAATAATTATAACTTGGCATTATAATTAACCATACTCCCCTAATTCATGAACTTTGGATCTGAGCGTGAAAGAGCTTGGTGATTTTTGGGTGGGGTGTCGGTAGAGCTTGGACTTCTGCTTTCTTTGAGTCCCATTATCCCCAAAATCTAAAATCTTTTTGGTATATCCTGCTTAGAGTAGGGGATTTTGGGTAAGATAGTGCCATGACGAGTACTCATAATTAATGGTGTGCGCACATTTCCGTCAAATTAAGTATTTCATCTTTACACATGGAGAATTAAATTCGAGATCCTTGTACACGGAGATGAATGCTCTTAGCGAACTGAACTGTAATTTCTTTACGGTGTTTTTGCCGTGTGTGAGGCACTATTATGGTCATATATAGCGCCCTTTCTGCCCTAATGATGTGATGTTGGCCGCTACCAACTCATGAGGTTAGACGGCTGAGACTTGATCATATTAAAGGCTTGTGTTTGTGTCGCATCATTGTGTGTGTAAAATACAGTCAATTATATGTCGACCGATTTAATAATTTGGAGCAATGGTTTACTCAAACATGCTACAAAATTCTTGTTCATTTTGAGTTGTGTTGCCTTCAGTCTCGTCCAAAATTGTGATCTTAACAAGATAAGACTCAGATTGTAATGGATGAAGAACATTATACTATCAAACTCTAGAAGCACAGTAGTAGAACAATATAATATTTTTCTGGCTTCATGTTTGAAACTCTTTCATACTCTTCACAAAATCTCACTTTACGTCTTCATAAATGCTTTAACGTTATACTTTTTTCATTAATAATATTGCTTTATTGTCATTTTTTATGCATTTAGATATGACTACTTTAATGGATTTTGATATGACAATGAATTAGGACTACTTTTGGTCAATTCTCCAGAAAAAAAAAATGTAATTATGACCGTTGGGGTCTTTATCACTTGGTATGAAATTAAGATGGACTTGAGCTTGTTCTAGATAATCAATAGGAATTTGGGGTTTTTTTTTTTTTTTTTTTTTTGAGTTTTTGTTCTCTTTTTTTATTTTTTATTTTTTTTATGCCAGGGTGATTCTTGTGGTTTCAAGTCTCAAATGTGAAAACGAGTTGAAAAGACCAAGGAGAGCCCACACTATGTCAACAAAACTAACGTATCTTTCAATAGTGTTCACTCGACAATTAACGACGATATTGACAAGGTTTTCACGGGAGGACCAAAATAATTTTTAGTGAGCAAGTTCAGGGATCACTTCTATCAATTTTTCTTGTCATAGACTAAATTATTTGGATAAAAATTCTTTATCTATTTTTTTAATTTAAGGAGAGGGAGATGATTCAAAATTATTATATGAGTAAAGTAATATAAAATATGAGTATAAGAGATAAATTCAGACAAAACAAAATATAAAACTATGTGTATTCAAGTATGGTAGGGTTTGATGCTCTAAGCTGGTGAGTCTGCTTGACTGTGGCCACGAACAAAGCAAACTTCTTCATAGCTCTCGGAGCTCGAAAAAAGTGGATAACTATGACTTGCTACCAATTGTCTCTTCTTTCTTTTTAAAGCATGGTAGCCAAAAAAGTAACATGTTTCGGAAAAAAGCCAAGATAAATGCTAACTTGGTGCATATATCATGCCAAAAAAAAAAATGGGAAAAGTAACCGTAACAAGAGTCTTTCCCACCCACCACGGCATATAGCCTACCCCCTCCTATAAATGCGCACTGAGGGAAGTTGCCCAAGTGCACCACATACAGTACTCTCTCTCTATCTCTCTCTCTCTATAAATCTACTTTACCAAGACGATGAAGCAGTCATTGCGCAGTTTGGTGTTGTGTTTGGCGGTGGCGGTGGTGCTTTGCGAAGTGGCGAGGACGGCGGAGGCAGTGACATGCAGTCCGGTGGAGTTGAGCCCATGCCTGGGGCCAATAAGGTCAGGGTCAGCCCCTTCAGGCACTTGCTGCCAGAAGCTGAGGGAGCAGAGGCCTTGTCTCTGCGGGTACATCAAGAACCCAGCCCTCAGGACATACGTCACTAGCCCCAACGCCAGAAAACTTGCTTCTGCCTGCGGCGTTCCCACCCCTCAATGCTAAATACCATCACTGATCTTCTGAGATCGTGAAGAAATCTTAGTTATATTGTAATAAATATGGACGATGAACTCATTGTCATTGTTCATGTGTAGCTACCATGGTACCGACTATCAATCATTGTACTATGATGAGAAAAAAAAGGGTACTATCACTTAATGAAAATAAATGTTTGATGATAACTTGTGAAAATGTGTGGTTTATAAGTTTTTAAATGTTTGCATCTATAGCAAATGCTGGATTAACTCGCTATATTTCAAGTTCAAACTCTCTCTTCTTCTAGTGTTAATTAAGGTACTAATCGTTTGTATTGAAAAAACGTTTGCATCCATCAATTTATTTATTTATTTTTTATTCAACATTAGATACATGTAATAATTATAACTTGGCATGATAATCAACCACAATCCCCAAATTCATGAACTTTGGATCTGAGCGTGCAAGAGCTTTGCTGATTTTTGGTGGGGTGTTGGTGGAGCTTGGACTTTTGCTTTCTTCGAGCCCCATTATCCCCAAAATTTAAAACCTTTTTGGTATCTTGCTTAGTGTTGGGGTTTTTTGGGTAAGATATTGCCATGCCGAGTACTCAGTACTTAATGGAGTGCGCACAATTCTATCATATGTATTTCATTTTTACAGAAGCAATACTGGGGAATCAAAGTCGAGACCCTTAAAAACAGAGATATGTTGTAAATAGTATAATATGTATGCCCACATGCATACAGTAAACATGTCATATGTTTAACAGTGTTTTTGTTTGTTTCCATGGTGATGCTCTATAAATAGAGCTTTACGAATGTTCAACAAAGCAGAGAGAAAAGGAAGAGAAAAATATCTAATAGCAATAATATACATTACTTCCTCTGCAACAACTTGTGTTGGTATAATACTCTGCAACTGCTTCGTTCCTGTCCCGAGTAAAGGTTATCTCTCTATAACTTTTACATTTTTATAACACGTTATCAGCACGAGTATCTAAGTATAACCATGTCTCATTTACATTCACTAAACAAAAGGGAAATTATTCTCTCATTTCTCTCCGCCGAACGAAAAAAAAAAAAATGTTTCCTCTAAGGTTTTTCCTGTTCATCTTCTTCCTCTGCCTCAATTGCGCGGTATATCCTCGCGACAAACTATTTGCTCCATGCCTGCTCGTAGTTCTCCAACTAGCGGTTACATACATCTTTGATTACTTGTTTGGTTTGGATATTGATTACTAACCCAGTATTTATATTGATCCAAGATGGTGCGGTACAATCGCCCATCTTGAACTGCAAATTTCATCCTACTGCGATCCAAGATGGTGCGGTATCATCGCCTATCTTGGACTGCAGATCTACTTTTACTGCAAATTTCAGGTGGAGCGGTATAATCGCCCACCTTGCTCTCCAAATTTAAATTTACCTGTTGATTAATTTCACTGCAAATTTCAGGTGGAGCGGTATAATCGCCCACCTTGCTCTCCAAATTTAAATTTACCTGTTATTTAATTTCATTGCAATTTTAGGTGGTGCGGTATAATCGCCCACCCTGCTCTGCGTATTTCAATTTTCTTACTACTTGAATGGTGCGGACTAATCACCCATTCAATGTTACATTCTTTCAATGAGAATGGTGCGGTACAATCGCCCTTCTCATTCACCCTGAAAATCTCGAGCCAGAAGTTTCGAGTGCTTATCATTTTGGCCTGAAGATCAAAATGAAAAATTTGTAAGAACCAGAAGTTCTAACATCACATTCCTCTAGGAATACATATTACTGCAAGTTCTTACACATCTCATTTTCTTTCAGAAAAGAAAATGGCGAACTTGGCTAAGCTTGAATATGCTGCCCTGGACATTACCGGGAAGAATTACCTTACCTGGGTACTTGATACCAAGATCCATCTGGAAGCAGGGAATCTTGGAGATACCATCAGGGAAGAAAGCAGCTCATATTCTCAAGATCGGGTGAAGGCTATGATCTTTATTCGCCGCCATATTGATGAGGCACTAAAGAGTGAGTACTTAACGGTTGAAGATCCGTTAGCTCTCTGGGAGGCCTTGTGAAGCAGATACAATCACCAGACAACGGTGATTCTTCCAAAAGCTCGCTATGAGTGGTCTCACCTGAGAATTCAGGATTTCAAATCAGTGGCGGAGTACAATTCTGGGTTGTTCAGGATTACCTCTCAGATGAAGCTCTGTGGGGATACCATTACTGATGAAATGTTGCTGGAAAAGACTTACAGCACATTTCATGCCAATAACGTGCTCCTGCAGCAGCAATATAGAGCGCGAGGCTACACTGAATACAACCAGCTGATATCTGTGCTCCTGGTAGCCGAATAGAACAATGAGCTCCTGATGAAAAACCATAATTCTCGACCTACTGGATCTGCACCGTTCCCAGAAGTGAATGCTGTTTCCCTCGAAGTAAACGCCACATCCTCTGGTGGTGATTATCATAAACGAGGTCGATGGAATAGGAAAGGTAAGAACCATGGTGGTCAGTTTCACAACCAGGTTCAGAGGCATAATTCTGGCCCGAGCTTCAAAAATGTGAATCGCCACAAAGGCAAAGCTCATATAAGCAATGCTCCCAGGAACTCTGATGGAGCCTGCCATAGATGTGGTGGCAATGGGCATTGGGCGCGTACCTGTCGTACCCCAAAACATCTGGAGGAGTTGTATCAAGCCTCCCTCAAGGGGAAGGGAGTCGAGACTAACTTCCTCGACCAGGCTAAACCAATAGATATACCTGATCCAGTGTTTGATTTATCAGGGCAATTTGACTCAACTCACCTCGATGTTTCATACTTCATTATGGAAAGGGGGAATGAAGTATATCGGTCTGACTAAATTGTTTATGTTTGATGTACTTTTATTATGCTGAACTTGTTGTCTAAAACTAGTTTTTCAGATTCAATAAAAGTGGCATGTAAATTTCTTGTTATAAATTGTTTGTTAACTGTGATTCCATTTACTCGGAAAGCATGGATAAAAATTGTGGTTATTCTCAGAACATGAGAAATGGCGGAGATATTTGTCTTGCAGACAGTGCAACCACACATACAATACTTCGTGATCGAAAGTATTTCTCAAACTTAATGCTTATAAGAGTAGGGGTAACAACAATATCAAGACCTTCAGATGTAATTGAAGGTTCAGGGAAAGCCCAGATTATGTTACCAAATGGAACTATATTGTCCATACAAAATGCATTGTATGCTACTCGATCTACTCGAAATTTGTTGAGTTTCAAAGACATACGTCTAAATGGATACCACATTGAAACGAAAAGTGCAGAAAATATGGAGTATTTATGCATTACCTCCAATGATACCCAGAAGCGTATATTGGAGAAGTTGCGTGGTTTTTCGAGTGGATTATATTATACATACATAAGGACAGTTGAATCACATACTATCATGAACCAGAAGTTCATTGATTCAAAGGTTTACATGCTTTGGCATGACCGTCTGGGTCATCCAGGATCCACCATGATGCGTAGGATCATTACCAACTCTAATGGACATCCATTATTGAGCAAAGACATTGCTATCTCAAATGATAACCCTTGCAAGGCTTGTTCCCAAGGGAAGTTGGTAATTAGACCATCACAACTAAAGGTTGATGCTGAATCCCCATCTTTTTTGCAAAGAATTCAAGGGGATATTTGTGGACCTATTCAACCATCTTGTGGACCATTTCGATATTTTATGGTTTTGGTTGATGCATCCACCAGATGGTCACATGTTTGTCTCTTGTCTACTCGGAATGTAGCTTTTGCGAGACTTCTTGCTCAGATAACCAAGTTACGAGCACAGTTCCCAGATTATCCCATTAAATCAATCTGACTTGATAACGCTGGTGAATTTACGTCTCAAACCTTTGATGATTACTGCATGACATTGGGAATTGATGTTGAACACCCTGTTCCTCATGTCCATACTCAAAATGGTTTAGCAGAAGCATTGATCAAGCGGCTTTAGTTAATAGCCCGCACTCTGCTTATGAAAACCAAATTACCAGTTTCTGCATGGGGACATGCCATTCTACATGCTGCATCATTGGTTCGATTGAGACCTATAGCCAACCACCAATACTCCTCAATACAACTCGTGTTTGGACAACAGCCAAACATTTCACATTTACGAGTTTTTGGTTGTGCTGTTTATGTGCCTATTACACCCCCGCAACGCATTAAAATGGGACCTCAGCGTAGACTGGGAATTTATGTGGGTTTTGATTCACCATCTATCATTAGATATTTGGAACCCTTGACAGGTGATATGTTTACAGCTCGTTTTGCTGATTGTCATTTTGATGAGACAGTCTTCCCATCGTTAGGGGGAGAAAAAACCGTTCCAGAAGAACGAAAAGAGCTGACATGGGTTGTTCCCACCTTGTCTCATTTTGATCCTCGAAGCATTCAATGTGAAAATGAAGTAAAAAGGATCGTTCATCTTCAAAGCATTGCCAATCAAATGCCAGATGCATTTAATGATGCTATGAAAGTGACAAAATCGCATATACCAGCTGCAAATGCACCTGCCAGAATTGATGTCCCTGTTGGACAAAATAAAGTGGCAGCGAATGATTCATCTGGTGCACGCCTGAAGCGTGGTAGACTACCAGGTTCAAAAGATTCAGCCCCTCGAAAGAGAAAGACGAGGGCACAGCTGAATCCAAATGAAATCATTCAGAAAGAGAGAATGAATGACAAATATACAATTCATGATTCTGGACTTCCAGAAGAAGAAAATGTCCTTGATGAGACATATGTCCCTGAAGAGACAGTAGTACATGAAAGCAAAGAAATCTCCATAAATTATGCATGTACTAATGAATTGTGGGATCGGAATGAAATAATCATTGACGATATGTTTGCATTCGCAGTAGCCACTGAAATCATTTTAAGTGATGATATTGAGCCCCGCTCTGTTGATGAGTGCAAACAGAGACAAGATTAGCCTAAGTGGAAAGATGCAATCCAGGCAGAATTAAATTCCTTGGAAAGGCGAAGTGTTTTTGGACCAGTAGTCCAAACCCCGCCTGATGTAAACCCCGTGGGTTACAAATGGGTATTCACAAGGAAACGCAATGAGAAAAACGAGATTGCTAGATACAAAGCACGACTCGTTGCACAAGGTTTTTCACAAAGACCTGGAATTGATTATGAGGAGACATACTCTCCTGTAATGGACACAATTACGTTCCGTTACTTAATAAGTTTGGTGATTTCAGAAAAACTTGACATGCGACTTATGGATGTCATCACTGCGTATCTATATGGAGAATTAGATACTGACATATATATGAAAGTCCCAGAAAGACTTAAGTTGCCTGAAGCAACAAACAAACCACGGGGTATGTTCTCAATCAAATTAAGGCGATCACTATATGGGCTGAAACAATATGGGCGAATGTGGTATAATCGTCTCAGTGAGTATTTGATTAAAGAAGGATATATCAACAATGTCATCTACCCTTATGTGTTCATTAAGAAATCCAACTCTGGATTTGCTATAGTGGCAGTATATGTTGATGATATGAACTTAGTTGGGACTCCTGAAGAGCTCCATAAAACTGCTGAATATCTGAAAAGCGAATTTGAAATGAAAGACCTTGGGAAAACCAAATATTGTCTAGGCCTGCAGATCGAGCATTGTGTTAGTGGAATTTTGGTCCATCAATCAGCTTACATTGAAAAAATACTGAAGCGATTTGGCATGGACAAGGCTTATCCACTTAGCACCCCAATGGTCGTTCGTTCTTTAAACATTAAGAAAGATCCATTCCGTCCAAAAGAAGATGATGAACTGGTCCTTGGTCCAGAAGTACCATATTTGAGTGTAATAGGTGCTTTATTGTATTTAGCACAATGTACTAGACCAGATATAGCTTTTTCAGTTAACTTGTTAGCCAGGTACAGCTCTGCTCCAACAATTCGTCATTGGAAGGGAGTCAAAGATGTTCTACGATACCTTCGTGGGACAACAGATATGGGTCTCTTCTACTCAGACAAGCCCACAAATGAACAAATCCTTGTTGGATACGCAAATGCTGGTTTTCTCTCTGATCCGCATAAAGCCCGCTCACAAAATGGATATGTGTTCACTAATGGAGATACTGCAATTTCATGGCGATCAACGAAGCAAACGCTAGTTGCAACATCTTCTAATCATTCGGAAATAATTGCTCTATATGAAGCAAGTCGTGAATGTTCTTGGTTAAGATCAATGATCCATCACATCCGGAATTCATGTGGTCTACCTTCAAAGACAGACACTCCAACTGTCATCCATGAAGATAATGCAGCCTGTGTCGCCCAGATGAAGGAAGGATTTATCAAATGTGATAAGACTAAACACATATCTCCAAGATTTTTTAGCGCACATGAGCTTCAGAAGGCTAAAGTTATTGAAGTCAGACAAATTCGTTCCAATGAAAATTTAGCAGACTTGTTCACCAAATCTCTACCAAAGTGCATATTTCAGAAGCTGGTGCAGGGAATCGGATTACGTCGGCTTACAAATTTGAAGAATGCAGAATCAGGGGGAGATCCAATTCAGGGGGAGCATCCATGATACATGCATGTTGTACTCTTTTTCCTTCGCTTAGGATTTTTCCCACTGGGTTTTTCCTATCAAGGTTTTAACGAGGCAACATAAGCATGCTCAATACCATCCGGATAAAGTTGTACTCTTTTTCCTTCGCTATGATTTTTTTCCCACAGGGTTTTTCCAAGCAAGGTTTTAATGAGGCAACTGATGTTGATATGTGGGTATCCAAGGGGGAGTGTTGTAAATAGTATAATATGTATGCCCACATGCATACAGTAAACATGTCATATGTTTAACAGTGTTTTTTTTTGTTTCCATGGTGATGCTCTATAAATAGAGCTTTACGAATGTTCAACAAAGCAGAGAGAAAAGGAAGAGAAAAATATCTAATAGCAATAATATACATTACTTCCTCTGCAACAACTTGTGTTGGTATAATACTCTGCAACTGCTTCGTTCCTGTCCCGAGTAAAGGTTATCTCTCTATAACTTTTACATTTTTATAACAAGATAAATATTCTTAACGAACTGAGTTGCAATTTCTTTGCGGTCTCTCTGCCGTGCATGAGGCACTATTATGATTATATAGGGCCCTTTTCTGCCCTAATGATATGATGTTGGCCTCTACCAACTCATGAGGTTAGAATTGATCGGTTCAAGCTAGGACTTGATCATATTAAATTATTAATTAATGGGTTGTGTTTGTGCCGCATCATTTGTGTTTGTGTGTGTGTAAAATATGGTTAATTATATTTCGACCCATTTATTTAATCATTTCGTGCAACGTGTTTACTCAAACATGCCACAAAATTCTCATTCCCTTTGACTTGTGTTGCCTTCAGTCTCGTCCAAATTATCATCCTAAAAAGATTGGACTGGGATTGTAATGGATGAAGAACATTGTAGATTGTACTATCCAACTCTAGAAGCTCACTAGTACAACACCATAATATTTTTTTCCGGCTTCATTTTTGTTATTCTCTTTATACTCTACACAAAATCTCACTTTACACCTTTATAAATGTATAAATGTTATAATTTTTCCGTCAATAATATTGCTTTATTATCAAATTTTAATAAATTTTGATGGATTTGGATTGTTGGAGTCTTTTAATAATATTGCTTTATTGCTTTATTAGGACCGTTGGAGTCTTTATCACTTGGTGTGAAATTAAAATGGGTTTTCAGCTTGTCCTTTCATATTTCAAAAGATCATTTGGTTGACGAGTCAAATCTTTTTATAAAATCATCTCAGATAATCAATAGATACATTTAAACTTGCCATCAACAAATATTAAAAAATATATCATTAAATCATAATATTAAACGGCGAGCAATGCCCTTTAAATTGGAGCCTCGTAGGTTGTCGTTTGGCTATCGCTCATGTTTTGTGTTCACAAGTCTACATGCATCACACTTAGTAAAATAATATTAAATATAAAAACCTGGACTAATCGGTCTGGGTGGTGTAGTCGGTTATCACGCTAGTCTCACACACTAGAGGTCCCCGGTTCGAACCCGGGCTTAGACATCCATTTTAGTTTTTACTTCTAATTTGTCTATGTTTGTCAAACAATAGATTTTGTAAGATTAAGTGTTAGATTAGTCACCGACAAGATTCGAACCCAAACCGTCATACAAGAGCTCAATACATTTCCACCACTATGGTAAAGGTCACTTGCAATGCATATATAATTATACTTCATCAACTTTTGCTCCACATTTTTATATGTGACGATCTATAGTTTGTTTGCTTATTATATTAACTATAAATAGCTCATTTCTACTTCTTTCAAATTTATGTGCTTCCATGTCCACACATAAACAATGTTAAAAATGAATTTCACATTGACTAGATGAAGAATTTTTTATGAACTTATAAGTAAGTTGACCTCCTCTTCATATTGCTAACTGGTTTTATAGTGAAACCTCAACTTTTTCATAGTAAAAAACTATGCCTCATAAATTGGCAACAATTGGATCTTCATTGGGAGAAGTTGTTTATTTTTGCAATTTCTCCTAAAAGCATTTTCAAAGAAGATGTCAAAACTGCCACATAGACATACAATAGTAAAAAATGGCAGCAAACTCTCTCCAATCGAGCCTTCAGTTTCTTACGTGACATTGAGTTAATTGAAGGCAAAGCTTTATGCTGTCAAATTCATTATATATATGATGCAATAAATAATAAGTGTTTTTGTGTGTTCCAAGCATTTGATTGATTGTCTCAATAATTGAACACCACAAAGAGATAACAAAATATATAGAATGACATTATTATTTAACGTATCGGGTGGATAAAAAAAATTACAAAATGTCAAACTACCACATAGCCCTCAACTATCATTTGATGTTTTAAATTAACATTTTCTTTGAAGATATTCCAATGGGAACAAAAATATTGCAACCGAATGTTAATGTCATGTCAGTAGTAACATTATATTCACAATAACATATATGGCGTTGATATTCAGTTAAAATATCGATAATACTATTGATATTCGATTGCAATATTAATATATTACCGTTCACGGCGAGAATTTTCGCCTCCCAATGGTCCATTTGTTCATTTTTGTAGTTTCTTTTTTGGGCCGTAGCCCTTCCGATCCAATGTACCAAAACAATAAAAAATCTGGCCCGGCCCACATATATTTTGTTTTGGCGGGAGTTGAGCCCTCCATCTGAAATTTCCAATTCCAAAAGCCAAAACGTCGGAATCTCACAAATATATTTATATATATACACTCACACACACACACATTCCGATCTCTCTGAATCCCTCCGACGAATTAGAGAAACGAAATGCCTCGGGAGGACGCGCAGCTGACGGCGGCGAAGAAGTCATACCGGAATGCGAAGGCGGTGGGGAACCACGAGGAGGAGGCCCGGTGGGCAAACGCAATCGGCGACATGTTGAAGAAGAGAGGGGAGTACGTGGCGGCCCTCCAGTGGCTCCGAATCGACTACGATGTCTCCGTCAAGTACTTGCCCCAAAAGCATTGCCTACCCACCTGTCAGTCTCTCGGCGAGCTCTACCTTCGCCTCGAGTGCTTCAAAGAGGCTCTTATTTATCAGGTATTTTCTCGATTTGGGTTCGATTCGTGTGAATTTCAATTCGATTGGAGTCTTTTTTTTCCCTGGGAATTTATGTTTATTTTGGTATTAAGAATGTATTGGCAATGGGAAAGTTTTCTGATTGGTCGCTTTTGGGCAAAACGAAAAGTAAAACAAGTGATTCGGGTGAATCAGTATCCCACTTCTTAATTTGATTAAAAAATGTTGAGCTGAGTGGAGAGGTTTTGCTAGTGAGAAAATGTATCTGTTTGGTTAGTGAGAAAATGCATGAAGGTGAAAGGGATGATGACCCATTGATCTGGTTAGTACCTATAATTGCTGAGTTCATGTTTTTCGGTTTGTTGTTTGGGATTTTCATGTGGTTCTGTCCTCTGTGTAGTCTTAACAAGGGAATTAAATTCTTTAGCGCCTCTTATTTTGTTTATGATGGAATAGTTGTATGATTTGTACTTTTGGAGAAGAAAAAATTTGAGACTTCACCTCTTTTTGTTGCAGAAAAAACATTTACAGCTCGCTGAGGATGAAAATAATCTTGTTGAGCAGCAAAGGGCCAATACCCAACTAGGTCGTACCTACCATGAAATGTTTTTAAGGTCTATTGATGAACATTGCTCGATTCGGAATGCCAAAAAGTATTTCAAGTCTGCTATGAAGCTTGCACAGATGATCAAGGAGAACCCACCTACTAATAATTCTTTTGTTGAGGAATATATTGACGCCCATAACAATATAGGAATGCTTGAATTTGATCTTGACAATTGGGAAGAGGCTCGGAAAGTCTTAACTAAAGGATTAGAGATTTGTGACGAAGAGGAGGTAATGGAAGACGATGCTGGGCGCAGCAGGCTCCATCACAACCTTGGAAACGTTTACATAAAGCTGAGGATGTGGGATAATGCTCGAGAACACATTGAGAAGGACATTATGATATGTAAAAAAATTGAGCATTGTCAAGGGGAGGCAAAGGGGTACATCAACCTTGGTGAATTGCATTACCTAATTCAGAAGTATGAGGAAGCTATCCATTGCTACCAAAAATCACTTGAACTGGCAAAATCAATGGAAGATGAGGATGCTTTACTCAGGCAAATTGATCAAAATATTGAGACTGTAGAAGAAGCCAGGAAAGTAATGGATGGGCTGAAGAAAGAAGAGCAGAATCTCAAAAAGCTAATGAGAGACATGGCCAGTGCAAGAGGCACACCACGTGAGAGGAAGTGTCTGCTGCAGCAAATTGCTTCTCTTGATTGTCTGATTGAGAAATCAAGGATGATCTTGGCCTGGCCAAAGGTACATACTTGACTCAATATGTTTTCTCTCACTCTCTACTCCTTTTGAACTGTATGTTGTCCATTTAGTCTCTTGTTTCTATCTTAAATATATCTTTGTTGGTAGAAAAGAATTCCTTTTATACTTTAGTGCGGCATATGAGGTTGCATGTTGCATTGTGAGATAGTTATGCTCCATCAAGCATATATATGTATATATTTTCTTCTGCTTTCCTAAATTCTCTGTCAGTAGAACAATTGGGTTGGGATATGGTCTTCAAGTGTGTGTTTCACCAAATTTGTTTCCAACTCTGCTCTGTAGGATAAATTCTTTGATTATTCAGCTTCCATGAAATCGACCCACAACCAAATGAATCTACCGGTGTTAGTTCGATGAACAGTCACTCACTTTTGTCCAATTCGTTGGATAAATTTGCTTTTTTGGTTGGGCTTTTTTTGGCCATGTGGTTTGCACAATTAGTTTTATTTCTCAAACCGTAAAAACTCATTCACATGCTGCTTTATTCTTTGGTTGGGAAGATTTTGATGGTGACGAATCTTGTTGGTATTAATGCTGTTAGGGAGGTCTCTAGGATGATTATGTAGAAGGGTTATTTCATGAACATCATTGTTTTTAATACAGCAATTGTCTTCTGTTACCAAAAGAAAAAATGCATTTATAATCATCTCACTAATATCCCTTATTCTTGAAAGTTGAATGCAATAATGGATAAGTTAACTGAAAATTCATAGCCAGGAAGTAAAGATTATTCTTCCTCTGTGAACAAGAGCAATGCTTTTCATTATTGTGAAATTTTATTTTTCAGCTCCTTGAATTTGCAAAAAAGAAGAAAGTTTTAGCAAGTGAGCTTTATGACCAAGAAAAGATCAGTGATTCACTTTTGGTTATTGGAGAATCATACCAGAACCTACGAGAGTTCAAGAAAGCCCTTAAATGGTGCACGAAGAGTTTGGAGAAATACAAGTCAATTGGCAATTTGGAGGTAAGTTGGTGTATGTTCTATAACATTATACATTATGATGAGTAGTTGTGTCCTTGGAAAAGAAGTAATTTGGATTTGAAACTTGCTTAAATTATTCTTAGTAGACTTTGGCAAGCTTGGTGTAGGCTATGTCATGTAAGTAGAGATCGTGATGGTCCTGCTAGGCAACATCGGGATTTCATTCATGTATTTTGATCAAGTTGATGTTTGTACTGTACATCCACCGTTACTAGATGCTTACTTAAAACTGGTAATGTTCAGGGGCAGGCGTTAGCCAAAGTTAATATAGGTGATGTTTTAGACAGTGTTGATAATTTGGAAGGAGCACTAGATGCATTTGAAGAGGGCTACAGGTATGGTTTCTCCAGTGGACATTTCTTTTTGAAATTGGAAGATAACAAAGAAGCTTTCTAATCACCATGCTCAGCACAAAACCCACCTGGTTGCATGCATAGGAAATTGTGAAATACAAACTTTTGATATAATAAACACCTGTGAGCAATTGGGTTCACATTGCTTTTAATGTTCTGTTCATTTATTTTTGCAGTCTAATAATTTTCATTGACAACTTGCTATAAAAAAAAAAATTCAAAATGCATTTTCACATGACAAAGAAGTTGTAGGTGTTGTCGTAGGGTGTGGAGAGTATACTTATATTCAACATATCAAAAATAAATTCCAGAAAATAAGAGGAATATCATCTTTTCATACCTCAGTGAGAGAGTACATAGGTGTTTAAATAGAAAGCAATGCACCAGTTTTCCTAGTATTATAATGTACATGATTAGTAGTTTTCCAAACCAGAACCAGCTTGGTTTCAGACTTAACAGAGTCAATGCTAGAGGGATTGAGTTAAAAACTGCGTTTCCAGCCCCTTTAATTTTCGCATGAAGTAATTCTCATTAAGAACCTTAAAGATAGTACTTGATCACAATGCACATTTTATTTCAATTCAAGTTTCCCTTGTTCACTTTTATAAACTGCTGCTTTTAGTTTTAACATTGTCATCGCAATTCACATGGTGCGTGATATCTTGATATGATTTTCAGATATGATTTTATTCATTTGAAAAGTTTAGCAGTCCTAAGTAATACCCCGTGTCCTAATGGTTCTCAGGGAGTTCACTACCGAGAAAAAAAAAATCCAAACCAAAAATGAATTGAAATTTATTTATGATAGGGGATTTATATTAGAGACTTATATGAAAGAGAGTTCATTCTGACTCTTGAGTACCCCCAAGGTGTTTGTGAAAGAGTCATGTAGCCAACCTCAGTATTTGGGTTGTGTTGAGTTTATTTTCCATATATGAGCTGTTGGTACTTACTCTAGCTCTTAAGGTAGAGTACCATTCATTTGTAAATTTGGCTATAACTGTATAAATTTCTTTTATGACCTCCAAAAGAAACTTACTTCTTTTCTGACCTAAAATGAAATTTACTTGCTTTCAAGGGTTGTGTTGAATTCATACTACTGTCCTGCAGGATTGCTGTTGAGGCTAACCTTCCTTCGGTGCAGCTAATGGCACTAGAAAATATGCACTATAGTCACATGATAAGATTTGACAATGTGGAAGAAGCCAGGTAATTCGTGCGATCCCCTTACCCAAATAGGGTGAAGTGGAGCTCTTGATATGGAAAATAATTACCGAGTGGTTTATGTATTAGAATTTTTTGTTGTATCATTTTTAGGATGGAGTTTTCTATAAGTTGTTTTTAAAGGCAGATAGTTCTTTGTAGGAGATTGCAGTTTCGTATTAAAGAATTGAAGAAATTAGAACATAAAGATCTTGAAACAGAGAATGTGGCAGAGGATCGCTGCTCTGAATCTGATACAGAAGGGAGTGGTCATCAGTCAGATGGTGTGTATAATGCATGCTGTTCTTCAGAGATTAGAAAATCTAGTTCCAGCAGATCACAGTCTTTAGCCAGTATGGAAGAGTTAAACGATGATGAACCTTTAATTTCTCTCAAATGTTCCACCAAAGATTCACTCAAGATGAAATCCACTCCTTCAGGAAAACAAAATAACAACATCCAGACAAATGTTTCAGCAAAAAATTTGTCGAAGACAGTCATTGGGCGTAAACGTGTTCGTTTAGTCCTTTCTGATGATGAAGATGAAATGCAAGATGAGGTACCCTGCTCAAAAAGCTGGTCTAAGAAACAACCATTAGAATTTGTTGCTACATCTGATGAATGTAAGTTTTAGTCAATGACTAATTTGATCTTCAATTATAACCACAGTGAAAAGCCATAACATTCAATTATATTTCTTATCTGGTTGCAGTGAAGAGTAAAAGTAACACAGCCAGTCCTGTTTGTATATTTCAGGTAGGGCTAGTATCAGATTAATCATGGAGATTATTGTTGCCCTAGTGTTGTAGATGTATTTTATGTGCTTACTTCTTTGGGTTTTGTAGGATGTCTCAGCCTATACCACAAATGGTGCCATGAAGTTTTGCGATCCTGTTGATATTGAACAAAGCTCTAGTTCATGCAAATCCAGGAATCTTAATTTGGTCACTCAAGAAGGCAAAGGTTTTAAAGCTTTAAGATCCAATGAAAGTCCTATTGTTGCTAATGGCTCTAAAGGTGACACCAGTGTCTCTAAAAATGTAGTGTATGACAATGATGCTGCCCATCTTATGTTTCTTACGTCTGACGATGAACACAATGTGAGTGCTACTCAACTCACTTGTATGCAGATGGTTCTATTTGGTTCTATGTCTCTGATACCTTGTTGCCACTGTTTTTTAGTTGTATTATTTACTAAATTGTGGTCTTCTTTGTTAATTGCAGCAATGCATTACATTCAAGATTGACAGGGACCTAATACATTTGGATTATGGCTCATTTTCTGATAAGTTAAGCATTGAGTCTATCAAGACTGAACTGGCATGCTTATACTACTTACGGCTTCCTATAGAAAGAAGATCAGAGGGTAGGCATCAGTCGAGTTTAGCATGTTTCTAGTTGCTAGTATTTATAGCACTAAAATGTTGGCAAGATGATTCACTGAATTGCAGCGGATATGTTATTTCATACAGAGATTTTTATTTTATTTGTATTCATTTTTAAGGAAAGAAAGAATTTGAATGGTTTTTTAAAACATTTCACTATTCTCCAAGATGAAAACTAGGTAGTTGTGCATGATATAAACAGTAGGGTGTTTGAAATAACTTTGCTGTATTGTTATATGTATTGTGGCACATACGGAGGTGTTGTTGCTGAAATAATCATACTAAGTTGGTGATTTCACAATTAAAAGAGTAGGCCACTTTGTCTCAGTGGTGCACTACAAATTCTGGCCAAGTGGCTTAGACATGGTTAAGCTTGCCTGCATATGGAACTTTTTATGTGCTCTTTAGTTCATTTCATGTGTCTAAATTGAATGCTTAAACTTCTCTAGGTTTTGTCCTTAAGAGTTTGGCACCATTGTGTTTTATTGCTCTCTCTCTCTCTCTCATGTTAAATGATCTGTTTTCTTCAAAACATCTTGTAATCGTATTAATACTTAGATTGTGCATTTTCAGGGCTACTTCCAAAAATAAAGAATATAAAATGGGGTGAGAGAATTATAGAATCCCTGGAAGCATTTGAAATTCTTAAGCAGCATATGGGGAAAGCCTTGGTTGAAGCTTTTATTGATGGTATGTGCTCCAACAGTTCAAAGCTCACTTCATATGTTCTGATCTTCATTTAAATGACATGTCTATTTGAACTCTTCTTTTATTTTAGATATGTACTGTGTTCTATTCTGTTTTGTTGCAAATGCGACTCTCATTCAAAATACATGACGTCATTTAAGATTTAACTGATTGAAGGCACTATTCAATTGGATAAAACATGGCTATGTTATAATTGTAATCCTATTAAAAAATGTACTATTTTGTAATTGCAATCAACAAACTAGTCCTTTGGAGTTATTTTTACAATGCATCTGATTTGTTTTTATTTTTCTGGGATTTTCTTGTGGTTCTGTGGGGTTATTACTTTCTTGTGGATTGTGCAAACCAGATAATACTTTTCAGAGTCCATGATGTCATGATTCCAAATTCCAACTTGGATGTTTATGGTTTTCTGTTTGCAATGATATGTACATATGATTTTAGATTTTTTGTATATTTGTTTATAGTTTCTGCTAGGAATAACATAAGATTCTAAAAGGAAATATATTATTTTCCAACTTCTTTCTTGTATGTTAATATGCAATCCAACTTCACCTGTTACCAACACAGGATGGGTTCAAAAGAGGTTGATAAAACTATACACTGATTGCTGCTATAAGTCATCTGCGACACCCAATATGAAGCTGCTTAAGAAACTCTATGAGCAGGAGGTAAGGCTGGAGGAAAATTGAGTGAGGACATCCTTGTTCTGTATTCGACAATCTATTGTGAGATGATAAACTCATGTTTTTGTTTGGACCTTTACTCTATTTGCTGATTGTGGTATTTTTTTTCGTCTGTCAGGTCTCAGATGATGATGTTAGTGTGTCTGATTGTGGACTGCAAGACTTTGCATTAGCCCCATTGTTGGATGCCCTGCATATAGATAAAACATTTGGAATGCTAGACCTCTCTCACAATGCGTTAGGTAACACTATAGCATCTGATTTCTAGGCTACGGTTATTTGGATTCGAAAATGTTGCTTCTGGACTAGAAATTATGGAGTAGCCTTTCTGTAAACATTCTTCACCTAGACTCAGGCCTAAAAAATTATCCCAGGAATTGTGGGCTGTATTAACTGTTTATTGGCTCATTGTTTTCCAGGAATTGATACAATGAAGAAGCTGCAGCAAGTAATCACATCATCATGCCAAAAGTACGCTGGGTTGATGTTGGATCTCCACTTCAACCGATTTAGTATAACTTCTTTGGCTCAGGTATTTAACCAGCGTTGCAACAATTTTTATTTTAAAGCTTAGGCTGACTTTGATTCACCTACATGTTTTTCCCAAGTATTGAGTTTATGCAAGAAAAAGTGTAAGCAAGAGTGAACTTTGACTCTCTCCCGCCTTTTGTTTGTTGCCAGATGGCTATATTGTGGATAAGAAATCCACCATCTGAGATCAAATCTAATGTACTAGATCAGACCTCTCAAATAGGACTAATTTACAAAAATCAAAACTTTAACCCAAACTCATTCTACAGCTGCTAACACATCCATCATCTTAGAAGAACGAGAATAATCCCTGAACTCATTCAAAACTCATGCCCAAAAAGCTGCCCAGTATCTAACTCTATCCCAGTAAGTTTTTAGAATAATGGTATCAAAGCGATCTGGAGTTTACATCCTTGTAATTATCACCTCCTAGCTCCTAATGCAGGCTATTACAATTTGAGTTGCTATTGCATAGTCTAACGGTTTAAGTTCGGAAAAAATGGCAAACCAATAATTTCCTTGTAACCAGTTAAAGACTGAAACTTCATCTATCATTTTGTTTGTTGCCAGATGGCTATATTGTGGATAAGAAATCCACCATCTAAGATCAAACCTAATGTACCAGATCAGACCTCTCAAAATGGGCTAATTTACAAAAATCAAAGTTTTAACCCAAACTCATTCTACAGCTGCTAGCACATCCATCATCGTAGAAGAACGAGAATAATCCCTGAACTCATTCAAAACTGATGCCCAAAATGCTCCCCAGTATCTAACTCTGTCCCAGTAAGTTTTTAGAATAATGGTATCAAAGCAAGAGATCTGGAGTTTGCATCCTTGTAATTTTCACCTCCTAAGCTCCTAATGCAGGCTATTATAATTTGAGTTGTTATTGCATAGTCTAATGGCTTAAGTTTGGAAAAAATGGCAAATGAATAATTTCCCTAACCAGTTAAAGACTGAAACTTCATTATATGCAATGACTATTGGATCATGGATTTTTGTAGTTTTATTATATGCAATGACGACTATTTCAGTAGGAATTATATAATTTAATTTTCTGTTAGCAGGACAATGGTAAGGCCTTTTTGTACTCAATATCAGTCCCCAACCATTTTCTGTGTTTCAATCTTCAGATTTGTGAATGCCCTTCGCTATTTGCTCGATTGGAAGTGCTCAATATCTCTGAAAATCCTCTCACTGATAGATGTGCATCTTGCCTCTCCATTATCTTGGAAAATTGCAAGGGTAAATGCTTTCCGTGAAGCTCAAGAATTTAAACTTTTTCCGTTCTTATTGATGTGTAGTAGTGTATATGCTTCTTGGTAAATCTAGTTCTTTTAATGGATTTTGTTCAAAGTAACACTAAATCATCCCTGCTTATATGGGACTTTGCTTTGTAGCTCTTTGCAGCTTGAGCATTGAGCGCTGTTCTGTCACATCTACAACAATTGAAAAGGTTGCCGATGCATTGAATGCTGATTCTGTGCTTGAGCAACTTTGTATAGGTATGCTTGACATATGGTAATTGCAATACACATTAGTGGCTGGACTATTTTTCTTATCACTTAATAGGTTGTCTCAATTCCTCTCCTTCAACAGGATATAACTCAATTCGCGAAAATACCATCGTTAATTTACTTTCCAAGCTTGGCACTTTGAAAAGGTTTAGATCTAAACAAAATCAATCTTTCTTTCAGTATGCATAGGTAACTCTATCCACTAATTGGTGCGAATATACAAATTTCGTTCTTATGCAGATTTTCAAAATTAAGTCTGAATGGACTGAAGCTAAAACAGTCTGTAGTTGATAGCCTTTGCAAGCTTGCTACAACCTTGTCCTTGTCAGGATTAAGTCTTCGGGAGACTGGAATTGGTATTGTGAGTGCACTGTCATTTTGCATTAACTTCTCACTTTTGTTTGATTTACATTATTAGGCATATTCTCTGACTCCTTTCTGGCTTCCTTCCAATTTTGTTTATTTTATTATTCTTTTGAAGGATGGGGCATTACTATTAACTGAGTCATTGTTCAGCCAAACTTCAGAGTTTGTGAAACTTGACTTTTCAAAATGTGAAGTGACGTCGAATTATGTTCACAAACTAAGCACTGATTCTTCTATGATCTGTGGCATTGTTGAGCTGAACCTTTCGGGAAATCCTATCATGGAGGAGGTTTGTTCTTTTGACTCGGGGTTTGCTAAATGTCAAGCTTGTTATGTTTGTCTTGTTCCTGCTCTCTGTTGCAACTAGAAACCGCTTTTTATTGGTGGCAGAAGCAGCAAGTAATACTATGTCTGAAAACTGGAAATTGCATTATAAGTTTCAAATATGAACTTGCTTGTCAGCTTCACTACCATAAAAGTTGAGTCTAAAAGACGGTTCTATTTGAGTTGTCTTAGTCAAAAGCTGATCTAGATCATTTTTATATAGAATTACATGCAGATATAGCCCTGATAAGCCTGAAGAATGTTGTCATTAGTCTCTTTGCTAATCTAAGAATGAGCTTCTGCTATGAGAGAATTTCTTGGATCTTAGCAAGACAAAAAGGGTAGTCCATGTTTTTCTAATTAATTCCATTTCATAACTATGAACACAGGGTAGCAATGCGTTATCATCAATGCTTTTGGATTCTCAATGTTCTCTGAAAGTGTTGTCCCTTCAAAAGTGCAAGCTTGGGACTGCTGGAATTCTTCGAATAATCCAAGCACTATCGGGTTCACACCACTAAGCTCACCCCTCTGTCCTAACTCCCAAATATTAGTCCCTAGAAGTGAACTAATAATTTGTTGTTTGATGTTTCAAGCAGATAATGGTTGTCTTGAAGAGCTAAACCTTGCTGACAACGCCAATGTGGAAAAACAGTACTCTGAATCTACTCCGACCTCATCTGCACCAAAGGAAGCTAATCCTGCTCAACCAGGTTCCTGCCATGCGAACACTGATTTAGATATGCTTGAAGTTGCTGATAGTGAAGATGATCAAGAAAAAGTTGAAACTGCTGCACATGAATTTGATGACAGCTGCACAAGCCCGTGGCAAAGTACTTCCTCGTCTCCTAGGAGCCAGTTTATTCAAGAGCTTTCTACCGCCGTTAGTATGGCAACAAATTTGCAGCTACTGGACCTTAGCAGTAATGGCTTCTCCAGAGAGAATGCAGAGACATTGTATTCTTCATGGTCAAGCTCGAGAGTCGGTTCAGCTCGGAGGCATATCAAGGACCAGACCATCCATTTATTTGTGAAGGGAATCAAGTGTTGTGTGAAACCCTGCTGCAGAAAGGATTAGTTTTCTTGCTTCTTGCTGCAACATCCTCATTGAGTACCAGTACCAACTTCACCTTTAAGATCACGGTGTAACTTCATACTTCCAAATTTATCGCACATTAAAACTGGAAAATGTATAGATACATGACTGCGTAATCATGCAGACCATAACCTGACGCCAGGGGCATGTTGCTCCGCTCCATTTCTATTTGCAATGAACATAAGTTTGATACAGTTTCGATGTTTTCTTTTTATATTGCTGTCAATGATATTTTGTTTTGGCTCTGCTCTTGCTCGAGGAATACTTTTGATTTCTGTTAGAGCTAGTTTGGTATTGTTGTGCTTTTAAAAAAAATTGTTTATGTTGTGTTGTGAGAATAAATAGTTGTAAAATAAATTTGTTGAGTGTTTGGTAAATTTTTTTTTTGTTAAAAGTTTTTTAACTATTTGGTAAACTTTTATATAAATTGTTGTGAATATGTTAAGGGACTAAAAGGAGATGGTAATATGATATAATAATTGTCAAAGAGAATAATGTAAAGGTAATAATTGTAATTTTGTAAAATATGTGGAGTATATTTACTATTTAAAATTTTCATTAAATGGGCATGCTTTTGAAAAGAAAAAAAAAAATTTCTTAGATGCATGGTAAACCTTGTTTCTACTTTTCTACTGTCATTAACAACAGTTTAAAAAAAAAAAACTTTGTTTTTGTCTTACCAAATACATCTGATGTTCTGAATTTTTTAATAATTTTTTTTTTAAAGCATCACAATCTCAAACAACTCTCAAATGGATTGTACTTGCTTAGATTACAGACATGCTCTGCGTTTTGTACCCTTTTACTCAAATAACAAATTTTAATTTTTGCAGTTGAATATGTGAGACATAATGTGATCATATATATGTTTGTATCTGAAGGCAGTCATGTAGAACATGTTTTAGTATGTATAGTTTGACCGACCTTTCAGTTGAGGACATGTAAAGACAATGTGCTTTACTTAAGTTGCCATATACAACTAAGCACGCCATCAATCAAGTTTGGCAGCTATTTTTTTTTTAAAGAGGCGAGGAATTAAGTTGAGTCCCACAATTAGGGGTGGATCTATTCATGGATCTAGGTGGTCCTGGGACCATTTGAAAGTCGAAAGAAGCCCCTGTTAGGACTTTTGAGGACCAAGTGGTGGAAGAGAGAAGACTATCATGGCTATGCAATAGAAGCTTTGCATAAAAAATAAAGATCTAATACAGATGAATGTGAATACAAAGAAGACTACCATGCCTTTGTTGTTCTTTGAACTTTGATTCCAACAAAGAAGAAAGACTTTCTTGCTCCATTTCCCAAGTAGCCAACTCCCCATTTTCATTTTTTTATTTTTTAAGTGTAAACAGACACTTATTTATATGATGCAATAAATTTACTTAAATCTATCTAATCCTTCTAGATCCCGTTTAGACGCTAGGTCCCAACCCACCGTCCTAATTAGCGCCTAACGTATCTTAATTGGGGCCATCCGATATTGAAATCTTAAATCCGCCACTTCACACAACAAGCCAGTTGCTACCGCAAGTCAAAGTTATGCCAACATGAAACCCACCATATTTAGACAAGAACCTGTATACAAAATAGTGGATATGATTATGAGGAAAGAATCAACGCTAATGGTTTATTTTCTCTCACATTTCTCTCCAATTTCTCTGTTTTTTCATATTATAGTTTTTTTTTTCTTTTAAAATTTATATATACACACACACATAATGTGTTGTCTTCGTTTAATATTAATTAAGGATACGTATTTTAATATACACAAAACCCATGATCTCCATATTACCAGAAATAGAATAGTCTAGCAAAGTGGATAAGTTCACCACCAAATAAGTAGATCCCTGGGTGTTACCTCCACATCAGATATATGAATATGTCTCCATGCATGCTAATCCAGTTGTCGAATTCTCCAATTCCAAAGTAGGAGTTAAAGTATTCCCCAGTCAGCTTCTGATCAGCTTTGACCCGTCTTAGTTGAAACCTGTCGACTTAACGTCAGTATATCCATGCAAAACTTGAAAGCCAAATGTCCATCATTCCCAGCTGCATTAATTCATCAACAGTACCTCTTACTCTTCACACTTCCACGATTTGCATGCATTTCCATGTCTTCAAGTCCCAACCTTTCCCACATATCAACGATCTGGCAGAACCGAATAAAAACCTAAAATTCAACGCATGCAACATATCTCACAACATATATATATGTATATGTATATGTATATGTGTGTGTATCACCATGCATGAATTTTGTTTTTTGAGCACTCAGCTAATTACTCTTACATAAAGTTAAAGCATGCCTTGCATTCATCCAAACTCCAAAACGAAAACTGTTTTTAAGTTTGTTGCTCGATTTTCCACTCACTCTAGTGTACAATGTACGTGTGTAACGGTAATATGGAAGTATTCGAATTGAGTTTGCCTACTTAATTAAATATACTGACGATTAAATTGTACTTCTTATGAAATATCCGTTCATTGCATTCGAATATTTTCTTGGAAACCCTTCAAGTGATGGCAGCCATCAGATATACATGAAAAAGGATAAAATACTTGTAATTAAATTACTAAATTAGTTCTGATTTTATACTTATTATTGAACTTATTGTTAAAATAATTTTCTAATTTATAACATGATGACATTTCACAGTTTATTTGTTATTTAAACAAGGCCGCTTTTCTTTTCTTTTATTTTGTTTTTTTTTTTTGTTTTTTGGTTACAAAGGAAGGCCTACAACCACAAAACACAAAAACAACTAAACAAGTCTGGGTCTATCAACCCCCCAAAAATCTTCCTGAACTAAACCACCAACACCAGCCTAAAAAATATGACAGCCATACTCTAAAGAGGATTGATTCCTGCTAATCTATCCGCAACATAGTTTTCTTTTCTGCTTTTCGAATTCGGCCGTCGGAAAGCAGGAATCCTAGTGATGTAATTCCTGGATCTGTGGCTAAGCGTTTTAGGTCAGAGGTTCGATTTGAGGATGATTTTGTAGAGGAAATTCCAAGTTTGAATGTTACCCCTCCTCTGAGTTTCAAGGAGTAATTGTTAGGGACTACTACCTTTAAGGAATCGAGCTTTTTAAGGGTATGATTCAGAGAGCGGAGCCAGAAATCGAGCTTTTTAAGGGCACCTTAAAAATTTAAGCTCCTTTTTTTTTGGTTTTACAAAGCAAGCTCATGTTTACAAATTCTGACAATATTTGTTACAAAATACCTAATTTGGTTACTCTCTTATTTAGTTTTTCTTTTATTGTTGTATTAACAATGTCAAACTCATTTGTAATAACAAAATATATGTCACTTAATGAGATTTAAACATGAGAGTGAGTTACCAACGAAGAAAGGAGGGGCACTTAAGAACTAAAGATAAATTATTCTCTATTTAAGATGATTAATACAATAGTTCTACAACCAAAAGATGAGTGAGAGGGGGTCGTGGCCCCAAAGCACTACCTCCCTCCTCCCCTGGAGAGAATATGCTAGAGTTTGTGTGGAAATTGATGCCATTCATTGAAATTGAAGGGGGTCATGATCAAGATAGAGTCAACTAAAACATGACAACAGTAAGAAGATAGATTGTATAATTTTTTTTTTTGGAGATGATTTTGTTTTCTAATTTACTACTTAAATATGGTATTTAACTATTTAAAAGACACTCTTTACAAATGAATGAGTGAATACACTATTGTTTGGAGGAGAATAGCGTTGGGGAATGATTGACTTATTCCCGGATATGCTTCACATCTTATTTAACATAATCATCCTATATTTAATCAAATTTCGGATATGCTTCTCTTTTTCTTTAATCTTTTATCGAATATAAACAAGATTCTACACTAGAGGAAAGTTTGTACGGATAAAGTCTTAAACCACTTGAAAGAAAATTATTTATTAAGATTATGATAAAAGCACGATATAATAATTTGATAAGGGTCGCTAAAACCATGTTCTCTCCATATAATTATTTGATAAGAATTGCAATATTATATGGGAACTACTATTTGCACTCTAAAAATTTAATTGTGCATTCCTCACAAAGAGTATTTTTCCTTTTAAAATATAGAAAGGTTGAAGTACACAATTATATTTTTGGAGTGCCAATAATAATTATCTATTATATAATAAATTATTTTTGATGTTCTATAATTATCAAATTTAAGGGATAATGTAATTATGTATTTACCTTTTTTGGGTTTTTATGAAACATGTTTTGGTTATGAATTGTTAATTATGATGGTAGGTATATCAAAATAAAATTACGTAGTTGGTAAATCGAATGTGTATAAATATAGCAATGAGAAATAATAGTTTTTATATAATTGATTAATTTTGTGTCATTAAACGTGTTCAACAAACCGACCTTGGAACTGGGGAGATGTATGCGGCGACAAGACTACGCACTCCTTCTTTCAATCTTCTTTAAATAGCGCTCTTTTCTGGCTTTCTTATCCTATCCTCCCCTAATTTTAGTAAATCAAGCTCTCTACTTCTTTCTACTTATTCGTCTTCTTCTCCTCCAACCCTGAAAATAATTAAATTAATCAAGACACCCAAACAACAATAACTTTGATCGCGCATCCACCGCCATGGATTCTGATCTCTCTGTCATCCTCCCTCGCGTCCTCATCGTCTCTCGACGTACCCTTCGCAAGAACAAGTTCGTAGATTTTGTGGGTATGTTCTCAATCCCCATAACAAAAACAAATCCATTTTTTTTCTTGATAATTTTAACTTTTTTATTACAAACGATATTTCTATTCTAATCTAGATTAAGGAAGCGAAAAGGTTTGAACCGTTGGATACGAAAACCTATTCACCAGGACAATACACCACTTACTTTAACGTTTTGGTGTAATCGTAATGCATAGTTTACTAATTAATCTTTTGTGCGCATGTGGTTTTAGGTGAATACCATCTTGATCTTATAGTAGGTTATGGAGCAGTACCAGTAATCGTGCCCCGAGTAAATGGGGTGCACATGTTATTGGACAGCTTCGAGCCCATCCATGGAGTCCTCCTCTGCGAAGGAGAAGACATCGACCCGTCTCTCTACGAAACTGAGGTCGACGTCTCAGGCCTTTCATCTGAAGAGTTGGAGGAAATCAGGAGGCTCCATGCAAGCGACACAGCCATCGACAAAGAAAAAGACTCGATCGAATTGAGGCTGGCGAAGCTCTGCCTGGAACGGAACATACCCTACTTGGGAATATGCAGAGGTTCACAGGTCTTGAATGTCGCATGTGGAGGAACCCTTTACCAAGACATCGAGAGAGAGCTCTCGAAAAAGCACTTGGAAGCTGATGATCGAAAAAATGGTGTTTATGTGCAACATATAAATTATGAAGACTATGATGGGCATAGGCATGTGGTGAAGGTGGTGGAGGAGACTCCTTTGCACCATTGGTTTAAGGAGTCTTTGGAATCAGGAGAACAGAAGATGGAGATTAGGGTTAATAGCTATCACCATCAAGGCGTTAAGAAATTAGCACAGAGATTTGTGCCAATGGCATTTGCACCAGATGGTTTGATTGAAGGGTTTTATGATCCAGATGCTTATAATCCTGAGGAAGGTAAATTTATCATGGGATTACAATTTCATCCAGAGAGAATGAGGAGACCAGATTCTGATGAGTTTGATTATCCTGGTTGCCCATCTGCTTATCAGGTCTCTTTGCTACTTCAATTTTAAAATTTTTTTTTTAAATTTTTGTATAGAATATGACATATGGGATATATTGATCATTAATTGTGGGTTAATAGGGAATTAAAGAAATTTTTATGGGATTTTGTAGGAATTTGTGAAGGCAGCAATTGCTTACAAGAACAAGCTCAATAGTTCAGCTTCAGTGCCACAATCTTTGAAGCTGGATGGGGAAATGGAGAAAAGGAGAAAGAAAATTGTTAGAAGTTTCTCAATTGCAAGAAACATATACACAGGAGGCCTAGGAAGTGGTATGCATCAAATCAAAGAATCTGAACTTGAAGCTGGAGCAGAATTCCTTGAGGTATAGATTATCAAGTGTGTGAGTTACATTTTTTTGTATCAATTTTTTTACCTGTTGCTCAAGGAATACTTTGTTACTTATCCTTGAATTTTTCACCAATGGTGGAGATTAAGTAGATATGCTTTTTAGTGTTTTAATTTCTACTTTTGATATCAAATTCAAAAGGTGGGTAACCACGATTCTTTAATCACTAGGTGATCTAGATTGGACGGACTCGTGTCTGATATTTTCATTTGGGTAACTTTATATTGATGCAAATATGTTTTTTTTTTGTCTCATCTGCAGTCCAACACAGCACTGAGCAGACAGCAGGAGAATAGACTGAAGCAAATGGGGGCAACAGTGAGAAATGCAGGCTCCTACAAACAGAGATTGAAGTTGAATGAGGAGAGAGAGAGACTGGCAAGGGACGTGATGGGGAAAATGTCAGTGGAGCAGTTGTCTGATCTGCTGGCCTTCTACCATATGATGGGCAAAATCTGTTCAGAAGTAGTGGAAAGAAAGCTGAATGGGATTGTCAATGATATTGGTTATTAGTTGAATTAATCAAATCATACGTCTTGTTTGTAAAGGACTCACATATCACATGAATCTTTGGGTGATGGGTTCATGTCTTAGTCTCCTTTTTACTTGTTTCTCTTGTTTCCTGTTGTTTACGGAAGAGGATCCTCTCCTGAGCTCAGGATGGGGATCCTCCTGACTATGGAATCCGGGCCGTTCAAATTTAATCCAACGGCTTCAAACAAGAGAACTCTCTCAAAATTATAATAATTGCAACCATTGAATTAAATTTGAACGGCCCTGATTTCGTGGTCAGGAGGATCCCCATCCTGAGCTCAGGAGAGGATCCTCTTCCGTTGTTTACACATGAAAATATGTCAATATCAACCCTTTGAGAAATGTTTTCTCAATTGAAAGTGAAATAAAAATATGTAACTTCTGTGCATACAAGTGCAAGTCTGCAAACCCACCCCAGTATATTGGGCACCTCTGTCTAAATTTTGATGTGAAAAAGACTAGTTTGCCCTAACATAAAAAGATTATAATTTTCTAATTTATTTTTAAAACAATGGTCTCCAGACATTAATTAAAAGTAACTGTAAGTTGCTTTTAAAAGCTGTTTTTATAATCAACGAAGTTGAGCCTTTAGTGAATATTTTCAATTCATTAGTTTTTAAAATTGGTCGCTACTACCTACCACTAACCTTACACCACCATCATTGGCACCATCACTTTTACCACAATCATCACCACCGCTTTAGCCATAACCACAACCACTGCCACAATAACAACAACATCCACCTCCAGCATTCCCACCACCATCGTTCCCGCCGCCACAATCATAAACGCTACAACTGCAACCACAACCTCTATTGTCACTTCTGCACCCCAACCACCACACCCCACTATTGATACCCACCGTTGCCGCTTTCATACCCCCACCGCCACCATCACGTCCTTCATGTCTACCACCTACAACTGCAACCACCAACCTTATACCACTACCAACATTGTCACCGCCACTGCCAACGCCTTTACCACAACCACCACTATCAATGCAACCAATGTCGCAACCATAGTTATTGTTGCCACCACCTCATATCATACCTATTTTTGTCATTATATATGATTATATCACTTATTTTAAAATTTACCAAACGTTTTTACATTGATTTTATACTCTTTAAAAATATAATTTATCAAAAGCTCAACTGTTTTAACCTTCAACTGATTATTCTTAAATCACAGGAATCCCAAATTGCCCCTTAATCAAGGGCCTTCTTCATCGCGAGTGAGGTCGCCACTGCTAACTCAGTCATGCGTCAACTAAATCTGGCGAATCGAGTCGTTCCAAGCACCACTCCATTATTTAGCCATATTGGAGCCGCTTCAAATCGCTTGTGACTGGAGTTCGGCACCAATTTGCCGAACTAGTGCTTCTTAGGTATTGGTATTTGGTGATCTATACTGGAGAAACTGTCACATCCCAGTCCGTATAGTAAGATATTGTCCGCTTTGGGCCACGCCCTCACGGATTTGTTCTTGGGTTTCCACCCAAAACGCGTTTTATTATAGGGAGGTGGACATGTACATATAAGGCACATCACCTCATCTCCCCCCGGGTGATGTGGGATCTTACAATCCACCTCCCTTAGGGGCCCAATGCCCTCGTCGGCACACTTCCGGCCGGAGAGTGGCTATGATACCAAATTGTCACATCCCAATTCGCATAGTAAGATATTGTCCGCTTTGGGCCACACCCTCAAGGATTTGTTCTTGGGTTTCCACCCAAAAAGCTTCTTACTATAGGGAGGTGGGCATGTACATATAAGGCACATCACCTCCTCTTCCCCAGGCGATGTGGGATCTTACAGAAACTTTTTTTTTTTTTTAACAAATGATATTATCTACATTAAGGAGATGACGTGAGCTTAGCCTAACAATGTGCTAGCAATAATGTGGTTCAAACTCGCATTTGGCGAGAATCAAACCTAAAACCTCTCACTTACTATTGAAGAGGAATACCACTAGACCGTAATACTAAGTGACAACTTAATTTTTTATAAACCTAAAAGTTTGTTGTTTGTTTGCCGAAAGAAGGCCCAAAGGTTTGTCTTTTGTATCAAATGTAGCATCAAAGCCCAAAATTTACAATTTTAAAACTCAGAGGAGCGGACCACAATTTTGAAGGAGGTAATGTGAAAACAAAACCCTAGCAACTGAGCAAGAACCACTTCCAAATGATGAAGATCTGGTCAACACGCGACGAACCTCAAAATGTCACGTTCTCACTTTCCTTTCTATACCATTCGTCTTAAAAGATAAGTAGCAATTTTCTTATTTTCTCTTTCAATTGCATCTGCTGTATAGTGTCCAAGCCCGAAACGAGTCTTTGTGAAAGCTTTCAATTTCACAAGTTAAGTTGGTTAGAAAATCGTAATACAAAATATTTTAGAATGATGTAGCTAGAGTTTTCACTTTTTAGTTTTCGTTTGATACATGTTTATACTTTTCAGTTAAATATATGTGCTCCTGACAATGGTGGATCTATGTGAATTTGGGTTGTGTTTGCTAGGATTTGTAGATCTGCTCCATATGGGTTATTTTCTACAAATTTTAGCTTTTACTAGCAATTGAGGCCCGCGCGATGCTGCGGGTTTCAAAATGATATTAAACGTGTAAAAAGTAAGGCTTATATACATGAGAAAATATGTGTCAAAGTAAGAGATATACATATATTACATTCTTATATTACATGACAAAAATTGGGATGGTCGTACACCATAGCCAGAGAGTTCTATTTACATTCATATATTACATGCAAAAAGTTGAGGATGTTAGTATATCATTCTCAGGGATTGTTTTTCAAAAACTATGGTCTTATCCCAGGAAGACTTTTACGTCTAAAACTATACAAAGCTCAAAAAGTAGGATTTGTTTCATTAAAGACACCCATATACGTAACTCCTGACGTTAATGGTGACTCCTCCATCTTGCATGACAACGATAACTGAAGAAAAAAAAATTGACATAAGAATTGAATGACTCTAAATTGCATATATTTTGCAGCCATACTAAATAAACTCTCTAGATTTTCCAGTTGGCCTCATCGACAACCCAAATGAAATATTTATATCTATATTATGCAATATTTATAAGATATAGTTTTGTGTTAGAGAAACTACTCATTGAAGATGGGAAAAAAATTGTTAAGAAAATTGATTTATGAGTGTTGGGATCCATACTCTATTCACTGGGAGTTTTATCTGTGTTTGCTACATTCTCGTCATCGGTCTCTTCAAATGCATAGGTTTCTTCACTGTATCCACTTGTGGTATCACTTGGATCATGTAAAATGAAGAGAGATTAAAGCATCAGTACACATCTAGTAATGGAAAAAAGGTTTATGTCAATTATTTATTTTTTTATAAAGACTAACCTTTTAGGTTTTTTTGTTGGTGTAGAGGTGAAAAGACTCTTTTTGACTGGCTCCCTTTGTCGTTTCTTTGAACTTGAACTGCTCAGTTGGAGATGAAGGTAGAGATTTCTTGAGTGAGAGTGGTAGTGTGGATGGTAACATTTCATGAACCATATGTTTCTTCCCAAGGTTACTTATTGCTTCATCATCTTTGTTGTTGTTTGAAAGGCGAATTTGTGCTTGATCCTTGAAAACAGTTTGGATGAGCAAGTCATTTTTGCTTGTGTCATTTTTAACTTTCCCAAGTTTGAGTTGGAAAAGTTTGATTTGACCTTTTACTCGGAGTCTTTGTTGTGGTAATTCCTTTTGGTCACAGAAACTTTTGTTGATTACTAATTCTTCACATGTGATTCCAAATAGTTCTTCGACTGATTTACCTATAATGATGGCATTGGTTTCGTCATTGGCATCTTCAAGAATTAAACTAACTTTGAACCTGCGTTGAAATTGATGTGATTATTTATAAAGGAAGTATAATTAAGTTTATGTTTTATATAGTAATAGATTCAGAGTAATTTTGTATTACCAAGCAATAGGGTTTTGAATATCATCAGTTGGACAAACCAGCAGGTCACTTTGAGGCTTTGGTTTTAGTTGTTTGAAGCAGATTGGACATGCCTTGTACCACCAGCCATTACTCAAATCAAACCGTGCAACTGCTGCTCTACACAGAAATGGAATGTTCTGCAATATTTGTTAAAGAATGATGAGTATGATGAGTATAATTTGAACATACACCAACCTACATTCTTATACTCTTCATCCAGTTTTCAGGAAATGTTTCCAGACATCAATGAAAACTGTCTGTGCAATCAAAATAGAATTTCTATTATACTAATTGCATGCATACAAAAGCTGACAACCCAAAAAAACGAATTTTGAGACCAATACAACACTGTTAAATATACAACATTGTTAAATTTGGAATGCATTCCATTTCACCTGATAAAGATTTGGATCCAAGATATTCAATTGCCCTACTGATAGTTTTTCAGCGGCATCCAATTGATCTGGTGTCATTAGTTGTGCTGAGGTTGGAATCATTTTCAAAGCATGACTGGAACTGGCAAAGTTTTTGCACATTTTTGTGTTAAGTGGCAACACAATGAGATTGAATTTTAATATTATTTGAGTGATATATATATATATATATATATATATATATATTGTTCAGAAAATGGTAAAAAAGCTTACATCGATTTGTAATTTGCTGCTTCTGGTATTTTTGGGTTTATGAAAAACAAAGTGCATCCGGTACTGCTAAGCACTGTGTTTCCTGTGGGTTTGCAGATGTGGAAGCATGTTATTTTTTTTGTTATAGAATGTAAACATTGGAAAGAAGTAAAGTTAAGTTGTATACCTAGGAACCGTTTTACTTTGAGACTTGTGAACACAGCCACAATTGGTGATGGTTGTTGTGTTACAACTTCAATATCAAAGGTCCTGGCAGTCTCCCCAAAGTGTAACTCTCACTTCTTCGTTTCTGATCAAAGAAGATTTAGAGCAAAAATATTACAAAACATTTCCAACTCGTTTACTTTTGGAGTGCATATGTGTGTGTGTGTGTGTGTGTGTGTGTGGGGGTGGGTGTGTATGTTTATTGTTCTTAAACTAATATATTGTACAAAATTGGGTCAATTTTCAGATTTTCACCAACCTAGCAACCTTCAGTTCTTCGACAATCGACATTCACATATCAAAAGAAGAAAAAATTAAAAACAGAACTTGATTACTCATTAATGAAATCACCTTAAATTGCATATGAATCACCATAGGTTCAGGTTCTTGCATCAATAGTTTTTGTATTCCACCCGTCTAAATACAATTGCCTATTGTTTCCCATAATGTCAGTCCTGTCATAGTTGAATATACGCTTGACACGTATTCAATGTCTAATGAACAATTACCACATGATAAAATGATTACATGAAAGAGTCTCTCCCCTAAAGCGCTCGCGACAACCTCACCCCAAGGAATCCTCAATTTCACTCCGCAGACAGCTGAAATTAAAAGGCATGCAAGTGAAAAAGGCATAGCAACATATAATAGGATCAAAGGCCTATTGTAGGCAACATCTCACCACCTTAACAATAAAATGTATCTAAAGACCCTATTAATGAAATTACAAACGAAGAACAACCCAATTGATAAATTGATGAATTCGTACTTATACAGACAACAAACAGAGGAACGGGGAAAATATATACATACAACAGACTGGTTCGAACAATTCAACAATTAGCATGAAGAGAACAGTGCTTCCACCGAAAAATAAAGGGGAAAAAATAAAAAACAAAATACCCAACACAAAAGCCCAATTTAAGAGCAACTCAGAAACTGAAATTTACAAAATTATCAAAAATTTTGGAGGACTAAAACTGAACGAAGAAAGATTAAAAGGAAGAAGACCCAGATGAAATTACATTTGACTGGAAATTTTTTTTTTTAAACCACTGCTGAAATTAAACGATTTTGAAACCCAATGTCTAATCATTAATAATTCTACCTTCCGTTTCACAACCAAAGTATCAATGCAATGCTCATTCTTTTTCGAAAAGATTTGTCTGTGCATGTTGATTTTCGAAGGCTGGAAGAAGAAATTGTATAGCAGACTAACAATTCTTTATATGTTTGAAGAAAAAACTACATGCATGTGGCAAGTAGATAATCTAAATTTCAGGGCCCAAATACAATAATTAACAAAACATCAAAACTTCCACACAGATTCATTCATCAAACCCCGTAAAAAACAAAAACAAAAAAACCGCAAACGAAAAGACAAAAACGCATTTTCATCTGGATAACATGCAATTCAAATAAAAATTAAAACTCTCCATCTGGGTTCCTTTGAATTCTACCCAACAATACTGAAATGCGAAATTAGGCATACCTATTAGCTGCTGAACCGCTTAGATTATGGTTGCCGGTGTTGTCGGCTAAAGCTTTTCTGGGTTCAGAGGAGAGAAGACCTTTGAGACCAAGGAGATTCATATGAGATTTAAGTTTAAACCGAAAATAAGTTGGGAGATTGGGAGATGGGGAGAACTCACCAGGAAACCCAACCTTCTGGGTATAAAATTTTTCCTCGAATCGAGACTAGATTCATGTAATGGTTCGCAGTTTTTGAGAGAGATCGTGTTGTGGTTCATGCATTTTGAGAGGGGATGTTCTGGTTCCAGGGTTGTGAGACACAGAGAAATGAAAAGATTCCAGAAGCAAATGGAACACGCTTGTAAAAATTGCCACGATCATATCTCTTACGACGTGGCAGCACCAAAACCCAACAGGCAGCTAACGACATATTTGTAAATTCGCCCATTCAAGGCAGAAAAACGGAAGGGGATATTTTGTCAGTGGCAGAAACGAAATAAACAAAACTAAGGAGGGACAAAATTGGAAGAACACTGTGCTTATGAACAGTGTTTCAGTTTGTTTTCAGCTTTAGTATAGATTGAATTTCACGTTATGCTTAATGATATATGTGGTGAGTGTGATCAAAAGAAAGTGATGGGAAGTAATAATATTTATACACTTTTGTGTGAGTTAATTTTTACCAATATTTCTAAAATAAAAAATAACAAATAAAAAGAAGGACAACATACCCCTTAAATATCTTCTAATTAAGAGCCAACTACCGTTGCAAGACCGTACGTGATCAGGTTGGTGGGAGTTGGATGAACCGACGCGATGTAATTTGTGAGGCCATTAAAATCTGTGTGTCTTTGCTTGTTGGGAAACGCTTGTTCTTAATGAGAAATTTTTAGTTGTAACGGGAAAACGGGTGGTGCAGTACGTGGTTTTATGTAAGTGGTGAAATTTTTTATTTTTTAAGTTATTAACTTTTTAATACACATATCCCGCAATTTATATAATGACACGTGGTATACCACTCCGTGTGACGATCACATTGAAGAATTTCTCGTACTTAATTATTTTGGCTTGACTTGTAGCAGATAACCGCAAACGATAAAAATCACACGCAGAGGTGAAGAATTTTTGCCTTGCGTTAAATGACACTTTTTGATCAAGTCAACAAAACCACACGAGCCATTCTACACAACGATTCAATAGTTCATTATCTTAGTTTGACTATTCAATACCAAATTATTGTTGTTTCATTTCACTGTAAGTGTAAGTAAGAAGTATTATGTTCGACTCTCTTGAATGGTGAATACGATACTAAATATAGCTAGCTTATTGTGTATCTTAATTAGTCGAACTCTAGAACTCTCGATTGTATATAAAGTATTTAAAAAAGAATAAGTCAACAAAACCTCATGGAGTACTCATAATTTGTCCCATATATCCCCACATCTTTGAATAAGCTTTTCCCATAACGTCACTAGCTCATCTCTAGTTCCTTCCTTGTAAGTGTCGCCCCACCTCCAACCACAACTACCAAACTCTATTCATTTCATTTCTATCAAACACTCTCTTCCCCCAAATATGAATTCCTGGCCTTCTTACTCATCCCATTTCGCCTTCTTTGTTCTCATCAGCATTCCTTTTTCCTCAAGCTTCGATTCGTACACAACTTGTAGCAATACGTTTAACTGTGGAGGCATCACAAAAGTGGGATTTCCCTTTTGGGGAGATGGAAGGCCTGACAATTGTGGCTATCCGGAACTGAAGCTCGCATGCTCGAATGATGTTACCACCGTTGAGATTATGGGGGTCAAATACAGATTGTTGATGATTAACCAAGATGAACAGACACTCAAAGTTGTGAGAGATGACTACTATGACAAAATTTGTTCACCAAAGTTTGGGGACACCAAACTCGATTCCAATCTTTTCGACTATGTTTCCGGTTCTTCGGACGTCACGTTACTCTATGATTGTGCTTCTAGCTCACCAGCTGGAGGTTTCAAGTGCCCCGACAACGAAACTTACGCGAATGTGGCTGCAGTACCTGCAGCTGTCCCGGGCACTCCGATTTGTAAGTCAAAAGTGGTTGTTCGGATTAGCGGTCCTACAGGTTTCGGAATCATCAGTATACAGAACGTGACGGCACTTGAAGCTGCAGTGAGAGAAGGGTTTGAGGTGAAGTATAAGGTGGATAGTGGAAAATGTGACGAGTGTGTTGGTTCAAAGGGTGTTTGTGGTTATGATTGGAATTTGAATGAGACTGTTTGTCACTGCCCAAATCAAACTTCCGAGTCCCGGACTTGTTCCGCCGCCACAACAGCGGCCATAAACAATCCAGCAGCAGTGCCACTGCCACCTGCTAAAGGTATGAACTAAGAACCCAATAGCTGTGCTTGATTTTGCATTTTAAGCTGAATTTCTTTCTAGTAACTTGAATCCTTAACTCGTCCTACAATTAATTAGAGGGAAAGGAAATATCAATAGGCTAAACAATTTTGGCAACTGAGTTCCTTACATCAAACTTTTTTGGGTATAGTGATCATCAACTGAATTTCGGACTTTCAATACTTGCATGGATCATAGTTATTGGAATTATTACGATTCATGACTTCCACATACGTACAAAATACGTGTAGTGATCTCCACATTACAGTCCGTATTTCAATATCTAAAGAAAATTAAGAATTAGATTGATTAGAATAAGGTAGTGGATCCTATTCCCTGTTGAGAGTTGTCCCACGTAGGTGAGGGATAAGGTTTGCTATTTGCTTATATGTTCTTGGGCTACTCCTCATATTGCCAATTGGTTTTATGGTGGACCCTCAATTTCATCATAGTATCAGAGCAAGGTTGTCCACATGTAAGCCCAACGGCCACACACGCTCCACGTCACCTAGTTGTTGTCCACGTGTAGATTTGAAAATCCACCACATGTGCGGGGGCGTGTTAAGAGTTGTCCCACATCGGTGAGGGACAAGATTTCTTGTTGTTGTCCACGTGTAGGCTTGAAAATCCACCACATGTGCGGGGCGTGTTGAGAGTTGTCCCACATCGGTGAGAGACAAGGTTTGCTATGTGCTTATATGATCTTGGGCTACTTCTCATATTGATTTGTTATGTGCTTATATGATCTTGGGCTACTCCTCATATTGCCAATTGGTTTTATGGTGGACCCCAATTTCACATTCCCAACTTCTATTCGAAGTGGGTAAACATTCATCAGGACCGTACAACTATGTGTGCCGAACCGGCTACACTACTTTGTTTTGTCCCATGGACTTATGTGACTTCATTAAACCCATGCCAAATTGAGGGAATGGGAAAATATACATGGTTAGAAATTGCTTGAACAAACTAACCGATGTTGGAGAATTAGAGAGTGGCCAGGAAGAGTGTTGAAAGTACTAATTATACCAAACTGGTACTGTATAAATTGTTTAGAATATTTCAGTCACTGTCAATTTTAAGAATATTTTAGCCACTTTTTGGACCCCATACGTATGTAGACAAAATTACTTAAATTAGGGAGAGTGATTAGCAATGTGATCGTGGTAATAAAATGTTTGAAAACAAATGAAATTGTTGTCAACTGTACAAATTTAGCATATTAAGCCATCTAAAGAAATAATAATAAATAAATAAAATCAAAATTATGTAAGGCTCTTTTCACAACCAGTTTATCAAAGGAAAAAAATATACTCATAAGTGATTTTTATGCAACACCTTTTTTTAACCATAATTACAATTTATGCATGTATTACTTAAATGTTGATTAACTTGCTTATTTTCTATTAATGATACATCACATAATTTACGGGTAATACAAGGGAGACCAAACTTTTAAATCAAATTGTGTAAACCAAATGATGTGGTTGTTACTTGTTGATGATTGAATTATTAATTAAGTGTCGACTAATATGCTTATTTTTTTATTGTTGACACATCATTTGGTATACAAATTTGATTTAAATATTTGATCTCCTTAACATTATCACACAATTTACAAATGTGGTTTAAATTGATACTCTACTTAGCTAGGCAGATAATTAATATTAACCTTCCATCACAATTAGGGGTCATGTAGTTTAGTGGTCAAATTAGTGCTGATATTTGTCAAAGTTTGAGGGCTTGTCCCTTTCAAAGTATAATGAAGTTGTTTGAAGTTGGAAAGATGAACCGGCTGTGTCTTAATCCTTAATTGGTTTGTCAATAGATTATAGGAACATGATAGGGATTGGGATATTTTTAAGAGTTTTAGAGTCTGATCGATAACCACTTTGTTTTTTGGTTTTTAGTTTTTATTTTTTTATTTTTTTTGTACTCAAGGTGCTTGAGGACAGCGTATGAGGTCCATCTCTCCCTGTTTGAAATTGATATACATTTTTAGATAATCTCTTTACGAAAAATCCAAACTTAGTGAAACTTAAATTCATCTGTACTGGTTCGATTATCGTCAAAGACGAATTTAAACCACATTATTATAGCTAGTTGAGTGTGAGGCTTAGCCTACTTTCCCGTCCCCTTAGTGTAGATAATATTGTTTAATTAAAAAAAAACTCCACTTTTTTCATCATCAATTGCTTAATTTAATAGTTTATGTGAATTTTCTGTATGATGTATTCTTCTCCATAAAAACTTATAAATAGGATTACAATTGTGTGTACTACAAGAAAGGTAATCAAACCTAATTACACATAGCCAAATATACAAATCAAGATTTCAAAATCCCCTCCTGCAAAAACTGACCCAAGCCTACAGAAACAAAGCGCGTAACTTCGCACATACAAAGCTTTCCTAACGAATCTCTAATATGCTATTTCTCCACTCATTATATAGTATTCTTGAAAAAAATGAAATTTTATTTCCCCAACAACGAAGTCTTCTCCGACGATAGTCTACCAGCAAATTAATGACCCTCCAAATGCTCTATATTATTGTGTGATTATGCACTCTAGTAACTACCATCAATATTCAATCATCATCAGTTGCTAGCTTCTTACCCTTTAATTGGAAAGAGTGTCCACACTTTTTCGTTCCAGAATTCTACACCAGCAAATCAACGACCCTCAAAATGCTTCACAATTATGTGATTATGCAATCCAACATAAATATTCAATCATCATCAGTTATAGCTTCTTACCATTTGATTGGAAAGGGTATCGATCCACACTTTTTCGTTTCAGAATTCCTTTCGTCTTCATCATTTGTAAGTCTTTCTTTGTTAATTCAGCTCACATATCGTCCATTCCTTTCACAACTCAATGTAAATCTAAGGCTCTTGTTACCTTTTTGTGCCCAACCTGTTATCGTTATATATATTTCAAGATCCTTATCAGTTACTTTGCAAATGAACAATTATAATTAAAAATTTGATTAAAAGTAAATTGAGAAATAAGACAGTGGATTGAAAATAACACTTGTTTAATTTTTTTTGAACATTTTATCCCTGTCGTATTATTTATGGGGTTCTCCCTCTCACACAGAACAACTTGAGGAATCTTTTCTTGTTTATTGTTTTCATCATGGCATTTTCTTTATATTTGTAATATAGTAATTAAAAAAACGTGAAAATAATTTTCTATTTTTATTATAACTACCCTTCTAGTTGCGACGGCTTTCAATGACTCCATCACCCCCTTGACTTTGCCTATAGCTTCTGGAAGGCTGGAACGACATACTTTTCATACCTCAATGTAAAAATACCTCTAATTAGATCATTCCGAGTGGGCTAGGAAATTACCTACAAATATTATTTAAAAAGTACGTGGCGTCTGCGGATTCGCCGGTGTGCAAGATATTCAGATATGAACGTTGAAAAAAAAAATGAGAAGAAAACTCATAGCAGAAGCAAGAGAGGCTACTGTTTCATTGAATATTTCAAAGGCTTACATTTCATGACTTGGAAGTTTGAACAACTTATATATATATTATTCCTTGTACTAATTCCCCATTCCATCTGATGCTCCAATCTCTTTGCTGAGAGTTTTCCTCCAACATCCATCATGCATTTCTTTCTGCTCCAATCGTTGTTTCCATTTCTTTTGATCGCTTCCTTCCTTTCGATCAACGTCGAGTTAAGTCTATGCCAGAATCAACAATTCACAAACTGCAGCAGCAATATCACTTGTGGTAGCGTCGGAGGCATATCCTATCCCTTTTGGGGGGTAAACCGAGCTAGTTACTGTGGTCAACCCGGATATGAGGTCCAATGCCTAGACAACGTCCCTGTGTTCAACATGAAGGGTGCGAGCTATAGAATTCTCCAAATGAACACTACAACAAATTCTCGGACCGTTAAGGTTGCTAGGAACGATTACTGGGATAGTTTTTGTCCTCCGACTTTTGTCAACACCACCCTCAACTTCTCTCTGTTTGATTATGTTTCTGGTTATAGAAACATGACGTTTTACTACCAATGCTCTGCCGCCATAACGCTTCCTAGTCCGCAGTCCTGCAACATAAGCAATACAGTGAGCCTTGTTTACTATTTGACACGTCCGGTGACAGTTGGTCAGCCATCTTCTGTGAGCTGTACACATGAGGTTATTGTTCCCGTTTATGAAGAAGCTGCCCTTGCTATAGAGGCCGCCACTGTGCCCAGTCAAACAATTGTCACCAATGCGGTAGAGGGGGGTTTCTCACTGCAATTGGAGATTGACAACGATGAATGCGACAAATGTTTGGGATCAGGAGGACAGTGTGGGCTTAACACTGGTACTAATTCTGGATTCAGTTGCATTTGCGCAAATCAAACCTATGCATCCATATGTAATGGAACTAGTAATTCAAGTCCAAGCGGAGGTACGTCTGTCCCTTGTCATTCTCTTATAAATTACGCATTTGAAACTCCTAGCTTGCTCTTTGTTTTAGATGATTAGTCGCAAACCGTGTTTAATTAGGCGTATGTGTTAGAAAACCCGGGTCTAAACTTCGGGTGTGAGCTATCTGGTCCCATGATAAAATTAGGAAGCAGAGGGAAGGTTAGAGCCAATTGTTTGCATAAACAGCAAACAATTAATGGATTAGTTTGGTATCCATGTTGGATTCAATGTTTTTGGTTTCTGAAACCAATTATTACTAATAACGTACTCACGTTAATCATTTCGAAAACTATGAATTATTTTTCGAATTGAATACCAAACAACTCCTTATATTCCTTGGAAATACTGCTCGAGCCACCCTAAAAACTCTTAAAGATTGTTCATCTTTTTGTTATTTTGATCCTTTGTTGTTACCATAACCATTTAGTCAACCCTTTTTGTTGCTCTTCTCACACTGGAAATTCTTTTTCTCTAAGTTCTCATTTTACATACTACAAGTGGTTAAATAAAGGAAAACTAATGAAAAAGGCTTGAAAATTTTGAGTTTTAACGATAAGGACAAAATAATGGGTAAAGTGAATAGTAAAATAATTAACTTTTTAGTATAAAAATATGATTTTTTGTTAAAGTAAACAGTATCAGGAGTTTTTCGTTAAAATTCCTTAAATAAAAATTTTTGCCTACATGTCATTGTCAATGCTATATTTCTGTTACAAAAAACACCTAACCTACCATACAACTATACAATTCCACCGAAAACGTGAGTCACCCTTTGTAGACTTTGATGATTGTAATCTAAGTGCAGAGGGATTTAGCTATATACAAATCCAAAATTAAGCCAATTTTTCTAATAAGGTGGCTCATCTGTTCGACAACCAATACATAATTGGCGACGAGACCGCTATGCAAAGCTGACCATAAAAATAGTTAGACTTGGCCTTCAAAACTTTCCATTGACTGTAAGCACTCCTAATTAAATTAACGCTCCAATAGAACCTTCTATTTTTTACTATTAAAAAACAAAAAACATAAACAAAGATTTAACCTAACGTTCACTTGGTCGTATTTACCCACCTATATTTGTCTTCTCAGTCGTCCTTTGCAGATGACGATAATTCCACGTTCATCTCCTTCCTTTTTCAACCACTTTGAATACCCCTCTCTCTCTCTCTCTCTAGCCATGGAAACACATCTCTATCCCTTCCAAAAAATCTCTTTACTCCTTGTGATCACAACTACCATATGCCTTTTCCATGTTCGAAATTCTTCGGCTGTGGATGACCATCGATACCTCAACTGCAGCGCGTCGTTTCAATGCGCAAATTTTCGGGATGTTCCTTACCCTTTTTGGGGGTCAAGCCGGCCAGATTATTGTGGCTTCCCCGAATTCAAGCTCAACTGCAGCGGAGATGCCCCCGTGATCTCATTTGAGGGCCAAGATTATCGAGTCCTCGATATAAACCAATCTACAAGTACTCTACGGGTTGCTAGAACGGACTTTTGGAACAATCTTTGTCCGGTGCCACTTGCCAATACCACCATAAAATCAAGCCATATCGAAAATACTTCGGATGCTCAAGAAGTACTTCTGTTCTACGATTGTCCATCAATTTTCATTCCTCTTCCAAATCAGCCCACAGGTCAGTTCAATTGCAGCGTAAACAGTACGGCCACTTCCATTAATTACTTTGTCACTAATTTAGAGCTGCCGAATATTAGTGGTTACTGCAACACGACTGTCACTGCCCGCGTTTCTCAATCCGCAGCTGCGGATTTGGGGTTGAATTCGTCCAAGGATAATCTGGTTGCTGCACTTGATTCCGGGTTTGGGTTGAAGTGGGATGCCAGTAATACCTTGTGTGGCCAATGTCAGGAGTCTGGGGGTCAGTGTGGGTACAATATATCTTCAGCTGAATTCACCTGTTTCTGTAAGGATAGACCTAATCCCGCAAGATGTGAAGGTATGCGCCTAAATATCTTTTCAGTATGTTTATGATAGAATTTAGATATTAATCTAACCAAAAACGAATTGGCAATACGTGGAATAGACTGTAGATTACTGACCTCGGATTGATGCACTCAACATTCCGGATTGAAATTAGTATTTGATAGTGAAAAAAATTGTCGTGCAGGATTTTCTAAGATAGTGAAAAAAATTGTCGTGCAGAATTTTCTTAGAAAATCCTGCACGACAAACTTATATTACCAGTTTAGGGTGGTTTATATCCATTTGTTTTAGGCTTTAGCACATCTCCATGTGTTTTTGTTAGAGACAAAGAAAAATGCGTGAGAGAAATGGGAGATGAAAGAGGGCGGAGGAAGGGTAGAGGAATGATGGTGCAATGCGGAAGCAATATATATGGAATTAATCGGATTGAGAGAGAAGAGACGAACCCTAAGAGTATGCAACACATATTACGTTCTCGTGGCCAATTATGTGTCCTTAAACTAGTGTTCTAACTATACGATCTTTTAAACTATCTCCAATTTTCTAAAGAAGTGATTTTCTTACACCTTTTTTTCTCCTTCTTTGCGTCTTAAAACTACTAATCTAACCATGTGCTCTTTTAAATTCTCTTATTTTCTAGAAAGTAATTTCTGCGCACCATTTTCTCATCGTCTGTTATTTTAAGCTTGCTCTCATGTTTTGTTCTTAAACAAGCTATATAACCATGCTCACTATCAAACACCCTTCTCACTCCTATTCCAGGCTTTCAATCTCCATCCAATTTTCTTTCTGATTACCATGTCAAAACTCATATGAGGAATTCCATTTGGAACCTTCAAGTTGGGTGCCTTCTTTTTTCTGATTTCTTATTATCGTCTTTAATTTATGCTTCTAGATTCCAATCTTCCATTAGGCAGCTGGCATTTTCCATGCCAAAACAAAACCCACTCACTCATACTCTCATCACATGTGTATCATATGTAGGTGCATTTTTTGGTCAATGCAAATCACCTTGGATCATGTCATGGACTATGGTGCATCATGGTCCATTGAGATATATTGCTATTGAAAAAACTAGGTTTAAGTACGTAAAATTCCTCAATCTTTTGATGTTATTTCAAGTTAGTCCTAATGTTTTCAAACATTTCACATAAGTACCAGTCTATTAGAAGAGTCATATCTTTTTTAGTCCCAATTAATTTTTTATGTTAAATAGTACACGTGGCAACGATGGGCCCACTAATAAGCTTATTTGACAACAAAACTAAAAATAAAATAACGTAAAAAATAAAGATTAAAATAACCAAAATGAACAAATAATATGAGAAAGGAACTATTTTGTATTGATCATAACTTGTTTGGTTCTCAGCAATCTTATGCTGCCTGCCATGTAAGTTTTTCCATAACGACATGGAGAACGGCTGGAGAAACATAATAAAATACTTAAATGTATTGGATTAAACATTGATTATTTTTAAACCTTTTATTAGAACACAAGAACTAGAATGTGCATATATTAATCACAATAATGTGTCATACTATTATGCATAATTTTCTTTTATGTTTTTTTTTTAAATTGTGTTTCATATTTTGGGCTTAATTAGGGTTTATTTGAGTGTATTTTTTATTGGTATAGTATGTTTCGAGTGCTTATATTTCAACAAAATAATACTTGACTCTTTATAAGTAGCCACATGTAAGAAGTCATTTCTCTTCTTACATTATGCGTTGTAGCATTTTACCATACAAACGGCTTAGTCTGAACCATTGTCTTTATCATAATTTAAAGATAATCTCTAGATTTTTTTTTAATTTAAAGACAATTTAGTTATCCATATTAGTTGCACAAATTGACGGTCATGGTAACAAGTAATGTTCCCATGATTAACCATCAATTTTTTTTCATTCATATGGAGAACTGGACGATCTCCAAAACAAATGAAGATGATTTGTATGTGATGATAAAGAAAACAAACGGTTTAGATTGTGAAGTTTGTATTATGAAATGATGTCACGTCGTTATGTAAAGATGAATGACTCTTTACATGTAAGAAATCAAACAATGTGCAAAACAGATCGGCTAGGAAACTATACTTTTCCAATACATTAGGAAGTTGTTGATTAGAGTGGATTTGCTTTGCATTTGAAGATGATCCTTTGGTGTAAATTCAGTTATAAATTTTGAACAGGTCACTTTTGGCAAAAACTTCCTAGGTAGAGTTTTCTTTTATATTTTTGGTCAAATTTCTTTAGGTACAATTAAGGGAAGAACACGATTTCTTCCATGTTTTGATGTTGGTTGAAGAAAGCTCACATGCATGCATGCCTAAGGCATTAAACTATTAAAACGTAGGTCCATTTAATCAAACACTAGATGGAGATTGTTCTTTGTTAATTAACCACCCCCCCTCCCCCCTCCCCCCTCCCCCCTCCCCCCTCCCCCGACCCACAAAACACCCCCCACCATGATTTAATAATAACTAAATTGCATGTGCGTAGTTGTTGAACTTTTAAGCAAAATATTCAGCACACCTCTTTTTTTCTTCGATATGCTCTTTGATTACTTATATTTTTTTTAATTTTAAGTAAGAACTTTAACTAGAAACACGGTACGCTAACTACTAGTACAATACATATCTTGTATGACATCTTCTTTTCACACCCAAAATCTAATAAGAAATCATCTACTTGGGTTCCATTCACATTGTTTGACTCAAACCTTTTAGTAGTTGACCAACACTCGTACAAATCACAAATAATTAACAATAATTACGGTATTTAATGACAAATAATACTACAAATACTTGATGAAATTACCAAAATGCCCATCAATTATTGAACAAATAGAATTCCTTCCATAACATGCCAACGCAAAGAAATCGAAACACAGCCTAAAAAGTAAAAAGCGCACATCTTTTGTCGGCGGCCTCCGAAAAACATTCAAAAACTGTGTACAGTCCAACATTCAAGTCAACCAACGCCGCCCGCCACGTCATCACAAAACCTCCATCCTTGCTCCACATTTCATCACTGAACTCTGATCACTTCCCGCTTCGCCCGCCCCCAACTCCCAGACGCTGTCGTTTCACTCCCACCTAACCCTCAATGCTCCCGCTCCTCTTCCTCTTCTTTCTCTTCTTCTTACTCTGCTCCGTCGACGTTGCGACGTCGTTTCCCGCCCATGCCGATCTCTCCAACTGCACCCAAACCTTCGACTGCGGTCCCCTCCGGAACCTCACCTACCCCTTCACCGGCGGTACCCGCCCCTCCTACTGCGGCCCGCCGGAGTTCCACCTCACCTGCGTCGACGACTCGCCCGAGTTGACCATCGGGCTGCTGAGCTACCGGATCCTCAAACTCTACCCGGCTCACCAGAACATGACCGTCGCCCGGTCCGACCTCTGGAACTCTACCTGCACCGACAAACTCGCGAACTCGACCCTTGAGTCCGAGTTCTTCAGCTACGATGAGGACGACGACATGGACGTCACTATTTTCTACGGCTGCAATTCCACTTTCATCAATCCCAAGCCGCAGAATTGGTTTCTCTGCGACCTTAATTTCCCTTTCAAAGACGCTTATTACTTGATCGGGCCGGTGCCCCTCGACCCGATCGTGAGCGCGTTCAAGTGCTCCGTCGGGATTACGGTGCCGATTCTCAAAACCACGGCGGCGGTTCTCGTCGGCAACCGGTCTCTGTTTAAGGAAGCGATCATGGCCGGGTTCAATGTCAATTATACGAACCCGTATGAGAAGCAGTGCGCTGAGTGTCTTAATGTCAATGGGCTTTGTGGGTTTGACTCGGATAAGAACCGACCCGTTTGCATTTGCGGCAAACGGTTGTGTGACCCGGCAGGTATTTTCCTTTTCTGGGTATTGTAGAATTCGCTCCTAGTGGTTTTGGGCAAGTTTTAGGTACTGCTTGGGGTGCCCACATTTAAAAGTTTAGAGTGTTTTTGGTATCGTTTACATTCATTATTTTCGAATATAACTTGGTTTTGAATTGAATATCGAACTTCCCCTTAAATCAATATTAGTCCAGTCTCATTCATCTGAAAACTTAGAAGACCGTTGTGTAGTGTACTACTTAACTAGTGTTGCGATCTCAATGTTTCGTTGATTTATTTGTTTTGGAACATGGATTTTTGTTTCTTTCGTTGACTCAATTAGACGAGACTAACTACTCTTTGAACTGCACAAGTAAACTGTTGTTTATACTTCTAGCAAAACTGCAAAACTATATAACCCCATATGGCATGTTCAGAGTTGATGCAGCATACATTTGGAGTTTAATTTGAAAATATGTGAAGTTTGCAACACTTTCTGTAGCAGAATCGTTGGTACACCGTACATTTGGGAGTATATTGTAGTGTATGACATGCAAAGTTCTTGATGCAAGAAGAATTCAAGTAGATGACTAATTCGGTCCACTGCTTATTAGTTTCCCATATATAAGTTTACTTGGTTTTTTAGAAGCTGTGTGGTATCTACAGTTTGTTAAATTCTCTTCATGTGTTTCTAACTTTCAAATCAAGTTTGGATGAGATGATGTTCTTTTTATTAACTTTTTGAATCTGCTATCAATTTTTTTTTATTAACACTGCTTTCTTTTTCTTTTCTTTTTTTTTGTAGGAAAAAAGACGGGAATCGCGATAGGTAATATATCACTTCATTAACAACTTACTGTAATATTTCCACTGGCATCATGGGGCGGAGAAGAAAATCTAAACAGTATTTTGTTTCATCTTCAGGTCTTGCTGTAGGAGGTGCAATTCTTTTCGGCATTTTTGTTGGGTTCTATTTTTATTATTTCATCCAACGCAAGAAGAGGAAACTTGCTGCAGAGACTCAAAGCAAAGAGGCTCCTACACCCCTTACAAGCAATAGCGTTGCAACTCCCTCAACTAATCTCTCTCAATCTCAGAGCATCCCGTCTTATCCCTCTTTTACCTCCAAGTCTGACTATGATAATAAGGCGAGCACTTACTTTGGAGTTCAGGTCTTCACCTATACTGAATTAGAGGAAGCTACTGAAAATTTCAACCCCGGTAAAGAGCTTGGAGATGGAGGCTTTGGCACTGTTTACTATGGTTCGAAAATACTTCCTTTTCCACCTTTGCAAGCAATTTATCTCACCAACAGATAATCTTGATTATGTTTTGTTAAACGTATTAATTGTTTGTCCAGGTAAACTACATGATGGCCGTGTAGTTGCAGTGAAGCGCCTTTATGAAAACAATTTCAAACGTGTGGAGCAATTTATGAATGAGGTCGAGATCTTAACTCGTCTTGAACACCGGAACCTTGTCAAGCTGTATGGATGCACCTCAAAACGCAGCCGAGAACTTCTCCTTGTTTATGAGTATATTCCTAATGGAACAGTGGCTGACCATCTCCATGGGAAACGAGTGCAATCTGGCTTTCTTAGTTGGCCTGTTAGATTGAGCATTGCCATAGAGACAGCTGATGCACTGGCTTACCTCCATCGCAATGATGTAATACACCGCGATGTCAAGAGCAACAATATTCTCCTAGACGACGACTTTTGCGTGAAAGTGGCTGATTTTGGTCTGTCACGCTTGTTCCCCAACGATGCCACCCATGTGTCAACTGCTCCGCAAGGGACTCCCGGCTATGTTGATCCCGAGTATTACCAGTGCTACCAACTCACAGACAAGAGTGACGTATATAGCTTTGGGGTGGTCCTGATTGAGCTTTTATCGTCATTACAAGCAGTGGACACCAATAGGCATCGGCTTGACATAAATTTGGCCAACCTGGCCGTCAACAAAATCCAAAACCATTTAGTAAATGAGCTGGTCGATCCTCTTCTCGAGTTTGAAACAAACGTTTCAGTTAGAAGGATGACAACAGCTGTGGCAGAATTGGCTTTCCGGTGTTTGCAACAGGAGAAGGATATGCGACCAACCATGGACGAAGTGTTGAAGGGTTTGAAAGCAGTCCAAAACGAAGATCTTGGTTCAGAAAACGGTGAAGCAGTGGTGCTGGATATCGGAGCAGACGAGGTTGGACTTTTGAGGAATATGCCACCCCCGCTTTCACCAGACTCGAATGGAACTGATAAATTGGTTAGCAGCTCTACCACACCTAGTTCCTTTTAGCAGTAGAGATTTCCATATCCTCCTTCCTTTTTTTTCCAGTGAGCTGCAGCCTTGAGTTCTAAAACAGATGGTAAAAAGTATTGTATACTCTCATACACGGATGTTAAAACTCGAGTGTCTTTCCATATCGTCAGTTGATTTTCTTTTGATTTGTTGATACAAGTTATATTGAAGAAGCATTATCACAATGTTGTGCATGCTTAGCAGACAATGTACATAAACAAGTGAAGCCATCAGCAGTTGAAATGTATTTTTGTTAGTATTTTCTTATCGGTTTTACGATATTACAAATAGAACAGATTTAGGTTCAGCCAAGTTAGCTAAAACAATTTGCTCTATACTCTGCACCGAAGTTTGAACCCCTTTCCCTGTAGTTTAGATGTTTGTCAAAAACCTAATACATGGTTTTTCTTTTTCTTATTTTTAATAACCTTTCCTCACATTTTAATATTTCTTTTCTATTTTTCACCTCAACAGGTTTTTAAGAGATGGGACAAAACTATTTAATCCAAGCATGGTGGTGAGAGCAATCTGGCTGCTTCTATCCTCCAGATCGTGGGATTGATTTGGTAACTCGTAACTTGTAAATCTAGGAAGGATGCCACTACGCAAATTGTTATTGCCGGATTAGGGACTGACTTGGTATACGATGATACGATACGATGACACAATACGATACGTTCTTTATTATACAGTATGGCAGAGATGAATTTGGACGGTACAGTATTTTGTGTGAATGTACAGTACAATTATGTATAATTATACATTTTTATATACACAATCAAACCAAACAATTATTCTTATTCTTCAATGCCATGTCATGGAGTATGCTAACAAGCTCATTTGTAAAAGCCCATTTTATTTAGAGAATGAAGGTTACGCGTGACATGTACATAAGAAAAAGTTGTTTGACCATTTGACACCAGAAGCCAAAGAAAAGCAAAGATTTGAGGGGATAGCATCGGATTTCAATTTGTTAGACCTTGACTTTCACTTATTAAATTTGAGAAAGGAAGAACAAGTGTGACATTTACTACAACTAAAACGCTGTTTAGCGAGAAAAAAACAAGACAAAAAAAATTAAATATGAGATCGTTGGTCGAACTTTATAAACAGGTGAATGGATTCAATAAATTAATTACGAACCGTTTATCTATTTATTATAATTGATTGACTAAACAACATTGATTTAATTATTTTTTTATAAATATAATTTTTAAATTATTTATAATATAACAAATTAATCATAAGCAGAAAATTTGACCACTAAGGGGGCATTTGTTTGCCCTCACTAAGTGGGACTAGACTGGATTGGACTAGCTGTTAGTCCAATACTGTGTTTGTTCCATGCTGGGACTAACATTAATAAGACTAAAGGGGACTAGCATGGACAAAACCCTTCACTAAGAGGTCTTAGCGAGACCCCCCAATAACCATGGGACTAGCTAAGACTATCCTCTCTCGTCATCGTCATGCTCAACAACCACTCCCGATAGACTACTCGTCATCTCCGTTCACCTAGATCATAATAAAATATTAATAATTTATATATTAAATAATATAATATTAGAATTTGTTATTATCCAGCTTCTTAGTCCAACACTGCACCAAAAGTTTCACTAAGTTAGTCCAGCTTAGTCTAGTTTAAGTCAATCCAGCTTAATCCTTGAAGCTAGTTTAGTCCGATATAGTTCAGCGCAACAAACGCCCCCTAAATAAATTGGGGAGAATTTCTTGTCAGTGTATGAGAGCCAAGCCTTTTTCTTTTTAAAGCCCCGCCCCACACTCCACTTTGACACCTATGTTCTCCTCTCCACCAAAAAACAAATAAATAAAATACATTTTTCAGCACTATTTGCTTGCTCACTCCAATCCCAACCCTCCCACTCCTCCCCAGATCAGATCTCACATTCCTCCACTCCACCACCACCCATGATTTCTAACCATTGAATCGCCACCCGCAAAATTCACACCGCCAACTCATCGTTTACCATGGTGACCCTGCAAAAAGTCAAGCTTTTAGCGACTCAATGCGCCGTCACCGGTAGCCCAACGCGGAGCCCATCGGCCAGCCCAGTCATTCACCTCCGCCGCCGCAAAACTCTAAGAATGTTCCTCTCCCGCCAGGACCACCGCCGATTGCCTAGCCGGACCAATTCCTCAAAATCTCCACCCATAGACGGCGACAATCGCGACGGTGATCCGCCGCAGAAGAGCAAGGATGTCGCTCGGGTTCGGCGCAAGCTCAAGGACCTCTTCGTGTCGTCGCCGCCGTTCGAAGATAGTGTTTCGGATAGGAGAGGTCGAGGAATTGTGGACGGAGAAGAGGAGCGCGGGTTGTTATCGGAAACCGGAAGTGGTGGCGGTGCCGGTTGGTTTCCGACTCGGCGAGGCGGAGGGTTGTCGTTTCGAAATAGGTTGCTGAAACGATCTTGGCGGCCTGTTCTGGTTTCCATCCCCGAGTAGCAAGGCGTCCTCAATTTTCTGTGAAAGTACGGATAATTCCATTTTTTTTATTTGTTTTTGGAAAATATGATTGGAGTGTAATCTTATTAGATTAGTTTTTTTTTTTTTTTTTTTTTTTTTTTATAAATAGTAATTAGATTCATAATTTAATATTTTGGTGGCAACGGGCATATTTTGGCGCCGCCCAATGCTAATGTGCGCCGGTTAATGAAAAGCGTACCGACAACGATACGTGGCTTTCGCGGCCCATATTAGCGGAACATCATCTCCGCTATTTTGTCGGTTATATTTAAATGTACGTCAGGATCTTATTATTAAAAAATTAAAAGCATGGTGGATTTGTGGAATTTTCTTGTGGAGCAGTAATATTTCTTATTTAAAAATAAATAAAAAAAGATTAGGCCAATTCGTGGATTTAGGTCGTCTTCAATGAAAGGGTAAATATAGTCTGTCCAAAATTCTTACTTTATAAGAAATTTTTTTAACATGAGTCCCTTCAAAAATTTATGGGAATTGTTATTAACCCTCAAAAAATTGGCACTCCAAACTTTCTATAATTAGAAAGAAAAATACACTTGTGAGGAGTGTATAATGAAATTTTTGGAATGTTAATAACAGTTCCCAAATTTATTAGTTTTAAGTTTATACTTTAAATTTATTATTTTATTTAATTAAAATTCCGTTGTATGTTTTCAATTTAACCGTTTGATTTGAATCAATTACTATTGTAGAGGAACCGTGCCTCACAAAAGGCTATGATAGGGCTACATTTGGCCAATCTAATGCTTATTTGGCCAAATAATGGCTTGAATTTTTGGACAACTCAAACTATTTTTTAGCTTTTAGACCTTTAGACATGTTCATTGACGATGGCCTGAGTGTCTCGTCTTTTTTTCACTTAAAGTAGAATCATAAGAGAATGAATTACATAAAACGTATTGATCACTATGTGATGTAATGTATTTTTATATGTAATTTATCTTCACGTGACAATAACATTACTACACTAAAATGCCTTGGCGCCGCTGAATGTGTTTCACTATAGTTGCTCTCCTTGTATAATTGATATTCCATGCCAATCTACTCAGAGATGAATGCTAAACGTAGTGGGTTGTAAAAAATAACTCTAAACATCAAGATAATCTATCACTTGAATAATAAAAGATTAATTCTTACTTATTTGGTAATTAAACGAGATTATACAAGGACAAGGTTTGGACAAAGAAACTAGGGGAGTAATTAATTTTTTAATTGAAAGTCTGTCTCAGTTGCTGCTCGCACGTGTTGGTTTCAGAGAGGTTCCATAACCAAGTGTATAGAGTACAAAAGCTTTGCAGTAATACGTCCCAAAAATTTATACTAATGGACCCAATAATCATGATTTGGAACACATACGCACAAATTAATCATTTTAATCACGTCTTTAATTAAGAAACAAAGATGAGGAGCTACTTAGCTTGTTAGGATTTGAAAGGACACAGCCTTTTTCTTTGGGCCGAGACGGACACAATCTTCATACTAAGGTTTTGGGTCGTGTAAACTTCCTAATTTTGGGCCTTCACCCTTTTGTTGTTGTTTTATTTTTTTTTTGTCAAACCCTTTTATTGTTGTTGGACTGCATTTATAAGAAAGCTTACGTGGAATAAGTACACAACCATATTAAAAATGAAACTTTAACGAAAAGTTCCCGGTGCTGTTCACTTTAACGAAAAATCACACTTTTACACTAAAAAGTCAATCTTAGTACTATTCACTCTACCCTTTATTTTGTCCTTATCGTTAAAACTCAAATTTTCAAACCATTTTCATTAGTTTTCCTTATTAAAAATTCATGTTGATCCATGTTCGTTGTTTCATATAGTTTTGATCACACATCTAACACTATCGTCGTAACTGTCAACGAAAATGAGCGACTCAGACTCAAATTGGAAGATCCATTACAATTCAAAAGCTCAACCTTGTTTGATGATTCTTGAACCATTATAAATCTTAGGATGTCTAATTTACATTTTTTTTAATAAAAGATATTATTTATACTAAAAGAGAGGAGGGATGAACTTAACTTCACAATGGGTTAGCAATAATATGATTTAAATTCGCATTTGGCTAGAATCAAACCTAAGACATCTTATCGTTATGAAAATCGACCATGAACTTAAACACGAATTGTAAAGGAGAAGTTAAGGTTGAGTTAACATTTCAAGCATACATCTCACTTTTTATTTATTTATTTATTTAATATTTATTAGAGGGAGGAGAAGGATTCAAAATTATTGCAATAATTTAGAGATTCATAAAAAATAAAATAAAAATTTAGGAAATAATAAATTTCAAATCCGAGATGTATGGCTGGAAAGCCAACACTATATCCATTATAATATGACCATATTGGAGCACATGCAACTTAGATCCTACTTTTTGTTTTCTCACGCCAACTTTGCTAATTAGTATCACAAAAATTAGGTAAAATCTATGTACAAGGTTCATTAGCAACATCGCCACCATCACTCGATTGTGCATCCACCACCATTGCCGTTACCACTCCCTAAAATTAGTTTCCTTTTCTCTTTTTATTTTCCCTACCATTCTCTAAAACCCTTTTCGACCTCATTGTACGTAATTCAAGCTCATCCATCATCAATACATATTTATTAATATTTTAGGTAAAACTGTATTAAACACTATTACATTGTTTTTTTTCACTCACAACCATATTTAAAATACATCGACAAACGCTTAATTAATTTACTTTACAACTGATAATTCCACAAAAACAACTTATACAAAAAGTAACAACAATACCAAACTCAACTTTAGTCCAATTGACTTTTGAAAGGGTATTTGCCTTCTTAGAATGTCAAAAATTCTATGTAGAGTGTTTTGACAAAAAAATGGTTTTCTAATTTCGAGGAGATGCCAAAATCCTACATAGATTGACATTCTCCATTTTGCAGCCAAATTTGAAGAAAAGGTCCAAAAAAATTGTTGTTTTATTTATTGTTGGATACACATATTTCCTTCTTTCTTTTTCTTCACTTATTGATTATTTAGTTATTAAATTCGTACTGACTTGATTTTATAAATAAATAAAGAAACATTTTGATTCGACATCTCAATTTTTTTTTGTACAATTGGTATTATCTACATTAAGAAAATAGAGTAAGCTAAACCTCACAATGAACTAACAATAATGTGGTTTTAATTCGCCTTTAGCAAGAATTGAACCTAAAATCTCAAACTTACAAGTAAAGATGAATATTGTAACATCTCACATTGCCCAGGGGAGTGGATCCTCTAAGCCTTATATGTATATTCTCATATCTACCTAGCACGAGGCCTTTTGGGAGCTCACTGGCTTCGGATTCCATCGGAACTCCGAAGTTAAGCGAGTTCGTGTGAGAGCAATTCCATAATTGAAAATTTCATCAATTTTTTGTTAATTATTAGCACGTGAGCCAGCCTCATGTTCTAACAATTAACAGAGAGTTTCATTTAGCCTAATATGTACGGAGGGTTCCGTTTTAGCTTAATATATGTGCCTCCCGTGCTAATAATTAACAGAAGGTTTATAAAAGTTTCAATTTTTGGCATAAATTCTAACAAACTTCATCACAGAAGCATAAATTCTAATATTTTTTTTTTCCATATAAACGATCTTCCAATTACCTTATCACAAGGGAAACTAATAGTCCAATTAGCCTAATGACATACCATGTGCCGATGCTCATCTGCGATCCCCCTTGAACATACCTTTGAATTTTGGTGTCTCCCAGCACACCCAAAGTGACCTCGTGATACTTCAACTCGACGACACGTCACAGAACCAAACTCCACGTCAGCAGTACAGATCGTCAGACACTCAGTGGACCCCACATAACAATAGGATTTTGATACTTGCCGAATCCCCTCCCTAGGGATCCTAGAGATCAACGAACACGGACCGTTGATCAAAAATCGTGCGGCCATAATTTTTTATTTATTTTTTATTTTTCAAGCCAAACGATGCTGCTTTACTTTTAAAAATATAAAAAACATTTAATTAGGACCGCACAATTTTTTATCAACAGTACGTGTTCGTTGATTCCTAGGATTCCCAGGGAGGGGATCCGTGAGGATCCAAATCCCATAACAATAAACCAAGAGATTTTTAATCTGCCGGAAACATGGTCGGAATAAACCGAGAGATTTTTAATGTGCCTAAAACATAGTCAGTATAAATCAAGAGATTTTTTTAGTGTATCAGAAACAATGGGTGCATAATGTGTCATAATATAAATAGTTGGATACTTAAAAAAAAATTATGTTTAATACTTATATTATGACACTTGATATATCAATGTTTCCGACGCACTAAACATTTCATCAATCCCACCTTGGGCCCAACTCCCCACCCCTCCTTATCTTATTCTTATCCCATTGTGTCACACTAAACATTCATATAAAGTCGCCGTTCGAAGCACAAAAAATTTAAAACAAATAAATAAATTAAAAAAGAAATAGACGACGATGATGTGATTTCCTCGGCCAACTTTGACACGTTCTCTCACTCCCTCCAATTTCCACTCACCACCGCCTTCCACCTCCACGCGCCGCCACAGGCAAACAATCACGTGCTTCTGTCGCGCTCGTGTCTGTCGGTCTGTTTAAGGCGAGATCGATCCAGTGGTGTGCGTTTGGGGACTCTGAAATTTTGGTTGCCGCTGTGATGAGAAGAACAATAAGATGGGCGGAGTGACCTCTTCGATCGCAGCCAAGTTCGCGTTTTTCCCGCCGAGTCCTCCGTCGTACAGAGTCGTCGCCGACGAGTCGTGTGGAGGGAGGCTCTACATTCCGGAGGTGCCGAGGAGGGACGACGTGGATGTGCTGAAGCTCAGGACTCGCCGGGGAAATGAAATCGTGGCCGTACACGTCAAGCACCCCAAGGCCTCAGCAACCATGCTTTACTCCCATGGAAATGCTGCTGATTTGGGGCAGATGTATGAGCTTTTCGTCGAATTGAGTGCTCGCCTTCGGATTAATTTGATGGGGTAAGTAAGTGCTTTTGATTGTGGATTTTGTTTCTGGGGTTTTTGAATTTGAGTGCTTTCAATCTATTTGCCAATAATTCTTATGCGATTGCAAATTTGGAGTTTTGTTTTTTGTAGTGTTTGTTAGTTAATGCAGTTAATTTATTGCTAATTAATCCAATTTAGAGTTATTAATGTGAAAATATATTAGGAAGTAAATCTTGTAAAATTTGGAAGCATCACTACATGATTGGTTGGCTCAATTACAAATATTCCAATAAATGCAAAATTGCAAATCAGTGCCACCTAAGGTGGTATAGAAATGTGGTATAAAAACATGGTATGTATAGCATTGACAGCAAAAGTATAAAACTTTGTTAAAGTATTTATAGTTCTTCACACAAAGCAAATTGAGCCTAGTTAAACAATTAATTAATTAGCATTAAGATCTTGGGAGCCAGCTGAAAGCCAAATTTTCCCTTCTCCCCAGAAATAGACTTCCAGTTTTGGTGTTTTTGTGTTCATGTCCAGTTTCTATATTCCCTAACGAAAACAGCTAGATTTACGACGATGTAGCATAGAAGGTGAATAATGTAGCCAGAAAGCTCATGTCGGGGTTTTATAATTTTATTTGATTATTTGCCCTTTTGAAGGTTAAATTTTTATGCGAGCATTCTTTGATGATAACTATAATGGTGAAGCTCTAGTCTTTATTGCCTAGTCTAACACCTTATGTATTATTTTTGTATTCTTTTCTGTGGTGAAGCTATAGTCTTTAGTGCCTTGGTCAATCTCATTTAGGAATAAGATAAATCCTCCTTCAGACTTATGGCCGAAAAATCTTTAGCTTATATTGCTTTGGGCTCTAACCCCAGATTTCCATGCTTTTGTTGTCGTGTGTTAATAAAATAATGTTTGGACCATTGGCTGGGTAAGTATTAGGTTGTTGGTTTAAATCTGCACCCCTTCATTTGATTTAATGGCAATAATTTGCAACATATCAGAACTTTTATCTGTATTAGTAAATAGCTCTGCATAGTATAAGATTCTCATCCATGTCTCTGTTGGATTGAATATATTGATAAGTTTCGAGATATGTACGGAGCTAGGTATTTTCAGTGAGCGTTAGGTCTATTTATGTGGTTTCTCATCCACAATATAGATGTTGGCATCAACTGTTAGCGATTCTGGTGGAAAAACAAAAAGATAGTAACTACTAACTAGTGACCTTTTATGAAGATTCTTACTATTCCAAGTCTTAGATAAATAAATAGGGTCATTGATTTTTTTGGGTGATTGATTTTATTGTTGAACGCTATTCACAAGTCTGATTGGTTCACCAGTGATCATATTGGTCCTATAGTTCAATTATCGGCAGATTCAGACATTAAGGCCCCGTTTGGGATTGAGGTGATTTTAAAAAAAGCCACTGTGAAAAAAAGCTGAGGGTCATTTTTGTGTTTGGTAAACTGAAAAAAAAGGGCTTATTTTGGAAGCTGCTGTGAGAATAAGCTGAAAATCAAAGGAAAAGCTGAAGCTGCTATTTGCTGCTTTGAAAAAAAGCCAGTTTTTTCAAAGCACACGGAGCTACAGTGCTCCTTTAATGAAAAAACACACTATCATCCTGCTTTTTTTTCCAAAAGCACTTTCACAAAAAAGTTTACCAAACACTCTACTGGCTTTATTTCACAGCCGCTTATTCTCACAGCACAGCCGCTTATTCTCACAGCAGCTTTTTTTCAAAGCACAGCAATACCAAACCAGCCCTTAGTATGTTGATCCCTTTGGTTTTTCCTTCTGTGATATGCATCTACTTGGTTTCCCTTACGTCCATATACACATGAGATACAAATATCTAAAAAGAAAATGGGTCCATTCTAACAGTCACACAAGTAAAATATTCAGAGGCTATGATGTTGATTTTAGGAAGATATTAATTCATATTGCTGAACAAAGAGGTGTTACCAAAGTACATGTAAAGTTATACCATGAGTGTTTAGTAATCCACTAAACAATAGAGAAGTACCCTGTCTGAAACCAAGCAACCAAAGCGAAAAAGAAAAATAAAATAAAAAACCCGTAGAGAACTTGATTTGAAATGCAGGTGAAGTGAGTCATCTTTGAATGCCTATTCCCACAAAATACCAATCAGATAATGCCTCATAAAGTTTATTTAAACAGAGGAACGTGACAAGATGTTCAACTATGTACACAGGTCAATCAGATTATCAAACACATTATGTTTGGTGTTGGCATTAAGGAACTCAAAAACAAGATTTTTTTTATTAATAATTATAGCAACCAAAAAGCATTCAGTCGAGACTCATGACCAGTCCAGTAAAGGAGTACCCGCAGGCTGTAAACTCTCACAAATTTTTGAAAAATCACCAAGAGACACAACGAGCACATACTAGATATTTCAGCTCACCCACCTGGCGGCTCGATAATTCTGCAATTGTTTTTTTTTCATCCAAAAAACCCCTTTCGTTTGTTTCTACATTCCTATCCAGAAAGAATAATCGAGTTCGTATAGGCATAGTGGCGGTCACAGTGGTTGCACTGGCAGGTTCTCATTTGTTTTTTATTGACGCCTCTTTCTTTAAGTGATTATAGTATGTTTCTATCATGGACTTAATTTAATAGTGTATGTTTACATGGATTTCGCAGGTATGATTACTCTGGTTATGGACAGTCAACTGGAAAGGTTAGAAGCCTAGTCCCACTTATGTTGTCATAAGATGCTACCTTCTTAAAGTGTTTATGAGATCTGAGAGTTAGATATGGTTTATCCAACTTAATTGGTGTAACGTATGATATCAGCTGTGTTTCTGTGTGTATCTTTTTATTTATTTGTTTTTCTCTTTTAGGGAAGGGTGTTAGATCATGGTTTTTGTTTTCTTTCTTGTTCAAGATATTAAGCTTCTGATCCGGCTGTTAAAAATGAATAAATTCATTATACTTTTCTTTGGCTGGGAACTATATGGTTAAATGGGCACTCGAGTGTAGAAAATGTGAATGCAGATACATCGTGCAAAAATGGATTCTGATTAGGAAACTAAGGTTGGAGATCTTTAGCATGTTAGTATCCTTGTTTTTGGTTGTTGATTTTCCAAGAGAAAAATGGACTGTAGCTTGATGCATCTGAATATATGCTTGTTTCCTTTTGTTATTATATGCGAGTGATAAATATGGGTTTTGCATACTCATTCATTGATGTCCGTTGCTTGCCAAATTACTTTGTGAGTGTGGCTAAACAGTTAGGTTTAGTAGCAGTTCATGCGTAATAAGTAACAGTCACCCTTTCCTCTTGAATCAGGCAACTGAATATAATACATATGCGGACATTGATGCAGCTTACAAATGCCTCAAGGAGAAATACGGGGTCAAAGATGAACAACTAATATTATATGGTCAGTCTGTTGGTAGTGGTCCCACTGTTGATCTTGCATCACGTCTCGCAACCTTGAGAGGTGTGGTGTTACACAGTCCCATTTTGTCTGGGCTGAGGGTATTGTACCCTGTCAAACGGACGTACTGGTTTGATATTTACAAGGTAATTTTGTAACAGTGATTTTGCACTGCCTGCTTGTTTCATCCTCCAAACAGGACTTATATTATCGTTTTCTAGATTGACCAAAAACTATTATCTTTTCCAGAATATCGACAAAATTTCAATGGTGAGCTGTCCTGTTCTGGTTATACATGTACGTTTATCTCCTCTCTTCCAGTTTTTACTCTTCTCTCTGCACACACACACACACACACACACGTCTGAATGCAGACAGAGTTTGAAGTGTAACCACACAGTTCTTTAGTAAATTTTCAATAGATTACAAGTCTGTAGGATTAATGCATGGTAGATTTTTCAACATATTATCAAAGTTTGTGGTAGAATCTGCAACTTTCTCCCGCTGTTAGGGACAGAAGATATAAAAGGATGTTTCATGCATCATCTATCAAACGAATGATATAAGTGAATTTGGTTTAGCAAAAACTCATTAGATTGGTTTGAGAATTTCATTTTATGTGAGAGATTGCAGTCATCGTCTTCTCATTGGAATCAGGATAGGGTAGCCACTTCATTTTAAATGGTTTATGTTACCGCCACTCGTTCACATTCCCCTTCCATCTTTTCTCATACTAGAAACTGCTGCTTGTTTTGTGTGGAAAGTAGTAATAAAATGTTCCATGCCCAGGGGACAGCAGACGAGGTCGTAGATTCGTCCCATGGGAAGCAACTATGGGTGCTTTGCAAGGAAAAGTATGAGCCTTTATGGCTCAGTGGAGGTGGACACTGCAATCTTGAGCTTTACCCAGAATTTATCAAACATCTAAAGAAATTCGTACACAGCCTCAGCAAGTCAAAATCGACCACAAATGGTTCTAGAACAAGTACAGTAGATTCTGAGAACAAGAACAAACCATCTGAAACCGGTACTTCGGATTCAACTGAAGTGGGTTCTGATCTTCCGGAAGTTTCTAGAAACAGTTTAGATAGTCGACTAGAGAAATCTAAAAAGTCGAACAAGCCCGAAAAGTCTCGGATGAGCACTGACCGAGTCGACACATTTAGGAGAAAGAAGGGATTGGTGTGGTGATTTGTTATTACATGGAGAGCAGTTGAAATAAGTTGTGTTGTTTAAATGATGCATCCATTCCATAGCGTGTTGTTCACATAAATTATATGTTTCATTTTGTATGTATATTCTGCAACTAGGGAAAGTCCTGCTTTGTATTTCTAATGCGAAATCAGCTTCATTTAAACACGCCGGAGACCGGAGATCTTCGCAACTAGGGAAGAAACCTACGTGATCGGTGTTGCTTTTGAATTGCCCTCTAAAAAAACTCCTTACTGTTTGGAGTCATGTGTGCTGTGTTCCTCTCATGCATCTCCTCCCCGTGTTGGTTCATTTGTTCACGTCTCCGCCTCTTGTCCGCCTCCGCCTTGGCGGGTTGTTCCAAAAGCACTCGCAAGGCGGAAACAGTTTCGTCTCCGATGGCCTTTTCATCCCTTTCCTTTCATTTTCCCTCTCTTTTCTTGCCTTGTTTCTTTGGCCCGGTGGAGTACCAGACCTGGCATTCGTGTCGTGATTTCCGTGTTCATGTCGTTTTCGTGTCATACCCGATATTTTAACAGGTCGTGTCGTGTAACACCCGTTAAAATAAACGGGTAAAATGACCCGACCTGAAATCGTGAATGTATCTGGTGGATCTTGAAAAGCCACCAAATTTCCGGCAACTATTGAAGGTAAATCGTGAATGTAAATCGCCGTGCTCCTTTCGCCATTTAGGAGTAAACATTTGAATGAAATGTGTGGAAAGTATGTGAATTAAGTACATAATGTGACAACTTTGCAGGAAATGTTCGAACGAAATGAGTGAAATGCATGATTATGTTAAAAGGTTGCTATATGAACTTATTACATGGGAAAAAGGCCATTCAAACACTTCAAGTTCTGCATCCAATCCTTCACCATTCGATCTATATGCTATTTCAATTCTTCTTTACTCTAGCAGAATGAATTTCTTTCTCCTGTCTTCGTCACTGCTATCGATTTCAAATGTCCTCACAGCTCCATGCACAGTGGTCACCCCGCTTTCATCTAGACTGCAAAGCTGATGCCCCTGAGATGCCAACCGTGTCACAAGCGTTGCTGGGTTCTGGTCCAGCAGGCGTAGTAATTGCTAATACTTCTACGGATTTCTACTTCTTCAACTATACTTATGATACTCATAAGCTCATATTTATAAGAGCCTTGAAGAGGGAAACGATTTAGGACTCCAGGGGATTACTGCTGGCGAGGAAACAATTGTAAGGAACTTCATTTGGTAAGTTTGTGGTACATTCAGACTAATGCTGGAAGGTAGGCTTCAATCCTCGGAAATTCTTCCAAAGCCAATCTTGGCTTCTCCTACAAGATCTCAACATTCTGGCACAACATCATCATCTTGATAAAATGTTAATGATTTCCAAAGAGAAAAATGATGTTACCGAATCTAGTTAAAATACTCTGCATGCAATTGATACTAAGTTATGAAGTGTATATGCACAAAAGGAGAGTGTCACACGAATAAATTACAGTTTTACACGATGTCCTCCGTCCTCGTGAACAGAGGCTGATGGATAGATATACTGTATCTAGGTGAAACTCTGGTGATGCCTAATTTTCTGGAGTTGTACATGTGAATTAGACCAGTCGAGTCAAATACTTGAAGAGTATATGTGATATAAACAATATTGGAGACTAAATATTCTAAGATTCCAAGGCCTTACTTGTAAACTGAATTGATGACTGGGAAGAAGTTTCTGTCTTATGGAAAATCAACATCCTTCCATAAAGGAGCCGAATACTCATGGGAAGCAGCTCGACACATCTTTTAATTAATAGTTTGTCAAACTTCGGATTCTCTTCAATTAATTCCTCTATTTTGTTGCAAAGTTTCCTGCCATTCACGGGCTCAAAATAATTCTCAGCTCTTGAAGTACTTACTATTGAGGCAATGCATGAAAACAAGGCATATAGATATCAAAGTATGGACAAGCACGTTATTCATAACTTGAAAAAGATGGACAAGTAGCCTCAAGCATTTTCTTTCAGGTTATATATTGAAACTCTTACCAGTTTCAGTTTCAAATCTAAGGCTGCCTGCTGTCTCTGGGATGCAAAAAACTTGAGCGACTGAGAGAGAAAAAGAACAAGGTTCAAATTAGAAACAGATATTTACTATACAAAGCTCGAGAAATAGTACAACGACAAGGAAACAAGATCTTACTCCAATTCTCTGCATTTCAAGAGACCTATGTAATGCTTTTCTTTTAGATAGAAGATTCCCACATATTGGCTTAAAAGGCCGTCGGTAATTTCTCCCACGGTAGATAATAATAGCATGGCCCTTTTTTAGCTTATCCACGGAGACGAGAACCCCACCACTTTCTGCTTCAAGAAGCTTCGCAGTGTACATGACCTGTCCAAACAGTTTCTGCATTGTAATAACTTTGACTACCTCCCTGTGCTTCCAGTGCTGATGAATACCTTCCTTTACCCCATTAAAGACCCCACGCCTACCTGAAGCCAACATTGAAGCAATGAGATACGATTACAAAGACAACTCATCAACCAAGATAACTACCAGATTTCGATTTCAATTAAGGGTTCAGAAATAAACTAGTGTCCCCTCCAAACAAGCTCTTGAATAACACCAGATAAAGAGTACGGCTCTAATAGAAGATTTTTGAAAACGTCAATTTGACTAGGCAGCATATCACAATCAAAAGAAATTACACATAAATGTACAGAGAAATGAAAAGTAAGCAAAAGGTTAAGCCATGAGTGGGACTGTAAAAAGAATCCTAGCTCTCTTAAACGTCATCTGCAGACTGCTAAAACATCTCAGAGTTGGAACCCCAATGAGGCCAGGAGTTAAAGATCTATAGTGGTAAGTAATGAAAATCTGATTTAGTTCCTAGCTTTTGATATGCAAACCCTTTTTTTTTATTTGGATGAGAAGAAACACAAACCTCAATGCAAACTCAAGAAGAATAAAGTTTGGAAGAGCTATTGTTACACACTATATATATATCAAGATTAATCTCTTACTTTATTAAAATTTATTAAAAATAAATAATAAAAAAATTAAATAAAACCATGATGGTTCACCCAGATAGAACTCAACCATCCATGACAAATCCACTGACCCACAAAAAAAGAAAAATAACAACGAAATTGAAGAAAATGCTGGTAATATGGGACTAATGAGTGATTCAATATATAAACATCAAACCACAGATAATGAATGTAGGGAGAATAAAGTAGGGTTAGAGATAGCTATGTGTACAACAGACGGAAGTTTATCTTTACCAAGTACTAAGCAACTATGCATCTTCAGTCCTATCTTTCGGAAACATTCTCTCTCTTCTTCAGTCATCATTTCTTGGTCAACATCCTGCTCAGCCGGTGTCCATTGAGAATTCAACTTTGATAACTTATTTGTTGATTTCTCTATTTTTCTGTTTAGCTGAAAACCATAACAAACTATTATAAATGGAAAACATTATAAAAAAAGTGAAAAGTGGTAATGAAGGTTTCATGGATTAGCATCTTACAATGAACGCCTTGTGCTCTTGATTCCTCAGCTCCCTCCCCAGTCGTGCCTTTTCAGCTTCCAGCTTAATTTCAATGTCTTTATTTCTTCTTATAAGGTCTCCATACTCTGTTTGGATGTTATGGAATTCTGATAATGTTCCCACCGTGCCAGTACTGCCTAATGGTTCATCATCTTCAGAAAAAGTTTCAATTGCTTTCAGGCGTGCATGTTCTTCATGGAGTTGCCATCTATTGAGCTCTATTTCTCTTTTTGCTACTAAATCCGACACTCCACAAGGAAGAAAGTCCTTGCCTCTATAGAGTAATATAATAAACTTATTGCGCAGTAACAGAACTCCTCCTGTGAGACACTGCATTAGTAAAAATTGTCCTTGAGTTACATAATTAGTCAAGAACTTGAGATTAATTTTTAATTTTGTTGTTGATATTACAGCTTAACTGAATTTATGATAACAGAAAAGGAAAATTGCCAATTATGAGTTCTGATCAGGCGATATTCATTAAGGAAAATGAGCGGCTGACTTTTCCTCAAATGTTAGCCATTAATATACATCTTTTATTACCCAATAATGATAGGATGCAAAAATAGCGTTTTGATTGAGTCGTGGATGTCATGTATATGCATACATTTTCTTAAACTTGCCTTCAGCTCATATGCCATTTGCTCATTGTTTGTATTTGGAACTCCGAACTTCACAGCAATCTTTGCTATCTGACTTTTCTCCCACAACTTTAAGATGGCAGCAGCCAAGCCTTGAAGTTTCCTATTCCTTCCTTGAGAACGTTGAAAAAGGAAAACAAAATTAGAAAACATTTCATACATACAAATGCATGTATGCACCATCATGCATTGTCAATTATGTCTATTTTTATGTCAGTAGGAAAGGTAATACCTAAGACAAAATGAGTAGGCAATGAACGAGCGGACTTCCTCAAGTTAGTTAGTTCATCATCTGTTAGCTTTGATCTAGTGTTTGGTGGACAACGCCTAATTGGAGCCTTAAATCCAGGAACCACTTCTGGAAGCAAGTCCGCATCTACTGGCAAAGGCTTGTGCATCCACCAGTCAATGAATCGAGGTCCTAAGCCATCTAATAATCTATCTGCTTCCTTCTCATACAAGGACCTACTTGTTGGTTGGCAATTTGCATTGGTTTCTAGAAAGATTTGTGTAGGATCCCCTTTGTCATTCTTTTTGTTCAACTTTTCATCCACGGCACTTTCAAAAGTTTCAGATTGATAAATACTACTTTTTTCTAAATCCAGCTGAATGAGATCTGAGGATGATGTTTCTTGACAGCCAGCAGAGCGTGGGCGCCTCTTTGGAAAAAATTTCGAAGTTGATTGATAATTGCACCCTCTATAAATAACAAGTGAGTCTTTATTTCTCCAAACAACCATGCCTCCAGTCTTCATCTGTGTATGAAACATATGCACGTATATATAATCACCAAGAGAACATGTAATAACTAAAAAAACAGAAAAACAAATCCAAAGCAGTGCAATAGAGAACTACTGAACTAGGAATGTGGATCACTTAATATAATTCTCATAATGAATATATCTCATTCTTTTAGAAAAAGTTCGCCCCATAATATGCGAAAATAAGAATTAGAGCAGTCATATAAACACACAACGAAGTCCCAATAGGCGAAAGCCCAACAATGCAGGAGCTGGAATTGATATGAATCTCAATATTCATTTCTTCAAGCAGACAATTAAAAAAAAAAACTGAACATAAATATAACATGCTGCAGCAGGACAACTATATCAAATCAACTATATAAACCAAAATACGACACCATCTCAATCAGTTTAATTTGTTGAACTCAGGAAAATGTCTATCAACTGTCTGAATATATCATTCTGGTCTGCATAAAACAAAAAAGCAAGTAAAGGTAGAACATCAAACCTCAAGAATCTCTTGAGCTCTATACATATTCCGGCAGAGTGGCACGTCGAATTTGAGCATGGCGAGCTCATTCCCCTTCCAAATGAACTTAACATCATCAACAACGGCTTGAGTGACCCCGGCCTTCTTAACCTTGATCCATTTCCTCATCTTTGCAGCCTCACTTCTCAACCTCTCAAGCAACTCTTTCTCAAGGCTCAATTCCGCCGCACTCGCCACCCTTTCCCTCTTTACTCTCGGAAACACCATCCCTTCCTCCCTCTCCCACGGCATTTTCTTCCCGGAAATCCTCGAGTCGTCGGCCTTTCCAAGTCCCTCCAAGCAATCCCCAATTCCAAACTCACCAAAACCTCTGTGGGTTCCTACCGAATTATCCTCTTGTACGAGCCCCTCCAAGCAATCCCAAATCCTAAACTCCCCAAAACCATTCTGGGGTTTTTCCGGATTCTCATTTGGTCCAAGCCTCTCAATGCTCTGGACAATTTGCTTGATTGCTCTCTCCCCTCTAATGCCGACCAACTTGCCTCCTAGCTCCGAATCGGAGTTTTCTGGTTTAGCATTGCCGGGGGTCTTCCTGTTTCTGGGTTTTGAGAAGTCAATGACTTGGTGGGGTTGAAGAAGAAGCGGACCCTTCATCCATGGAGCTGCAGGCGCCTTAACGGAGGCGTCGGAGCTCGAAAAGGACTCCAATGGGGGCGTGGAATGCGGGGTTTTGGAGGGAGTCGGGTTTTGTGGAGGTTTTGGGTTTAAGGAAGATGAGATGGAAAAGTGCGCGTGAGAGGGAAGAAGATGGGCGGTGTTTGGGAGAGTGGAAAGAGGAGAGAGGAAGAGAGTGGCGGGCATAGTTAGCGTCTGAGCGACTGCGGAGGACAGGGAGATAAAGTCTCACCGTTTTCTTATCCTCTGTGTTCTGCAAAACTGGTGATGGTTTGATGATTGATCAATCGTTGGACTTACATTTCGGTTTGGGATTTTGGCAGCTTCTTTTTTTTTGGCACCATAAAAAAATTAGACATGGCAATTCGTGTAGTCGACATTAAACTCAACCTGTTTAACAATTTTTTTTTTATATTTTTTTTTAACAAACGACACTAAGGAGAAGGATAGACAGTAGGCTTAGCATCACAATTGGCTAATAATAATATGATTTATATTCGTTTTTGGTGAAAATCGAATATAAGACCTTTCATTTACAAGTTAAAGAAGAATATCACTAAATCGTAATACTAAGTGGCCGATCGGTAACATTGTTGTAGTAGTAAAATCGTAATACTAAGTGGCTGATCGGTAACATTGTTGTAGTGGTAAATTTAACTGAAGGAGATACAGGGTTGCGGTGAAGGAAAGAGAGAAAAAAGAGGTGTAAGGCGGGAATTTCAGTATGATTCAAAGAAGTCACAACTAAAGTCTGTTTATTTGACCTTCAAAATATTGTGGTGGTTCCAACGGTAAAGACATAACCCGTTTGAGAAGGTGCCTTTTGCAGGTCTGAGAAATAACCAGCGTCAGCATAACCAACAAGGCAAACCTCATTCTGAAGACCAAGGGGGTATGATCTATTCTGAGGTTCATAGAGATAGAATAAGTCCAAATTCGTAGTACATTTGAGGCAATGAAGGATGCCTTTGACACCATTCCGGTGTCGGTGTGTTGACGCATTGCTATATCTTGCTAAAATATTAACGATGAAGGAGATGTCTGGTCTAGTATAATGAACTAAGTTTTCGTGGTTGTTGTCTCTCTCGCTCAATCGATGAGAACCTTTGATAGCGGGCCTAACAACACTATGGCTTACCACTCAACCTTAAATCTTATAGCGACATCTATTGTCTAGATATGAGGTTGTGGTTTTTTTGTGGCTCTTGCAGTTTGTGCTCCTGGCAAACAACTACGAGGACGAAGCTCGTCACTTTGCTGGAGGTGACTTAAAAGTTATAACAATGCTTGTTTGTCTATTATTAGAAAATCATCAAATGGTGGTGCGGTCTTTTCTCCATGATAGTTCTACAACTTTCAAGGTTCAATCCTCATGAGTTCTACCTCCATGTTGGTTGGATGTAGGTCACTCATGGCATGTATGAGACTGTAAATGTAGAGCTGTAAACATTGCCATACAGAAGTCAAATGTTCTACACAACGTTGTACAGTCAACAGAAGCAAAGGTACAATCCTTTCAACTGTGTTTTGGTGAGAGTTTTTTCTCTCACACTCATTTCTACAATCCCCTTATATTTTAAACTTAAACCGCAGCACATCTCTAGTTTCACAGTTTTTAAATATAAAAAAAGAAAAAGAAAGGAGGAAGAGAGTTCAAAACTATTCCATTAATTTAGTGGAGAAGGGGGGAGTTTCGAGCTTAGAGCATTAGGGTAGAAACCCATCTACCTATCCACTAAAATATTGAATCACATGCGGAAAAGAATATCTGATTTGATTAAAAAAATCCTAATTCGTTCAAAGCATGCCACAAAAGTTTACTGCTACAGTTTATTCCAATGACTACATGGGCTACGGGACTTGGGAACAACTGAATTAGATATGGAGGAGATAAAGTTCCTCTTTGTGCTCAAAATATCTTCTCTGCTGGCTTCTATATACACGAAAAGACGACAGCCATGGAAACAAATCCAACCATCACGAAAATCATTGACAAACGAGAGCCGCAGAAAGCTAATCCATGCAGTGAGTGCATCATAAGACCTTTGATTCATCGTCCAAGGGGTCACGAAGCGTTCCACACATCCAATCCATCCATATGGTAAAATGGCCATAGTTATGGCGGTATGTAGTATGATGTATGGTGTGGTAGCCGGCACCCATGACAGGCCATATTTTGGCATGGATGCAATCGTGAATGTTCGCTGTCCATATGGCCTCGATAAATAGGAGCGCTATGTGGGTTGTAAAATGCGTTGGCACTAGAAATAGAGCTAAAACATGTGGAACTGCCTGCAGTATCCCATCAATCGGGTGAAAAGCCAAACCTGACATAAACAGATCCAAAACAGTCGAGCATTAGCAAAATAAGTAAGGAAAGGATTTCAAAAATGTGATGACAAGTTGAACTAGATGAAAATAATGTTAAGTTGAACTATGTTCATTAATTTAATGAAGTAAAGAACAGTGATTGTTTTTCCCTTGCATCACATTTGTCGGGAATAACAAGTGGAGTGGATCGGGAAACAAGTGACTCTTACAAGATTAAACTCAGGAAAACAAAACAGGAATTGTTCAAATGACATTGATTTTCATTAAAAAAAACTTAAAATGGCCTTTACTTGTGAAAAACTGATACTTTATTAACATGTCATAAACAAAAGTTGATAAGCTGTCAATCTCAAGACAGAACAGACGAAGCTCAAGCAGAATGCAGAACAATTAAACCAAGCACTATCGGTCCTCGGAGACCGCCACACTCAAATCAACATGAATACGAAAGAAAAAGGTACGTGAAAATTTTCTGGTCTGGGATTCCGATGAACTGAAGCACACAATAAGCCCAAAACAACCAGTAATACTATTCCGATGATCAGTATCGCATGAAACCACAACTTTGGTCCATGAACATTACCCACAAAATAACCATCACGAGGACTCCAAAGGAGGAATGTTCTTTTAAAATGGCTTACAAAGACATAAATCATTATTTGTATACCTGAGTTCTACCGAAACCTAGTCCATGTGTGGTGGATACATAGATTGTTTCCTACCTAATTTTGGAATGCCCTTCGTAGGAAAAGCATAATATCAGAAGCCTATACCATGCCAAAACTCAACTGGGTGATAACAAGGTTAATTTATTAGTCAACCAATGATCCTGGGGAAGAACTACAGGACATTAAAGTTCTTTTATCAAATCCTAGTTGGGGAGGAAGAATTTGCAGAGTGAATGAAAGATCATCATTAGCTTGTTAAGGTGAAAGTGCACAGAAAATCCTTCCATGTAATTTTCATGCTTCTTACTGATCCAGAAAGCAACTGAGAGTTGCAAAGTTGGTTTCCATAAGTACACTGAGAGTGGCAGAGTAAGTTAGAGCCAAAATTGCCATATGAAAGTGATTAACCATCTTATGTCACGGAAAAAGAAAGGAAAAAGAACAAAGAAATCAACTTTTTTAAAAGGGAAACTGTTATCCTTCTGCCATCAAGTCCTTGAAACGTGTTAGGGCGGGTAAAACAAACTTAAAATACAATGATAATAACAATCAAGATATATCATATATGGTCTTCCAGAGGAGAAAGAATTCAGGAAACAATGTCACAGAAATATGTAACCTCATCAAGTCCACCAAACGCGGATTTTACATATGCCATAACACAATCACACACACACACACACACACACACATATATATGCACTCATGATCCAAATCAGATAATATGCGAAAACATTCAAAATGACAAAGTATGAAAGTTGAGTAGTTTGATAGCTTACCAGCAAACGGAGAGAGGGTGTTCTGCTTGTTGTAGATGTGATGGGTAGCATGAAGATATTTATACAGAGGTTTTATGTCATGCAACTCCCTGTGCATCCAATAAATTCCGAACTCCACAAATACAAGATAAATTGCTAAATACAAGAGGTAAGCGGGCCAACCAACATCACTTATTCTTGCAAAGCACTTAGCCCAGCCATTTTCAACCATGTACTCAGAAACAGTTGGAAGAGCACTGTACCAAGGCATGGCCTTCATGGCAACATATATTTGCAAAAGCATGGCCTTATTAGAGGGAATGGCATCTGCAATGAGGAAACAAATAAACAATAACATAAATTGGTATTCATCCTAAGTTCCTAACAGTAGTTGTTAATACGCACGAAATTCTATGGTCAAGTAACAAAACATCATAGGATCCACAACCTTGTAACCTACTCAGTTGTAGTATGTATGCTCAATCTTTGTCAAAATTTAATCATCAATCAATACGAAAGAGAAAGTTCAGATCAGATCCATCAATGTACATCAGAAACAAATTGAACAAACATAGTCCATCTAATTTTCCTGAGATTAAAATAAACTACTCATAGAAAACAATATTGAAGAAAGAGAGCAATGAAAAAAAAAGTCAAACCAACAAACAAATAAACAGATCCAAAAGTTTTGAACCAAGCAAAAGCCAATCTGCTAAATAGATTTCCAAAATCACTAAACCTCAGTGAGACAGAGAGAATCCTTAATCCATACTTTGAAAACAAGAGTAATTACATAGAAATCTTAAGAAATCACATACCTACTCAAGAACAATGTGATGGTCTCTAATTATGTTTTATTTTTCTGTGAATTGAGGCGATACTCTAATTAATCTAATTTGATATTCAAACTTAGGTACAGAGAGAAAAGCACACTCCTCTAGCCATCTCGAGTACCACTGCTTTTTTTTAATGTTCCAAAAATTTTCATAAATCAATGAGAGGAGTGATATTCCCACTCAACAACCAACACTAGCCACCAAACTACAGACTCATATAATTCATCCCACAGCCAAACCACAACTTTCTTTTTTTTTACAGAAGATAACGAAAAATAAAGGGTGTATTCAATTGGCAATTTGAAAGATTTTAATAGATTTATAAATTCATGGATTTTTATAAAGTTTAGCTGATTGGTAGAGATTCTATGTAAAATTTGATTCAATTCCCTCGAAATCTCATGGGAAGATGTAAGATTTGTGAATGCTTAAAATACATTACAAAATCCCTCTAATTCCTCAAATTTTCAAAATTATTTAAATTCTAATTCTAATTAAATACCCATGAAATGTTATAAACTTATTTAAAATTATAATTAAATACATCAGATTTCTACGAATTTTAATAAACTGTCTTAAAATCCTAATTTAATAGTCATTAATTTTCAGAAAATTACTTAAAATTCTAACTGAATAATTTAGATTCATTAAAACCGCTAAAAGTCAACACCACTATAGAGAGAGCATTGGACATTGGTGATTGGTGATTGGTGATTGGTGATTGGTGTACCTTTGGGGAGATAAACGTTGCGTTTCAGGTAGTAAATGTACAGGCACCAAAGGAAGCCGGAGACGAGGTAGATCAAGGTCCCGCCGACGTAGTTGCGCAGCCACGTCTGGAAGAAGTGGGGGAGTGGGTCCCACACTCTATTGGGGACGATGGTGCCGAGCACAATGCGGTTGTAAAACGTCGTCTCCTCCAAGAACGGGTTCAGGTAGGAGCCCTCCATCGGCACGACACAATTTTTCCGGCGATGGGTCGCCGCCGGAGATTTGAACAGCGAATAAAAAGGGCGGAGAGAGAGAGAGAGAGGGGACAGACAGAGCGACAGAGGCAGGTAGGCTGCGCTGGAGGCGAACAACTGGTTCCGAGATTCGTTTGTCTGTTTTGTTACGGCATATGCTATATCATAAGCTTAGCTATGCGTGGATGAATTAAGTACGCTTTATTGTGCTATCACTTGATATGCTCAAGGGGCGGACTATCGTGCTTCATGTAGCCCTACCCCTACCACCGTTTTGTAAAGTTGGAGATTACATTCCAATCCTTGAAAAAAGTTTATTTTTATTTACATCCTTTGAAAATTGATTTTGATCTCATTTTATCTACTATAATTTAAAAGTCGTTATTTTATTTCCTGAAACTCAAAGTTTGCTCGACCTTACTATATTTTCATTTCTTTTGTCAAATTCGTTTGATTTTGGTTCTTTGCCCCTGCAACTTGATTTTGATCTTATTTTGTCATCTGAAGCATAAAAATCGTCATTTTACTTCATAAAGCTCAAAATTCGCTCCATATTGTCTTAATTTTGTTAAATTCTTCCAAAAGCCGTCAAATATGAGGATGTGGATCAAAAATTGCATATGTGGAAAAAAAAATAGGACTATAGTAAAATGGTAAACCAAAACCCAAAAGTAAGAGAACGACTTTTTGGTTTCATTTATCCTACTACTATTGTCCGATCTTGCCAGCAAGAATCCCTTCCTCTCTTGCTCTCTATCAACTAGGGGTGGGCAAACGGGTACAGGAATCACGGGTGGGGGAGGAATCGCGGGTAGGGGCGGGTAATCAAGGTTTGGGGTGGGTATGGGCCGGTTCCTAATTTTAAAAAAGAGAAATGGGGTGGGGCGAGGCTTTGAGATTTTAGGTTTGGGCCGATTCCAAAAGTATAGAAAAACGGGTACCCGAACCGGCCCGTTTGCAAAAATACCCCCTTGTTGGGTACTATCTCCTAGGCCCACTTCCTATTGTTCCTTCTGAGTCTCACTCTCGAACACTACACACACACACCTTACTTCCCCGTGTTTTCCCCCTCCCCTAATCTCTCGAACCTTCTCCCTCATTCCTTTTCTTTGTTTCTTTTCCCCTCATCTCTGCAACTCTCCTTCCTGGGCACATACACACCACACCCACACCCCATCGAGAAATGATATGATGCCGCTGCCCTTCTCCCCCACCAACTCCTCTGTCTCCTCATCCGATCTTGACACTGAGGTAATCATTTCCTTCATTTCTTCCAATTTCATCAATTTCTTAATTTTGATTTACAAAATTTATGAAAAGTTGTGAAATTTTCAATCGCAGGTTTGGCTTCTAGCACTCCTTGTCAGGGTTGAAGACGGTATTCGACCAGATCTCCCCGTTTGAGTCGTCCAGCTGACCCAAAAAATGTGGCTTCTATAATTTTGGGTGGAGGTGCTGGAACTCGCCTCTGTAATTATTGTTGGAAAAAGAGCAATTGACGGGGATGATGACCGGAGTGCCAGTGGGGATGGGGTCGACATCGGACACGTTGTTGGCGGAGGCGATCTGGGTGGGGAAGGAGTTGAGGAGGTAAGCGATGGAGGAGGGAGAGTTGTAGAAAGGAGGGAGGGACCAGAAGGTGAGGACCTATTGGAACCGGCCAGTTTCAAAAGGGTCGGGTTAATTAGGTCCAAATCTTATTTTGAAAAATCCAAAACTTGCCCCGCCCTGCCCCGTGTTATTTACAAATGGGTCGGTCTGGTTTCTTCAATTTTGGGCCCTGCTTGTGCCCACCCCTACTATTAACCCAGCCTCTCCCTCTCACTCTTTCTCTAAGATTGATTTGCTATCCATGGAATTGGAGCAAATTTTATTATGTGGGTATGATCTGAATGCACCAAACTAATCTATTTTATTTTTTATTTTTTTTCAATTCTCTGCAACTCAAGCACAACAAGCCAAAAAAATCACAATCCTTAATTTCTTCTTTTAAACATTATTTTATGACTATTAGATTTTGTCGCATGGTGGAGATTTATAATCAAATTCATCTCTACTATGTGTTAACATTCAACAATTCATACTGGAGATAAAATGACGACTTTTGAGTTTCATGAGGTAAAGAGGAATCGAAATCAAGTTCCAGGGACAAAGTGAAATCCAAATGGAGTTCCAGGGAGTGTAGCTAAAAATAAGCCTATAATATTACATTTTTACCCATTCATATCGACAACTTTAACACCTATTTGTCAGAAGAAACGAAAGCATGATAAAATAGAACAAATTTTATGTTTAAGAGAATAAGGTGGTTAATTTTGAGTGACAAGAAGTAAAGTAGAATCAAAATCGAATTTTAGATACTCACAGCTAAAAATAAACCTTCTACAAATACCAAAATTGTAAATGTCTGTCGCTTGTGCTACAAAAAATTGATGATGCACTACTTAAATGGTGAGGAAGAAGAGGGGTGTACATGAGAACGGATGAGGAAGAAGAGGGATCTAGATTCTAGATGGTGGGGAAGATGAAGGGCTGATTTGGTATTGCTGTGCTTTGAAAAAAAAGCTGCTTCTGCTGTGCTGTGAGAATAAGCGAATGTGAAATAAAGCTGTAGAGTGTTTGGTAAACTTTTTTGTAAAAATGATTTTGAAAAAAAAAAGCAGTATTATAGTGTTTGGTAAACTTTTATGTAAAACAGATGTGAAAAAAAGCCGGTTTTTCAAAGCTGGGTTTTGCAGCTTCTTGTTTTTGGCTTTTTTTCATCCAAAACTGTGAAAAAAAGCTGAAGCTGAATGTTTACCAAACACAAAAAAACTTCCAGCTTTTTTTTATACCAGTTTTTTTTTCAGAATCACCTCAGTACCAAACCAGGCCGAAATGTTGTCTTTATTTTTTTAATCTTATTATTATTATTATTATTAAATTGTTTTTAATGGTTTTAATTATTTTAAAAACACTTTTTTTTTTAAATTATTTTTATTATTCACGTGGCATTGTAGAACTCACATGTCTGTCATATCAACGCACTAGCAAAATAATCGATGAAAATAGTGAAGGACTAATCAAATTTATTTGCAACAACCAATTACAGGGACTTTTGACTGATTTTGAAATTGAGGGATCAAAATGAAAAACTAAGTTAATTTTAGGACCATTTGTGATAATTTTTTTTAATGTTTAATTTTTAGGGTTTAAATGGTCATTTTATTTAGAGTATATGAGTAATTAATATGAAATTTTTATGTGAGTTGTAATCAACAAAAGGTGCGAGGTAAATAAAATAACACTAAAGCTAAAATGATGAAACAATACTATAATATTTTTTGTCAAATATCATTTATATGTTTATGTTCATAATCAAATAAAGGGAACAATGTATAAATGGGATTAAAATATCATTGAAATTTAACTACACCATACATGAAATATTATACAACAAATTATGGATCAAAACCAAGTAGCAAAGGGGCAACCCTCAACAAAGGCTCCAATGTGTTAGGTAAGAATTTTCTAGCAAACAAGAAACACACTGAAGTTGTATTGCCATTATACGTGCATTTTGATCCGAACCGAATCCGATTCAGAAGCTCATTCGAAATATCAATCCATCCAAATTTTCCAGGATGAGGACCACCTCTTGACCAATCCACCCAAGTGACGCTCCTCTTTGAACTCAACTCAGTGTACAACAAGTTCACAAGTGTTGGAATATAGTGCTCATCAATGTAACAGGGAGGGTTGCAGTACTGTTGAAAGATCGGATAATATTTACGATCAGAAACGATGTGGACGGCAAGCTCACGGTGCACTTCGAACCACTGAGACCCCTTTCTCCAATTTGTGATGTTTATCATGGGGTACATTTGAGGGTTGTATCGGCCCCGGCCTGGCTTTCTAGGGTCATCAAATGAGTTCAGGAAGCTTTGGTTTGAGTTGATGAGGTAGTCATATGCTGTTGTGAAGTTGAATAAAGGGATGCAGGATTCAGAAAGCAGCACAAATCTTTGGTTAGAAATGTCAAGAAGTCCATTTGCTAAGAGGCGTCTCTCGGCATCTAACATTGTTGATGTTCCCCAATAGACCGGCTGCAACCAAATGAATAGTATTGGTCTCAAATGATTGTTACTTTGGATAATCCAATGTGATGTATATATAGCAAAGATTGTTTAATTTCTTTCTTCTTTTTTGGTCAGACTTCAGAATACAGAAACTTAATCTTCACCACAATAGTCTAGAATATATGAGTTCATAGTGACGAGTTTGGGTTAATTGTAACGTTCAACAAGATGACACATTATGACTTGAAAATGACATGAAGTGTGCAGGTTTGGGTTGATTTTTGCTTCACTCAGAGACAAATATATGACACTATCCACACTCTAAACAACAATAATTTATGAAGATCTTATCTTTTTTAAAACGAAAATAACACAGAATTCTGCATTTTTATGATATGTGAATGTCTAGTAATTTAATCCGAGTGATTTTTTGAAAAATAAAACACTAGCTAGAAACGTGTCTGATACCAATATCTAAAATGAAAAATGTCTGTAATATACATTACTATCAAACACGAGCATGACATGTTGACAGGACTTGGATATATGAATACTGCAGTTCAAAAATAATATCGATGTTAGATCAATGAGAAGTAATTGCATAAATGATTTGTATTGCATATTAATTTGATCAAACATGTTAAAAAACTTCAGTTATAGAAATAGAATCTTTACCACTACGGTGGTTTAAGTTTTCTCACCAATTGGGGGATTTTAAGTTCAACTCACATAAACGGCGAGTTTGAAACTAAAGTTAATGTTGGCTCATTGCGTACTTAGCCCAAGCGCTCCCCAATATTATTGTATGAGAAATAATGAAAGGAGCTAACCTGGCTATGAATTCTTCTACCGTGGAAGACAGAATCTTTAGGCAGTGATTCATTGAAATCAGGGTGTGCGTGCACAAAAATGGAGTATAGTCCTTCATGTCCCTTGAAAAACTTCTCCCACAAGGGAGACAAAGGTAGAGGTCCCTTTGTCAAGAACATGAAAGCAACTTTCGGAACAAGCTTGTAAGGCAAATCTTGAATTCTAGGAACCATTGATGCTCTCCGAAACAACTCCTCGTCACTCATATTGTGTACGAGGAGGTTTTGTTCTGTCAGTGAAACACTTGTATAGTTAGATGTCCCATTCTTGGAGAAAGATGGTATTAGAAATGGTGGTGGTGGTGGAGGCGGCAAGGGGAGCAGTTTTGGTGATGGTGGAGGAGGCAGCGGTGGGAGCAGTTTTGGTAATAGCGGTGGCAACAATTGAGCTTGAGGTGATGATGATTGTAAAGGAAAGATATTGTTAATGGAATTTAGGGAGGCTTGAAAAGTAGTGAGTGAGAAGCTCTGGAAATATAAGGTAACTATGATACCTAGTGACAAACCTATACCAAAGAATAGGAAATGAAGGACATGGTTTAACTGGATTAGGGTTCGAAAGGGCCGGAAAGTTGATTGAATTTGGGGTTGCTCGTGACTCGTCATTGTCATTGGGCAGATAGGAAAAAAGAGATCGATCGAGGAAGGAGTTTCCTGACTAGCTCATCAAACTGCTAATAACAAAGTCAAGCTGAACGCTCTTGCAAATAGGCTTTGTGGGGAAGGCAATGCATGTTCTTAGTGGACTTTCTACATCGTGCTTCAAAGTTAATTAAGCAGGAGATTAATAACATATTAGCCGTAAGTAATCAGTAAAGACCCTTTCGGAATTTATATCAGTTGGAAATTAAGTTGTCCAAGAACTTGAAGCAACTTTTAACTTGTGTAATCTATGGGTGTTGACAAACCATTCCTTCAACACCAAGCAACGTAATCAGATAATTTTTTTTAAAAATAACCTATGCTTGTTTTTGAATTGACGTCCCATGAAACACCAATGATACTTGGTTTTGTCCAGCGGTTTATGCCACCTAGCCCCATATAACAAACAAACGAGAAGCCTAGAGAGAGGACCAGCAATTTGTTGCTAATCCAAATTATAAATTTATAATTAAAAGTTAAAATCCACCAAATATTAACAGGGGCGGAGACCGAAAACCTGTAGGCAAATGTTATTCTCTTTGTATTTTGAAAGGTCGAACACGTTGGGTTGGAGTTGACAAATTAAAATGGGCTTGGTCGTGGTCCAACAATTCACTATAAATAGTGGAAGTCACCAAACAATATGACACACATCACCCAGAAAGCACTGCTTAAATTAAGCAGCCTTCTAAGTGAGGATCCTTGTCGGATCCCTTCGTAAGGATTTCGGAGATCCTCAAATCAAATTCGTTCATTATACATTGTGTAGTCAGAAATTATTGTAAATTTTTTTTATTTAAAATTGAATATAAACAGTATCTGATAAAAATTGGCCACATAATGTATAATAAACCGATGTGATTGGAAGATCTCTGGATCCTCTCTCTCTCTCTTTTATACTCTTTCTTTTGAACGGCGACCGGTTTTTAGGTTCTCAATTTACTTCTTATTCTACAAGTGGGGTTTGGTTATCGTCCAACAATTCACTATAAAATATTGAATTAGCTACTATCTGTTTATATTGACTAATTAATATACACGTATAAATGTTTCCTTCAGGGTATTCTACCATTTGCATATGCATGATGGTTTGCTTGAAGCACAAAGTAACAAGTTTTTTCAATTAATTAAACATCTCTTCAAAGTTATTTAGTACTAATAGAAGAGAATGCTCTTTTGGAATAATTGTGCATCTTATTCATCTCTCACGGAGGGGTTTATAAGCTATTACAATCATATCAATAAGGAAAGAAATAATTTACATAAAATCATATTAAACTAAGAATCCCAAAATTACAGGTATATACACAAAAAGTCAACACTCCCCCTCAAGTTGGTGCATGTATGTCACACATGCCCAACTTGTGTAGGAAACTTGAGAACTTATGACTTGAAACAGCCTTTGTGAGGATATCTGCCAACTGATCTTTCGTTCTTATTGTCGGTACCTCAATTATTCCCTTCCAATTTCTCTTTGATGAAGAACCGGTCAACTTCAACATGTTTTGTTCTATCGTGCTGTACTGGATTATGTGCAATGTCACGAGCAGCTTTATTATCACAAAACAAGTTCATAGGCTGATCATGTTTTATACCCAAATCCCTTAGCAGAAGCTTAAGCCATAAAATTTCACAGATCTCTAAAGCCATACCTCTGTATTCAGCTTCTGCACTAGACCGGGCAACCACATTTTGTTTCTTACTCCTCCATGTAACCAAGTTACCCCCAACAAATGTAAAGTAACCTGATGTTGAGTGCCTGTCATCCACAGATCCTGCCCAATCTGCATCAGTATAACCTTCAACTCTAAGATGATTATTCCTTTTAAACAAAATTCCCTTGCCTGGGCTTCCCTTCAAATATCTCAAAATCCTCATCACTGCATTCATATGATGTTCTCCAGGATCATGCATGTATTGACTCACTACACTCAAGGCATATGCAAGGTCTGGTCTTGTGTGTGCCAAGTACATTAAACGGCCTACTAACCTTTGATATCTTCCTTTGTCAACTGATACTTGATTAGAATCAACACTAAGCTTCAATCCTTCCTCTAATGGTGTAGCTACTAGCTGACAAGCTGACATGCCGGTTTCATGTAGCAAATCCATAATATACTTCCTTTGAGACAAGTAAATTCCAGAATTGCTTCTCGACACCTCAATCCCTAGAAAATATTTTAGGGATCCAAGGTCTTTCATCTCAAATTCTGTAGACAAGTATCCTTGAAAGGCCGCACGTTCTGCCGGATCATTCCCTGTTACAACCATATCATCTACATACACAATGAGTGCAGTAAGCTTCCCATTTTGTCTTTCCAAAAACAGAGTATGATTGGAATTACTTTGTGTGTAACCAAATGCTCTCATAGATTTTGTGAATCTTCCAAACCATACTTGAGGGGACTGCTTCAAACCATACAACGATTTATTCAACCTGCATACCTTTCGTTTGTATTTATCCGGAGCACTACATCCTGGTGAAAGATCCATATAAATCTCTTTTGTCAAATCTCCATGCAAGAAGGCATTCGTCACATCAAACTGTTGTAAGGGCCAATTAATATTTGCAGCCAAGGATAACAAAACACAAACTGTGTTGATCTTAGCCACAGGGGCAAATGTATCTGTATAATCGATTCCATATTTTTTAGTGTACCCTTTTGCTACCAGTCTTGCCTTGAAACGATCCACTGTCCCATCAGCTTTGTACTTGACAGTATAGACCCATTTGCATCCCACAGGTTTCTTGTCAGCTGGCAAGTCTGTGATTTCCCAAGTAGCTTCTTTTTCAACGACTTTAATTCTTCATTCATTGCTGCTTGCCAACGTGGATCAGCTAAAGCCTCATGCACACTGTTAGGAATAGATACAGTAGATAATTGAAACACAAATGACTTACTTGATTCTGATAGGTGGCTAGTAGACACATAATTACCTAACGGGTATAACACATTAGATTCTTGGTTGGGTCTATTCACCGGGTACCTAGTTTTGCATTTAGGATCAGCTTTGTAAGTAAGTTTAGGAATACCTCGGTTGACACGGTTAGGGAGACGATGTGGTGGTGGTGCATTCGGGATGGAAGACGATTGATTATGGTTATTGGGGCTCAAGGGTGGTGAGACCGACTGTGAGGTAGCTGGCCACAATAAGCTATCCAATGGTGAGGAGGCTGGCAGCGAGTTGTCCAATGGTGAGGAAGACAATGAATTTACCGGCGGTGTTGGCTCATCAACATTGTTTTCATGTGAATGATCACCACTTAACTCCAAGGCATTACCACTTAATTCCAAGTCATTCACATCATTATTTTCTTGTGAATCATCACCACTTGTTTCCAATACATCACCACTTAAACCCAAATGATTCACATCATTAGTTTCTTGTGAATCATCACCACTTGTTTCCAATACATCACCACTTAAACCCAAATGATTCGCATCAGGAATAGTATAATCAAGAGTTTGAACTTCTGTCTGATTCTCCCCCTGAAGTGTAGACTCGGAATGGGCAAAGTACATATCGTTTTCATGAAATGCAACATCCACAGTGACAAACAACTTTTTCGTCGGAGGATGATAGCAGCGATATCCTTTCTGATTAGAGGCATACCCTACAAACATGCACCGTAAGGCTCGAGGTTCAAGCTTACTCCTCTGCTGTTTAAGGAGATGAACGAAAGCCACACAACTAAACATGTGAGGTGGAAGATTTGGAACTGCAGGAGCATCAACATGTGAAGAGAGAGCCTGAAGAGGTGTCTAAAAATCAACTGATCGGGATGGAACGCGATTAATGAGATACGCAGCCGAGGTGAGAGCTTCTCCCCAATAGGATAACGGGAGACGCCCCTCGAGTAAGGAAGCACGGACAACCTCCAGAAGGTAACGGTTCTTGCGCTCTGCAACCCCATTTTGTTGTGGAGTGTATGGACATGTAGTTTGATGAACAATACCATGATGATCAAGAAAGGCACGAAGTTCAGAGTTCACATACTCGCCACCATTATCACTCATGAGAACCTGTATTTGTGACTTATACTGCACTTGCACCATTTTGTGAAATTGTTGGAACAAGGAAGTAACTTCACTCTTAAACTTCATCAAACAAACCCAAGTCATACGTGTGCAATCATCAACAAAAGTAACGAACCAATAAGCACCACCAAATGTAGTAGTTTTAGATGGTCCCCAAACATCAGAATGAATTATCATAAATGGAACAGAACTTTTTGTCAAACTAGACGGAAACGAAGTACAATGACTTTTAGCTAGTTCACAAACACCACATTTAAAACTAGAAACGTCATTCTTAACAAATAGGCTAGGAAACAACCTCTGTAAATAACCGAAAGAAGCATGTCCAAGTCGACGATGCCACAACCAAATCTCCGAAGCTTTATTCTGCTTTCCCTGAGACCCTTCCATAGTAAGAGCTTGATTCAACATCTGGGTACTGTTCGATATTAGCTCTAAGTAGTAAAGCCTCCCTTTTCTGATACCATAACCAATCGTCTTACGAGTCCGAATATCTTTAAAAACACAAAAAGAAGGCCAAAAAATAACAAGACAATGTAGGGCGACGGTTATTTGAGCAACATATAATAAATTATAATCAAGAGAATGAACAAGAAGCACGGTATCAAGATTAAGGATATCTGAAAGGGAGACAGCGCCTTCCCCAATAATGGGGGTAGGATTACCATTGGCAACATTTACAACAGTTTTGGTGGATGGTTTTAGGGTTTGTACCTGTCTAGAATCACAAGTCATATGTTTAGTAGCACCGGAATCAATTATCCATGTATTATTCGTAACAGATACAGAAACCTTTAAAGCTTTACCATCGTTGTTTGTATGTTCAGAAGCTACCTTTGCTTTGGCAATCAATGCACACGACTCATTACAGCGGGGATGACGAGTCCAGCGTGTCATTGATCTGCGTGAGTTGAGTGCAACGTCTGAGGTGATTAATAGGGCCAAGATTCCAAACCAACTAGGTCAACAATGTGAGATCCCTGGAACAAAAACAAACAGTAACACAAAAAAGGACAACCTTTTTTTTTTCTTTTTTCTTTTTTCCCCATTTGTTTTTTTTTCTTTTTTTCTTTTTTGTCTTTTTTCTTTCCTTACTCCTGGGAATTCCTTCAGAACATGCAAAGCAAAATAAATGCACGTGGGGACTTCCTTCAAAACACGCAATCAAAAAACAAATGCAGGGATCATATCAAATCAGTTTAGCAGAACACAGGTTGGGCTGCAGATGGTACGATGAGTCAAATGCGTAAACGCGAGGAAGAGACAGGTCGGTTTCTGGTGCAGAAGAAATCGTGGTTGTCAACCGGGATTTGCAACGACAAGGTTTCTAGATTAGGATCTCAGTTTGTGGGTATGCGATGCAGCAACAGATGGTAGTGGGTGACTGCAGGGATCAGCTCAGTGAACTCGGATCAGCAACGACAGCGTTGCTCGCTGGTGTGACGGTGCGCTGCATAACTGGCTGCGCAACTGGCGAACTCGGATCAGCAACGACGGCGTCGCTCGCTGGTGTGACGGTGCGCTGCACAACTGGCTGTGCAACTGGTGGTTCTTGGTTCTGCGCACAATGTGACTTTTTTCTTTTTTCTAACCTAGGCTCTGTGCCAAGAAGAGAATGCTATTTTGGAATAATTGTGTATCTTATTCATCTCTCACGGAGGGGTTTATAAGCTATTACAATCATATCAATAAGGAAAGAAATAATTTACATAAAATCATATTAAACTAAGAATCCCAAAATTACAGGTATATACACAAAAAGTCAACACTAATGTGCTATCTTCCGCATTACTTAATCCGGCATGTTTATGATTCTTGTCAAGCTGTTAATCCAATTTTTGTAAACTAAACTAATAAGAGGATAATGGGCTGCTGCTGAAAGTTTGTTTGACGATACTAAAGTATCTTGCCACAGTTCTGTAATCATTTTAAGTGATATATAATTAATTCTTGTTCTTGGAATGATATGCACAAATGTCGAAAGAAATAATAGGAAGTATTATAGGATTCACGATTTTACATATTTGTAAGACTTAATTTTAAATTATAATCTGCTCTGATACCATATTAAATTGTAAGCGTTCAAACTAAAAACAATTAGAGGAAGTGACAGAAGATTATTTGAACCACTAGGTAGAACTTTCTAAGCCCACTAGATATTCCCCGCCAAACCACAAATCCTGCTCCTCCTTGCTCTCCAGGGAGTCCACCCCACTTACTCAATCGAAGTACTCATTCCATATCTACTTCATTAATATCGGCTGCTCGCGGTGGCTTGGGTCCCCGAGGCACATCTTGAGCACATCAGCAGCATTCACCCCACCAACATTTTGATCAGGTGACTCAGTGAAACTCGGCTCCTTGGCCCTCCAGCCCCTGATGGGACTCCTCCTTTCTCTCTTCCTCTTCTTCTTTCTTTTTTCTTCACCTCCTCCTCCTCTACCTTATCTTCCCTTACCTCCTTCTTCATTTGAAGCTCACTTGCCATTTGCCGGGTCAAAACTCCATGCCCACTATGGAATCCGTCGGCCTTCATCATCATCATCTTTCTTTCTGAGCTATTTTTGTTTCCTCCTTTGCTTGATGAGCTCACGGTCTCCTTATATTCATTTTGTTTTGTTTGTCACAGAGAGAGAGAGACAGAGAGAGAGACAGAGACAGCGACAGAGTGATTGAGTCTGGATGAGCTTGCTGGGTATGTAGCAGCTATATAGAGAAGAAGATAGCTTAATTTGAGCTTCTTTGAGCACAAAAGGGAGTGAAAAGGATTCCTCTCTTATATACACGACTCGCCTTGTCAAAACTGCATGGCCACTATGGAAACCATTAGCATTCAACATCATCCTTCTTTCTGAGCTATTTTTGTTTCCGGCCTTGCTTGAAGCTCTCTTTCCATTCTCCTCTTTCATTTGAATCTCTCTTGCCATTCGTCTTGATGAGCTGCGTTGATCTTCCTCTTTGCACTTCCTCGCCCAAATGTGTTTCCTTCTGCTGACTGACCTGTAATGCATTTGCGACAAAACAATGAAGCACATGCATAATCAAAGTAATTATAAAATGTTTCAGACCTAAAAAAAAAAAAACACATAAAACTTGATGATATATACGATCAAGTAATCTGGTAAATCATCGATTCGATAGAAGATGGATGCCATCATTCTTAATATGCACATCATTTGAAATAAAGCTTCATCCCGATGATCAAAAGGTCTTACTGAAAATTTCTGCAACAAAAACAAAAATAAACACAAAAATAAACTATATATACGTAGTGATGATTGTTTAGCTCGTATTCTGAATGGCCTCGTTGTTATTAAATCATTAGTTTCTAATATTCTATAAGTAGATACAGCAGCCTAATTAATTTATTTAGAGGGTGAAACATGGCTAGCATTTCCGTAATGTTATGGACATAATGAATCATATCAGCTATTGAGATATATGTTTCACAACATATTTATAAATTTGGTAAAATTAGCTAGGTACGAAATTTATTATGTTGGTCTGGCGTTGAGCTTGGTTCTTTGTTTCGTTTTTGGATTCTTGACCCTTTTTTGTCACAAAAATGATAATAATTAATGATATGAGTACTATGAAGAAAATCTAATTAGTTTGTATAAAAAAAGTTCCATGAAACATTCAACTTACCTACAAATATCACGAGCAACAAACTAAATCCGACCACAGACCAAGGGTGAAAGATTTGAGGGATGAGTGACTTTCAGAGAGCAAGCTTTTCCAGATGTGAACGGCATGAGGTGAGAACGTCAGAGACTATGACCCAGTTTGGTACTGTGAGGTAAAATAATCAGATTTGGAGCAAACCTGTTAAATGTTTGGTAAATTGAAATCAGCTTTGGGCCAAATTCCCATATAGGTGTTTGGCAAATATGTTATTGTAGAAGTGATTGAAAATATGAAGCTTACCTACATATACCATGAGGAACAAAAGCAACAAACTGCAATCGTCTAACCACAGGTCAAGAGTGAAAGATCTGAATGATGAGCGATAAAAGGAATGAAGATTAAGGATTGGTAGGAAGTAGAGACGATGACTTAATGGAGCGAGCTTTGCTAGAAATCTTCAGTGGCGGAAATGAAGTGGATGAGGAGATAGACTAAGGCGAAAGCGAGCATTATATTTATAGGCCTTTATGCACATTGTTCAGTCTTCGGTTTCTAAACATGTTCTTTTTCACGTGAAGTATCAGTGACGAAATAATTCACGATATGATAATTTAGTTTAACTAATCATACCGTACGTGCCCTAATCTCGGTGTGGTAAAGTCTATATATGTAGCTACTAGCTGAGAGATTTTGAATACAGTGCAACATATATGATAACTTCCATTTCTAGCAAGTTATTGTTGTTAAAGCACTTAGGGTTTCTTTAATTTGATTACTTTTGGTAATGCCAAAAAAGATAATAAAAGCCAGATATGTGCTAGCATGGTGGGTGTATATATATATATATATATATATAGTATGATTAGTATATGGAGGCATGGAGAAGTGATATTTTTTTTTAACAAACAATATTATCTACACTAAGGGGAGGGGGTGCACTTAGCCTCACAATAGCTAGCAATAACGTGGTTCAAATTCGTCTTTGGCAATAATTGAACCTAAGACCCCTCATTTGCAAGTGAAGATGAGTATCACTAGACCGTAGTATATACTAAGTGGCATGGAGAAGTGATATTTGTGCTGATTGGATTGCCAAAATTACCTGTTTTGCAGCATTGTTATGGGTTTATACATGAGCTTGATGGCCCTCTTGATGGTATCAGTAATGATCTAAAGGACCACCGGTTGGAGGCGAAATATTTTCTATTTTCAAGTTAGAAATCTCATTAATAAATATTAAATTTCTATACTTAAACTTGATGTCTAAAATGTAACTAATTCTGTATGAAGTCACGTGCTAACAAAAATATGAGTTTCTTAATTATTGTATGATTATTAAGTAATCAAGTACTTAATTATAAATAAAAATTAAAACCATTTCATCATCACACACATATTACACAATGAAATGGTGTATTTTGGTTTGGTCTACTATGAATCTATGATATTCAAATTTTTACTCAATGTGGTGACCGCGTGTAAATGGTGCAATTAGCATAGCTAACTTGCAAAGCGTTGTATTGAGAAATGTAACTTGCAACGCACGTAAGTTGCCTCCGTGGTAAGGTTGTTTAAAATTTGATTGTTGGAAGACCAAATTAATGTGTTCGGGAATATTTAGCATGTTATGCTATTACAGTTTTGATTAATGGATGATTTAGGTATCGTAGACCTATTGGCCGGGTATTAACATTTTCTTGTAGATAAACAGCAGCATATAGGAGGATGATGCAACACTAACACTAAGAAAATACTGAAACAAGTAATTGAATAATTAATAGTCATTTGACAACAAGGTAATAAATCAAAAACATTAATAATAAACCACCAGCACAACATATGTTTAGCCTCTTACGGCCAGGGTTTCGGGGAAGAATTATCTCCAAAATTCCAAAAGATTCCGTCCCATGCATTATTGTGCCCTAGATCATCCCCCGCATCATCATTATTTACAGAAGGAAAAGATGGATTGTCAAAAAAATCACCGTATGGATTCCCAAGCCCACTAGAAAAGTCCCCGTCAAACCACAAATACTGCTCCTCCTTGCTTCTCCAGGGAGTCCACCCATACTGACTCAAATTAAGTACCGATGCCATGTCTTCTTCACTAGTTTCGACTGCTGGCGGTGGCTGTGGTCTGACAGGCACATCTTCAGCAGCAGCAGCAGAATTCACCCCATCAGCATTTTGATCAGGTGATTCGGTGACAGTCGGCTCCTTGCCCTCCACCCCCTCCTGGGTCTTTTCCTTTTTCTCGTCCTCTTCCTCATCTTTTTTCTTCAACTCCTCCTCCATCTTATCTTCCCTCACCTCCTCCTTCTTCAGGCGAAGCTCTCTTGCCATTCGCCTTGTCAAAACTCCATGACGACTATGGAGTCCCTCAGCATTCGTCATTTTTCTTTCTGAGCTCATTGTCTTCTTATTCATTTTCTGTTTGTCACAGAGAGAGAGAGTCTGGATGAGCTTAATGCGTATAAAGCAGCTATGGAGAGAAGATAGCGTAATCTGAGCTTCTTTGAGCAGAAAAGGGAGTGAAAGTGATTGCTCTCTTATATACACACAGCTCACCTAGCTGTTAGGGTTTTGATGAAAAAAGATATATTTCTTTGTGGAGTTTTTAGAGTAACTCTTTTATCGAGAAATTGATATCCCTTACCCAAATATGTCGCTATACTTTAGACTGGGTATGTAGCTGTTTAATTGCTTAAGTTCTCAGATTCAAATACCTACGAATCAACAGTATTATCTCGAGATATAACATGATAAAAACAGTGGACATGCAGCCATGCCACGCGGACTTACTCCATGCAGAAAATTACAGTTTCTCTTTACAACATTGCAGTTTCTTTGGGTTGTAGTGAGTGCTTTAAATGTTCACGTTTCCCCCCTCTTTTTCTTGTCTTTTTTTCCCATCTGTGCGTGTTTTGCATGCAGCCACACTGTAATTACGTTTCAAATGGCAGTTTCATTGTGTATTTAATTGCATCAGTTTCATTAGGAGTTTTTTTAAAAAAAAAAAGTAACGTTCTCATCTTCCGTCAATTGATTTGAGTTTTGGCTTCTTTTTTTCACTTCTCTGGAGGATGAATTCCAAAGCAGACAGAAATTTCTGTTTCACCTTCAATGGAAAACATCTATCAACTAAATGGATTTGTAAAGTGATATGACTTGCTGGTAAATATAATTTGTCAATGGGATTTAAGTGTTGCATACCTAATAATCATTAAATCTAATACCGTGGAATACAACTTACATGAAATGAGTTCACCGTCACCGTTTCATATATGTCATTCTCCAGACTATGGTTCCCAAGTCCGAGTTATGGAAGCCGGGGTTCTGGGGCCTGATCCTGGGGGCCAAGGTCCCAAATTCGAATCGATCAATGAGTTTTGTCGAGGTCTAGAGCATAGGAGTCCCATCCTGAGTCACGCCAGAAATCCTCGTTACTATTATGGTGCAACTTAGAAATGGAACTTTGACATCTCCAAATTTTATGCATAATCCCTTCTCCGTTGTAAATCCCATTTTAAACTTGTCAAACAAGATAAACTAATTGATCGATTCTGCTTGAAGCAATTTAGAACTACTTGCAGTGATGTGTGTCTTTAGTAACTTAAGATGTCAAATCTGGAACATTAGATTTAGCTAGTCTTGATCTAAATTCATTTTTTTTTTTTGGACAAAGCGATGTCGAATTTGTACAAAAGTTGTGGTATTCAGACGAAAAATCACAAGGAATACATATTAGTACTAGAAAGGGGACATATTACAGAAGAAAAAAAACGACCGAACTATCATTTACGTCAGGATTTTCTCTCCCAACTAAAGATCCTTCCGAACGAACGACAGAAAACTTCAAGGCCAGGTTGGCAGACCGAAACAAATAAGGCAGCAAAACAAGTGCCATATGATATGATAAGGCTGCAAAACAAAGAGTAGGCAAAGCAAAGTTGACTTCAATTGATTTATGGGATAATTAAAAACTCAAGCTCAAACATTTCTGACCAGGACTGGAGAATTAGAAATCAAATGAAACGGCAAGGGACTCGTAGCTCAGTTGGTTAAAAGTATTCTCCCTTGCACCCTAGGGCCGAATTCAAAAGAAAAGATTTAATCACCATTTGCAAAACATTGAGAATTATCCTCAATTTCTCCGAAAGTTACCAATGTCATGATATGCCAAATCAGAAAAAAGAAAACAAAACAATAAAGCTTATTGTAGCAACAACGCAACTAAAGGGTTCACTTCTTCCTAAAAATAGCAACATCAAAGTGTTTTCACTGCACTTCAACAGTATTTTCAATTTAATTAAAATTCCAACAACCCACAACCAATTCTAATCAGAATACAAACCAAAGTTTAGCATCCCAAGAATCAAAATTCTATCTGTAATCCCAAAAAATTGCAGTACAAGACCAAAATAAAAACTTGCATCAGGAAACTGAGACAAAAAAAATACAGAGACGAGTTAAAGGGAGAGAGCCTAGATAGAGAGTGACCATAGCCAAAAATTGCAGAGAAACATTTCCCATTTGGGGGTTTTGGTGTTAGATAGAGCCCACTACCAAGCAAAAACGAATGCACACAAAATCAAACCGAATTCCATGAGAACCCGAATTCCATGAGAACCCGAATTCCATAAGAATAGAATTTGGTCATGACACAAGATAATTGACACCGAATAAGCTTTATCCATACCAACACAATCCAACATAATTGACACCGAATAAGCTTTACTGCAGCACATACGGTTCTCTGCAGATATCCATAAAATTAATGTTAATCTGCAAAAGATATAACACAATCTCTCAAGACTAGTGGCGAAAGAACAGATTGTTTTGCCATAAAAAAATCTAGCAAAAATGCTTGAGACAAAGTATAGAAAGGATATTTCCCCTATTATTTTTCGCACCTTTTATAGTGCGAAAATGAATCCAACATGATCACCCAAGTCAAGCACCTTCGGGCACATCTTCGAAATTAATAGAAAAATTCAAGAGGCATTTGCGAAATGTTGCCATGGATCCTCTACATGTTTGCTTTCCTTTCCCACCTTTCCTTTGTGTCAAGCCTAGCAACACAGTAGCATTAGATAAAAATTCCAATATACGAAATAATATCTTTGGTGAATGATAACATTTATTGCTATTTTTGTTATACATATGGATATTACTAAGCATGCATATCATACCCCCAATGTAACTTGTGGCTCTTCTTTGGAGCCCGGACTGCTATATCCTCATGCTGTACAACAGAACTGGTTTCATTCTTGTGGTTCTCAGAGTCACAGACAGTTGAAGTTTCAAGTGTTATGACTGAATCTTGGTTTGCAGTATCTCTAGCAGCCAGGTCTATGCTGTGAGATTTTCCTTTACTACCTGCAATACCTCTAAAATTAGACACAAAAAATAAACTTGTACAGGAGAGATAACAAACATGACTGAGGAAACCCAGGAACCTTTTGGTTTCTTTCCAATCTTTGATTTTGATTTTGATTTGATCTGTAACCTCCTCCGGTGCAGCTCCTATAATGTTCATGAGTTTAAGTATCTAGAAGCAATTCAAGCGCTAAACAAAGATAAACGAAAGAACATCGGATAAGTGGAGAAAGTAATTAATGCCCCTTCAGCATCGTAAGTTCCCTCCAGTGTCTATTGTTACTACCCCAAAGGCTGAGGATCTTTTAATAAGCAGTCCAAAACCTCAGGTGACAAGATAGGAAACCAGAGACCAGAAAATATCATGAACTTTTAGCAGACACATAAATACTTGCAGCTTCCTAACTTGTGAGTATACCACCACCACTAAAGAGTGGTGAGCAAAAACTCATCTTTAAATGAAATCAACAATTACCCAACCCAACGAAAGCTCAGAGGCAGCCTAACAATCAAGCCAAACTAAAATGGTGAAAAGATGATAGAACTAGCAGCAGCTACAAGGACCCAATTAAACTGATTGTTCCATCAGAGCTTCAAATAACAGAACAAAAAATGCACAAACAAAACAGAGACCAAAGTGGCGGTGGTGGCGGTGGTGGCGAGAGTACCTGGAACTTGGATAGCTGGGTTTGGGTGAGGGATTTGGGCTTGTAATTGGGCTGCAGACACGGCGTGGATGCGATTGCTGCTTCCTTTCTCTCGTCTTCCTTGTCTCCTTCCTTTCCCATCCCCGCTTTTCTTCCGCTTCCTTAATTTCTTTGGGTTTCGTACGCCCTTCCTGTAATACGCGGATGCTTATTGCATTTTCCGGGTAATCGGAGTACTTGAACCACCCGACTTATTTAGAGTTTTTTTTAATATTTATCAAATATAGCCCAAAATTAGTCCGTAATTTAAAAAATGTTAGCTTTTATAAAAACTTTCAAATACATCCAAATTCCACTTATATAGTCATAAATACCCTCAGTTTATATGAATACTTAGTTTTTTTTTATTTTTTTTATTTTTAAACAAATGGTATCATTTACACTAACTAAAAAACTTCTTGTGCAATAATCAAGAGTTGCTCTCACTAATAATTTTTTTTCTTGTTTTTTTATTTCTTTTCTAAACGAAGATCAAATGTTTCTCTCAACTTTATTTTTTAATAAATAATAAATAAATAAACTTTAGTGAGAGCTCTAGTTGCTGGCATTCTTGCAGCAATATTTTACTTTGTGCTTAATTCGTTTACTCTTTACAATGTTCTTAATCCTCTCTTTGTGGTAAAACCTAATTTATTAGCATGAGAATTTTGTTGGTTAATTTCCTTAATTTTTGTCTTGCTCAACATATATGCTTTTCTTAATTCGGTAAAAAGCTAGTATGTAATATCGTACTTGAAAGGCAGCTTGGAATTATGAAACGGTCCTTTTTGTATTTATTTTTTCGTGCTATATTACATATATGAAGAAAGATTTAAAGATCACAAGGTTTCTTTGATTATTTTATTAAAATAAAAAATTGAGAGAAACCTTTTTTCTTCGTTTGGAAAAGAAACGAAAAAAAAAGAAGAAAATATTATTGAGAGCAACACTTGATTATAGCAATAGAAGTTTTTTAGTTAACAATTAGTTATTCATATAAACTAAGGGTATTTGTGTCTATTTAAGTGAAATTTTAGATATATTTGAAAGTTTTTATAAAAACTGACATTTTTTAAATTAAGGGTTAATTTTTTGTTATATTTGATAAATTCTCGTTTTTTTAAACCTCACAATGAACTAGCAATAATATGGTTCAAATTTGTCTTTGGCGATAACTGAACTTAAGACCTCTCACTTACAAGTAAAAAAGAATACTACTGGACAGTAGTACTAAGAGACTATTTAGAGGTTTTTTTTTTTTTTTTTTTTTTTTTTTTTGTTGAGGTATTTGTTGTTTGCCCCCGAACTTGTACATAGGTCAATTTCCCTCATGAACTTTAATTTTAGCCTACTACACCCTTGAATTTTTATAATTGGCCAATTTCCCCTAAAATTTTATAAACAGCCAATTTCCCCCCTCGCGTTAGATTTTAAAATTTTCACCCAATTTTCATCCATCCAATTTTTCATTCTTTTTACCCCCCTCATACAGTTGTCATGCGTTGTATGCGCGATCAAAATGGATGGAAAATTGGATGAATTTTTTTTAAATCTAACGTCAAGGGGAGAATTGGCTATTTATAAAAGTTCAGGGGTAATCAACAAAATTAAAGTTAAAGGAGAAATTGGCTAATTATAAAAGCTCAAGGGGGTAATCGGCTAAAATTAAAGTACAAATGAGAAATTGACAGCTCTATATAAGTTTGGGGGGGCAAACTGACAAATATACCTTTTTGTTTTGTTATTTATTTATGTTGGATTTTTTTTAAATATATATATATATATTTTTTATACAACCATATTTACACTAAGCAAATAAATTAAAATCAAGCTCATCATTCGTAAAATTTGAACATACCTCTCACTTACAAGTGAATAATAATACAGCTAGATCCTAATATTAAATGGCTTGTTTTCAAATTGTTATTAGCAATCAAAATATAACAAATTTGAAGGTCTGGAAGATCGGATCACTCGACGATCCTGATATAAAACTAGTTCACCCAATAGACACACGCCCGTATTTTGGCCCATCAATCACCCCCTAGACCCACCTGATCAGTCTTTAACCGAACAGTCACTTGGTCCGGTCGTTCCAAGTTTAAGGTATGTCCTCAAAGTAGTCTTCATTGTATGAACATCTACACCTTTGCCGTCTAGGATTATCTTAGATTGATTAACTTATTAGATTTAGTGAATCTTGAATTAAAAAAAATAATAATGATAACTTGCACACTGAATCACAGAAAAAGCTTATCCCTCGTCATTCAATACTAAGCGTCATTTTGAGATTGTTGTTTTAAAATATAAAAAAAGTTGTTTCTGCTGTACTTTAAGAATAATCACTGGTAAAATAAAACAGTTGAGCGTTTGGTAAATTGTATTTTTAAAAGTGGTGTAATTGTATATAATGACAAAAATGGATATGGTAGTCAAAGTGGTAGCAAATTTGGCGATGACAGCGGTGGTGATGGTGGCAGCGGCGGCGGCAGTGGTGATGCAGTGGCAAAGGTGGGGGTATGGTGGTGGTTGGGGCGGAAAGGTAACAATGGAAGTGAGGGCAACAACAATGGTATTGGGAGTTGTAGTTGTGGTTGTGGTGGTGGCGATAACAATGGCTGTGGAGGTGGCAAAAAAACAATGGCGGCAGCGGTAGTGGCAACAATAGTAGTGGCAATGGCGGTGGTGCGGTTACGATGGTGGTGATGGTAGCGGTGGTGTTAGATTAGGGTTTGTAATGGTAGATCATGGCGGTCATTTCGTTTACCAAGGGGTAAAATGTGTGTAGAAGGTTACATAATGTCATTTAAAAAAATTCGTTGAAGCCTCTACTACTCTTTTTATGAAAGCATGTTGCTTTTAAACCGGAAGTCATTACTTTTAAAATAAACAGACTATTTTATTTTTACCCAACATTTTTTTATTGTTTACCTTTGAAGTGAAGCAATTTTTGGTATAAAAATAAAAATACCAAACGGCCTCTCCTCATCCGATACCAAGACAAGCATTTCTTTACATGTTTTAAGGTATGGGGTAAGGCTCTTCACAAGCCTTTTTTTACTTCCCACACACTCTCAATTTCTGAATATTGGATCGAATGAATTAAAAAAGATCAAAAGACAAAAATTAAGAAGGATCTAAAAATTTGACAATTACGAACAAGAGTGTCAAAATTCCTGGTAGAAACTAACATATATTATTCACAATTTCACATAGCCCTCATCACCGAGGTGGTAGTGCATTACAGCTATGGAAATCCGTAGACGCAACATTTTATCTGGTTACAATCAAGGTTCAGTCTCTAAAGACAAGACTTCGAGAGGCGGGAATGAACTAGTCCGCAAGGAGGCGATGGTGTCAGTGTTTGTTCTTGTCCAGTTCGAATCACATCATAATCAAGTGACAACGCTAAGAGCACGCTCTATTTCCTCCAGTGAACGCCCTTTCGTTTCAACGATATTACCAGCTATGTACAAGACGGCCAGAAGACAGACGCCAGCGAATCCAAAATACACTCTGCCGATTCCAAACTTAGTTACAAAGCTCAAGAAATAGAGGCCTATGACAAAGTTTGAAATCTGATGAAACATATAGACACTCAGTTAATATATGAGACAAGAGAGGTGAATCAATGAAGAATAAAAAGCAATGTGAGCATGATATGCATCTTTTTCTTTTCGGTTGCATGATATCAGTTTCTTCTTTCATTTTCATTCCGCAGAAAACACGTAAAGGTTTACACACATGCAGATATGTACCTAGTATCTACAAACAGATAGGCACAGATATATACATTCCGAATGCAGGTCTAGAGACAATAACAGTCGTCTAAAAGCGAAATCATTATCCTTTTGCAATCAAGTTCTTTTGGCTTGGACAATTTAATTATCCAATAATTTGTCTTGCTTTCTCCATCTAAATTATAAATAAAAGGCATGATGAGGTAATTAATCGAAAATCTTAGTCCATAGGGAATCAACTATTACCAATAAGCTGTTGAAATAAACAAACAAATAAGACCTTCCCAATACCACTAAAAAAAGGGCAACCCTTAGCCAACAAGGCTCCCCGCTTTGCGAGGATCGTCGGGGGGTGTTTGGAGCGTCTATCGTAATAACATATTTCCTAACACCAATGTATACACGAAAATTCCAGTATCCAATGAAACAATAACACGTATACAAAATAGTATCAAGTGAAATTTCAGTGTCTACAACCACTTACCCAGTGCATGCCCAATGACAAGGAAACTGCTTTTGCTCTGATTCTTGAAGCAAAAATCTCTGGTAGAAGAAGAGCAGGCACAGGGCCAGCGCCAAGTGCAAAGGACAATACATAGCTGGTAATACAAAATGAAAACCATGGTTAGATAGGAAATTAAATTTTAAACGGGAAAAGAGTGCGGAGATCTATCTATTAGTGGAAGCCTCTAACTTACAGAACAGTTCCAGTGACAGAAAGGGGGGCAGAATATGGAGCCAGGGCTTTCCATGTAAAGGACAACGAAAGCAGCAACATCGAAGCAGCCTTAACAAATAGAAAAGAAAGAGTTCTCGGTATACATAAGAGAGAAACAAAGAACGTAAAACCATTCATCATAATTCAGTTAAAGCAGCATAGTAAAAGTGTTTTCTGAATATATTTGGACCATGAAAATTATTTTGTTGCAAACACCACCTACTGACGAAGCCACTTAAGTTCAGTTTACAGGACATAGAGGAAAAACCGAGTGTCCCATTTTCCCTCTAATTTTCCAAGTAAATAAAATTTCAAGGCCTTATGACATAACAGTGTGATCTCATTGCTATGTATGCAGACAATGAACCTGAAACTGTAGGGCACACACGTAGTGCACTTGGGTTAGTGCAGACTGCAGACAAAATACCTATACTCATTTAAAAGTGATGCAATCAATGTGATCTAATTGCAATCCTTCTACTTATCCGAGTACAGAACCCTACAAGCCCCGGATACATTCATAGCTTTCTTGCAGCCACTAATCTCAAATTGCTAAAATGGTCTGGCTGGCCAACCCACAATGTACTATTCATTTACGTCAAGCAAAGAGAGAGATTGATAATGAAAATAACCCTACCATCCCACCGAAGCTTCCGAGTAGAAGACTCTTCCTGCCCTGTTTGTCCATCAATGAGGATGCAATAGCTGTGCCTGAAATGAGACAACTTTTGGTTCTAGAGAACATACCATGGCAAATATATATATATATGTATATATATATTTCTTTTTCCAAACTTCAAGAATAAAGATAGTAAGAGCCAAACCCAAGACATTTGCTAATCCAACCAGAGCACTTGCTGCAACGTCAGATGTAATGCCAGCACTGCGGAAGACAGAAGTAGAATAATAGACCGCAGCATTTATCCCAGCCATCTGTTGTAAGAAGAAAAGTGACACGCCCACACTAACAACTGCATAAAGACATGTCAGCAGAGAAAAATAACGCATCACATCTCAAGCATCACTCCTGTGAAATTTAGGCAAACCTTTCCAATAGCGGCTACTAAACAAATCAAACCAGCCCGCTTCAGGTTCAACAGAACCTTGGGCTGCTGATCTCAAGTCATCCATAACCTCGGTAACTCTTTCCTTTCCAAATAGCGTTTTTATAGCTTTTTCAGCTTCAGAAAATTTTCCTTGCTGCAAAAAAAAAAAAAAAAAAAAAAAAGCTTAGCATTTTCATCGAAAATAATCATGAAAGGAAAATCAAATCAAACTAACAGCTAAAGAGAATGCAATGAAAAAGCAGATATAACATCTGTGCAGATGTTTGATCAAACTGTGTTGAAAACCTGGAAAAGCCATCTTGGACTTTCTGGTGAAACAACCATTCCTAATGCCAAAAGAACAGATGGTACTACTGCAATACCAAACATCGTTCTCCACCTGATAATATAAATAATAGAGTAAAAAGAGAGAGAGAGAGAGAGAGAGAGAGAGAGAACTGACATTTAAAGATCAAGAAGACTTATACTACTGCTCCCCGTCAAAGAACAGTACTACCAAAGTTCATAAACAGGGTTTTATATATTCACTTTTTCCAGTTGAAGGCACAATGATTTAGTATACACTGAAGATATTCGTCCTCTGCCAGGAGAATATCCTTCTGAGATCACAAGATTCTGAAAATGGAGTAAAGTAACTAAGATTGTGTCTAGAAAATTGATGGATCAATCTAGCGAGGAGGTTAGATTAGCCCCGGAAACATAAGATCAGAGTTGCCAACCAAATTTAAAAAATCCAACACGTTAGACTTTTATTTTAGCCCATTTGAATAAGAAGAATTTTCTATTTCTCTACTGGTTTCTGGCTTCAGCAGAGGGGCTCTTTACCAGAAAATTATATATCAGACTCAAAAGTGAACAATCTATGTACTCTTCATTTATAACAGAGGATAAGTATCCAAATCGGAGCCTGTTATTACCTAAGATTTGTACTTCCTCTCTTTCTTGATAATGTCAAATTTCATTCGGACAGAGCGACGTTTACGAATACATGTGCTTTAGCGTGAACATGCACGCGTGCGCACACAAACAACACATCCACATATGTCTGTGCCCACACATAAACAAAACCGCTTAAAAGAAAAGAAAAGATGCAATGATGAAATACCATAAGGGATTTGCTGCTAATGGTAATCCAGCCACCATTGCTACAAGAATCCCAATACATATAAAAAGCTGATTTATAGATCCAAGGGTACCACGAATTTCAGTTGGAGAGATCTGAACATTAGAAAATATGGTTGGTGAGTGGTACATTTACAATGCCAAATGCCAACAGATTGAGGGTGGGAATATATAAACAAAAATAGTACCTCAGATATATAAAGTGGAACAATAGCAGATGTGATGCCAATTCCAATGCCAGCAAGTAAGCGGCCAACTATCATCGTTTGCACACTCTGGGCTGTGGCACTGAAATATTTAACAAGTCTATTTATTAATTTCTAATATTCATATCACTGATCACAACCTTATACTCGTTGGCAGTAGACAGACCACAAAAATGCTCCAATTGCTAGCGGAATTGCATTTAGTTGAAAAGCCTTAGTTCTGCCGAACTTGTCAGCCAATGATCCACCAGTTAATGATCCAACTGTGGCACCGGCTAGAAGTGTGCTAACCACCCACCCTGCAAAAGAGATGTATATTGGTGTAACAATGAACTAAACAATCATGGGAGAAAATAGCATAAGCAAAACAATCCCGAAATCTATAGCATAGCTAAAACAATTCATTTACAAAATGATGATAGTACTAGATAATATATTCCTTTCTTAATTTGGAAATGTAGTCCTCAAGCAATAGGAAAATGGTGCAAATTTGTTTCGTGACACACTAAGATAAGATGACAAACAAGGAAACTGTACCATTACTTGATTCAAGCTGTTATTCACATATTTAAACGACCAAATAGTGGACTTGCCTTGTAATACTGCATTTTCCGCAATACCAAGATCAATTGAAAGGTACTCAAGAGCACCATTTACCACCCTGCAGAAAATACAGACAGATGCCACACTAGGCCTCAGACACTATCAAGTTATACGCTGATTTGGGGAACTACTGTAGAAAGAGATATAACAAGACCTCTCAGGACTTGCACATCCTGTGACCGACTGAAAAACAATATCTTTAAATGATAAAACCTAAATGACTCATTAAGAATAGAGAAGTCCAGAACAAATCAAGGAACATGTCTTTCAGTAATCAAGTTAAACCGTACCCCAGATGATAACCAAACAAAATAGCTCCAAGACAAGCAACACCAACATACGGCAATACTGTTCCAGAAGCCTTCCCCTGAGGCTTGGAGGGTATAAGATTCTCAACGTCCCCATCTGCATTTTATAATACTAGTAAGAACAATATAAATCAAATTTCAAAGCATAATGGCCGAGCTAGGTATTGGATCTGGTTATTGACCCCTAGAAAACTGATACATTCCAGGGATAATGCTAAAATCCTAATTAAACATCATCAAAGAAGCATCCAGATTGACTAAATAATATTAATTACATAGAGACAGTTCTATGATGTGGAAATGAATTTTTCCTGGAATGAGCATAAGCAATAGAACTACAGATTTAGAACTCAGTTTTTTCGATAAAACTTGGGATGTGATATCCACACACCTCATTTTACTTCTCACACACCTTTTTAATTTTCGGCCGTCGGATCGGATGAATTGAAGAAGATCAATGGACATAAATTATCAAGGGGTGTGTGAGAAGTAAAATGCGGTGTGTGGATAGCACACCCCTAAAACTTTAGTAGACCAATCTCACGTAAATATATTAACCCAAGTGGCCAAAATTGTCAAAAAACGGCTGTTACATCTTACGCATCCCTTTGTAAAGGATGTAACAGTTCTAATGAATGATATCCTCCTCCTCCCAGTCAAACAATAAAATGAGGCTAAGCAAACCAAGAAGGTTATATATACATTACTAAGCAGTTACTAATGACAGAGGCAACAATACCAATTCTGAGATCTCGCTTGAAAATAAAAATGGTGATCAAAAGTTATTATCAAACCATCTCCAACACTTGGTCTAAAACCTAAAATTTTTTGTTCATAAAATTTAGGTTTTAATCCAGAAACAACTTTTCTGCTCCAACCCTTCTGGTCTAAAATTTTATTTCTAGATTATTAAAGAATGAATTTAGGCTAATTTTTTAAAAATTAACTTTTAAAAAAAATTATGTACACTATCCTAAATTAATTTTATGAACATTTTAACCTAAAAATATTTAAATTCCGATAAACATTGAAAAATTACTAAACCAACACATGAAACTCAAGATACACTATAGAAGAATATGAAACACATGATAGAAATGTATAAACACAAGACACGTGAGCAAACACATGGTTTTGGAAGATGTTAGAAAGAAAAATTGGAAAAATTGTAGGAGAAAAGTGAGTTTTGTGTCGATGTTTCAACAAATATATAGGTATTTATAGAGTTTTTGGGTGAATTTTGAGTTAAATAATTTTTTATAATTATTTTAACCGTTGAATTTAAATTTGGGCCATTAGATCTTTTTTTTACCGTTAGATTTGATCATATTCGATCTCAATCATTGGATTCAATAAATTTATAAATATAAAACAAAAATATTAACTAAATTAAATGTGAACCGTTGGATAACCAACATCCTATTTGAATGTGAGCCGTTGATTAACCAAAAGAGTCGTTGGACTCAATTTTATTGGCAGTCAAGTGGAAGACACACTCATGTGGGTGGGGGCTCCACCACTAATCTTGACCTAAATCCTAGCCTAAATCTGGCATTTTTTTAGGTTTTAGGTTTTAGGTCCAAATTAGAACTTGGGTTGGAATGGATTAGGCTTTCTCAAACTCTGGGCTAAAACTCAAATGTCCACTTCTATTCCCCCCCCCCTCAAAACTCAACCCAACCCAAGGCTAAAATGTGGCCAAAAACCTAAAACTCAAATAGAAGCCAAATTTAGCCCACGATTAGTGGGGCTGGCCCACTATATATGTATATTTTATTTAGTTTTATATTTTTAAATTCATTGAATCAAACGGTTAAGATCTAATTTGATGAGATTCAACGGTAAAAAAACAAAAATTAAACAGTCCAAATTTAAATCTAACGGCTAAAGTAATTAAAAAAAATCTTTCATTTATTTCATATTTTTTTCATAGTGTTTAACGAGTTTCATGGTGTCGGTTAGTGATTTTTCAGTATTTGTCAGAATCTAAATATTTTTAGATTTAAATGTTCATAAAATTAAATTAGGATAGTCTACATAATTTTTTATTTTACAAAAGTTACTTTCAGAAAAAAATTAGTCTAAATTCATTTTTTAATAATCTTGGGCTAAAACTTTAGACCAGAAGGGTTGGAGTAGAAAAACTGTTTATGGGTTAAAACTTAAATTTTCTGGACTAAAAGTTTTAGGTTTTAGGTCAATGATTGAAGATGTCTTAGGAGGAATAAAAGGGGAATTACAGGTTTTAGACCATGGGTTGGAGTTGGCCTCAAAAGGTAGCATATGCTCTAAAATGGTGATCAAAAGTAAAAACAATGCACATAAAAGCGAAAACGAATAAGCATGATTGACAAACCAGAAGCCTGAGCCTGGACTGATCTGGCTTTCAAAGTGGCCATGGAAATCCCATCAGACCCCATTCTAAGACCTGCACGCTTGGCTCCCGTCACCTGCGCCGCGGAACGGAGGCTCAATCCACCGCAGCAAGTTCTCCTCTCTGCAATGCATAGATTCCTCCGCCCTGTACTTGTTCGGTTTCTCAATTCTCCAAAACCCAATACCCTTTTTTGGTTTTGCACGTCAAACCCCAACTTCCCATTTACGGAACCATAGGTTGACGCTTGCATTTTTACCTGGTAAATCGTTAGTGATTAATCACCCACCCCATTACCAAAAAGTCAAAATAACCAAAACCCATTAAAATTTTACAGCATAACACTCAAAATCCAAATCAAATGTGATTTATAACCTATTTCAGCGCAGAAATTATCAAAAGTACGGCAAAGTCATTGAAGAACAAGTAGAACAGAGCATAAAAAAAATTTCAAGAAATCGATCAGAAACTAACCAATATTGCTGGTAAATGAATTGTACCAATGCCATTATTTGAATGATCTGTAATAATTACCAGATTGAAATTGAGCGTATGATGAGCAAAACCCAGAAAGCGATCGACGAATCTGTGATGCTCTGCTTTGAAACTGGGTTCTTTGTGAGAGAGTATCGTGAAGTCGGCAGAAGGTGAATTGTAAAAAGGTGGTGGCACTATTTACGTACAAAGCAGTTTGCCTCCAAAAACAACAAAGCGGGTGAAGAATTCAACACCGTTACACTGCTTTCCCATTTCTGATATTTTTTTTTTTTTTTTGTCTTTTCCCCTCAAATTTGGCAAGCTATTTCTTTTCAGTTCATAGTTGCTGAACTGATATTTTTTAGTATGTGGTTTATATTTGTTGTCAGTATTTAATTGATATTTATCAATACGTTGTCGATAATTGATTTTGACCTATTCGACGATTAAAATTTAATTTTAGATCGCTTTAGTCAATAGAAAAATGTATCATTTGTACTATATTATAATTGTATTTTCAGGTGATTTTGACCTATTTATTTTCAGGTCATTTTAAAATTCCTTAGTAATTTTAATTTTCTTCGTCCAAACATAATGTAATAGTTTGTGGAAGAAATGAGTTTGATTTTTAATTTTAATTGGAGTTTGATTTTTTTATTTGTATTTGGATGATAAGGAGGTGGGATTTCGGATCAGATTTGAGTGCGTAGGGATGTCGTGGATTGCACGTGGAGCCAGAGGAGTAGCTTGTGGCATTCGTTATGTGGCCTTGTTCTCTCTCGTCTCCATCGCAACTAGGAAATACACACATGACGCATTCACTGATGCACAAAAGTAATTGTTTATGTGGGTGGTATGATTATTACTTAAAACTCTTAAAATAAAGTTCAACGGAAAGAAATTTTATCGATAAAATAAAAGAAGTCACACTAGTCAGGGATGACATACACACATAAACCTAACTCCTCATAATACAAGAAAAAATGATTTTAAAAATACATAAAAAAAAGGGACATAAACCTTACCTTTCTATAAACGAAAAACAATAAAGATACAAGGAAAAGAGGGGTGCCATGAAACCTAACCCATTTATAGCAAAAACCTAAAGGTCTGAACTTGCAAAACAGATCAAACAACATCACATGATTAAGAAAAAAAAGAAAGTGAGACAAACCTGTATGACAAGATGCACATTAATTGAGAAGCAGAAACCATGAAAGACAACATACTCTGAAAACAAAGTTGAGCCACCAATAGAGGAGAATCATGCCGTACCAAAGTTGGAGAAGACAAGCCCATATTAGCAAACTTGTCTGCATCAACATTTCCTTCGCAATATATGTGAGAGGTGTAAAAAGTCATCTTCCGAATACAGTCCAAACAAATGAATTTGTTGGCGTGTGTGTAACAACACTTGAAGGGCAGTCTGAGATTTGATTCTACTGTCGTTAAAACAAGCCTTAACTTTTTATCTTCTGATTAGCCACCTTAATTTTTTTTGTTGGGTAAATAACTAACCACGTATTGAGCTGATACCACAGTTCATGTAATCAAACCCAAGTAAATATAAAATGAAACCTCCAATCTGAAACGATACAACACAGGCTAGGAGTTTAACAAGATAATTTTAGGTAGCTAACATTTGTTTTCTTATACAAAGGGAAACACACTTCGAGTTTAACAAGATAATTTTGTGAACGCTAACAATGCATGTTCAAATCAATTCGTCTTGCGTTTAAGCACAACAAAAAAGATAACCGACTTCTTTGACTCAGATATTGAGATTTGCTCGTCAATTTTTTGCTGATACAAGCTGAAGAGTTCATCTAAGATTTCTTCTCCAAATTGTTGCTTGATGAGTCCCTCTGTGGCAGCTCTCATCGTAGATGCACTACGTTTTGCAGCGCCATGTTCCGGGACATGATAAACTAGGGTTTCCAGAGCCTCTATGCTGAAGCATCCATTTCGTTCTACAATGACTTCCAGTTCTTGAGGAGAAACGCAGTATGAAGGGATGTTAAATGAATCTACCTTCTCTTCACTAACTACTCCCTGTTTGAAGGAACAACACCATATTATAGCCCAAATGCCCTCCAATGTAACAAAATAAAAACACAATCTTAATTATACAGCCATCTATATAGAATTAAGATACATATCCGTTTAGTTAGCACACATTAACTAAATTTGTTCTTCCGATTATAACAGATAAATTATTAGATGATATATTATTGTGATGTAGTTAATTTAACTACAATATCAAACATAGTAGTTGTATGAGTATTGGTTACCTTCCTAGCCATGTCCATGAGGCAAGATCCTAAAATGTCAATAGTCACATTTCCTAGAGAGTGAGAACGAGGGGTACCATTGTGGTGTCCTAAAAGGGTAAGCACTACCAATCCTCGATGCACAGTCTCTAGCGCCCTGGCATGGAGGAAACACTCCATGTCCTCAGAATATTGAGCTTGATAAGCCTTGACCACTTCGTCTCCGGAATTTGAGTAGTGGATTCTTCCTTTATTCCAAGCTCGACTGCTTTTCTCCGTTACATCTTTTGGTACTCTAGAAAGCCAATGAACGGCTAACGACGAGTGAAAAAAGTGAATGGAAGCCTTAGGAAATAAGCGACCGTAGAAGGAACCTGGCACACCCGCTGCATAGTAGTTCCTGTTCCGAGGGAGGGATTTGAAGAGCATGTTAAAATCATTTAGGGTGTGATCATTGAAAAAAGCTTGAAATTCGGGGATTTGGGAACTTAGCCCTCGGCTTTGATACTCGAATTTCACAGCTTCAAGTATGTTTTCAACCGATAAAAAAGTATTAGGCCCAACCGAGCAACCCAAATCTGCAATATGGAAGGTGTCGCAAGGTAAGCAGATGTCCAGATCAAGATTTTGTTTAATAGTCTTGGTTAGAAGTTCTTTGGCAGCATCAACAACTACTTTCTACAAAAGCACAAAAAGGAATGGAAAAAAATTATCATCAATGAATAGTTTAATTTGCAACTTCACTACTTGAACGCATGAAAAAAAAGCATCGTGAGAATTTCCTAATATATACTAGTAAAGGCTACATGAGCAGAACCTGGCGTATCGAGTTCTTGGCATAGCTGTTGGGGCCATCTCCGCCTGTCATTGGGTAGGCTTCAGAAACATTACTGGAATCCTCCATTGCAGCTGCCATCTCTCTCGCTTGCTCTTTAAACTGGTTACGGGTATGTGGATGGTACCGTGGGAGTAGTTATTTAAATATGCAGTTTGCTGGCTACACCTTCACTCGATAACCCAAAGGAAATAATAAAATACTAATGGAAAAGTCTACGGTAGCTGGTAACGATGACGTGTTCTGATGCGTCAGAAAAGTTTGAAAAGTCATTGTAATACTACTAATCAACAGTTTGCTACCACTTGATAAACTATTGCATAAATTTATTGTAGGGTAATGCTAGGGTGACTAGATTTAATAGATAAAATTTTGTAAATCAAATGATATACAGGTTGATGTTTCGATTATTATTTAAATGTTGATAAATGTGCTCATTTCAATTGCTGACACATCTTTAGTTTGCAAAATTTGTCTACAAATTTAATCTCCCTATCATTACCTTTATTGTAATGTTACTTCGAAAATTATTTTGTTTTTAAGTTTCTGTTTTTATTTTTGTGTTAAAAATAAAGGTCGAGGGTGCAAATTTTCATATAAAATTTTGTATTTCTAGTCATATGATCGAATACATTAATCGGAAACAATACTCTAAATTAAACGGGGATGTATAAAAAGAAAAAAAAAGTGTGTTTTCAATAGTAATCAACTTTAGAACTCTATAAAAGGTTATATAAAGGAATAAATAAATGACAAATTCCTTATTTTGTTCAAGTTGAAAATTATTCATGAAGGGTATGTAAGATCCCACATCGTCCAGGGGTGAGGATCCTGTAAGTCTTATATGTATATTCTCATCTCTACTTAGCACGAGACCTTTTGGGAGCTCACTGACTTCGGGTTTCATCGGAACTCCGAAGTTAAACAAATTCGCATGAGAGCAATCCCAGAATGGATGACCCACTGGAAAGTTCTCGTGTGAATTCAGAAAAACAAAACTGTGAGAACGTGGTCGGGGCCTAAAGCAGACAATATCGGGCGAAGTCGTGCCCAGGATGTGATGGGGGCCTCGGTCCGGGATGTGACAATTTAGTATCAGAACCAATTCCTAACCGGAAGTGTGCCGACGAGGACGTCGAGATTGTAAGATCCTATATCGTCCAGGGGTGAGGATCATGTAAGTTATATATATATATATATATATATATATTCTCATATTTACCTAGCACGAGACCTTTTGGGAGCTCACTGGCTTCGGATTCCATCGGAACTCCGAAGTTAAGCGAGTTCGCGCGAGAGCAATCACAAGATGGGTGACCCACTGAGAAGTTCTCGTGTGAGTTCCCAGAAACAAAACCATGAGGGCGTAGTCGGGATCCAAAATGGACAATATCGTGCTATGGTGAAGTCAAGCCCGGGATGTGGTAGGGGCCCGGGCCGAGATGTGACAGAGTAACTGTCCTTTTATCCTAACAATTTTTGTGAAAACTAGTAGGGATACCTATTCTTCACGAATAGTCTTCAATTTGTAAAAAATATTGAAGTTCGCCTATCAGTTTGATATATAAAATATCATGACCAAAATCAATTAAAGCCACCTGACAAAAACAACTACTCCCAATATTTATTTATTTATTTTCCAGATGTAATTATTTAAAGAAACGGCATATTGAACAGACTCTTGACAAAGCAAATGCATATGAAAGTCAAACTTATCTTTGCAGATTACTTATGGTGTCTCATATGTTTCTTTAAAAAGGTTTTTACTTCAACATAACGAAAACATTTGCACGAATTATAGTAAGAACTAACTAATATATATCAAGGGATCCCCTCTAATGTACAATTTGCACAGCTCAAGAATTTCCAAACTTGGAAGGGTGATTAAAGTCGTTTGCTCAAAAAGAAATAACATAGCAAGAAGTGAAAAATGGAAAACAAACTTGTGTAAAAATAACATTATTTCTAGACATATTTGAATTGACGAATATGGGAACATACTTATTAGTCATCGGATTACAAACCTTAGCAAGAACAAACAGCAATTTCTGCACCATTGTTTTCTAGCTTCATAGTTCGCATAGTCGGAGCTATGTAACAAATCTCTCCACGTCTTTGAGACTTTTTTGAGCAATCCATGATACCCATGTGACACTGTTGGCAAACATTTCATTTTCAAATCATCAGGAAATCCAAGAAAAATATATTGGTGCAAAGATTCTCTATATTCGAAAAAAATTGTTAAATAAAACCAACCAAATACTTGAGACAAAAAAAGGATAAACTACATGCATATAGATCTGAAGGAAAAAAATTATATATAGAAAAACAATGCTCTAAGCATAAACCCGGGAGCACAAAACACACAATTGATATTCACATTAATCAGCTATACCAGAATCACTAACCAAGAAAGACCTGATAGTAAACAGTTTTAGTTATGTACAGAGTTTGCATATCCTGCAAGTCTCCAGGTACTTTTGCCAGGACTGCAGTGAAGGGAAGGGAAAAAGAATTAGACTCTAACATAAAGTATTTTATAAATATCATACATTGTCATGAAAAACATGTATTTTGAAAGTATAGATACAATTTATACATCAATAGAGTAGACAACGGGAACTGCTAAAGCATCAATATAAAAAATAAAAAGCTTCAGTGGACATAGGGCCTATGATAAACGTCCAGTAATTGACATTAAGTCAAAAAGACATCTGCTAAAGTGTAATTAACCCGACCTAGTTTAATTCATGAACTCAACTCGGTTATCCCATCATATTCTTAATAACTATGCAAACCATGAATGAGATATTGTTGGATCATCATACAAGAACTGATTCAGATGATTCCCATCGTCAAATAGATTTTCCCTGGTGCAACATAAAAGCGTTGTTCAGAACCAATGGAAGAAAATATGTTAACAATGGAACCATATATGTGAGGCAAGTTGGTTTGACATGAAAACAAAAAGTGAAATTGTCCACTTAAAAGTCACGCATTATTGTTTAAGAAATATGTCAGCGCATCCATTCTTCTAAAATAACGATGAATCATGGCCAGCTGAGACCTCATTTTCAAAGATCTCCTCTTGTAAATCAAATGTAATTTTGCTTCAAGGTGAATCTTTGTAATTTTGCTTCAAGGTGAATCTTTGTAATAACCCATAACCCAGAACAATGTTTAAAAGCCAATTTATACACTGAAAACTACATAACTTCACGTCTTTTCTAGAAGGTAACTTTTTGTTCAAATCCATAACCTAGAACAATGTTCAAAACCCCAATCTGAAATTTTAACTGGGTACTAACTTCTATAATTTCCAAATCACAAAATTCCAGTATGGGAATGCCGAAACACAACAAAAAATTCAATTTCTTTGTGTACAGGACAACATAAAGATTGAGACTTTTTTTTTTTTTACTTCTACAACTCTACCCACTTTCACTTTCGAGCACTAAAATTTCCCGGAAACAAACAGAAAGTGAAAGACGTACCAGGTTCGAAAGAGCGGACGCTCGAGTTTGGTGGAACAGTGATAGCAGAGATCTCTGGTGAGAAAGCTAATAAGATGGATAAAACCATTGAACAAAAAAAATCCAGATTTTTTAAATTAAAATCACAAAAATTTGAACAAAGAAAGGAAAACCAAAAACCAAACCCAAAACAAATATGTCCGAGAACTCACCAGGAAACCCAAGCTTTCTGGGTTTAAAATTTCTTCAAATCAGAACGGGAGCCAAGCTTTCCTGGGTATGGCAGAGTGGAATTGGACTTGGATGAGTCGAATTCAAGGAATTTTAGAACAACCCAATCCAAACCAAATTCTACACAGAGACAGAGGACTTACCACGAAATCTAAGCCCCTTCAGAATTTCTTCGAATCGGAACGGGATAGACAGCATATGTTCTGGTTCGTGCAAAATAAGGAGAGAGAACTGGAGTTCGTGCAGCAAATGGAGGACTACCGGAAGCAAATGAAAAGCCCAGCTCTATGTACGTAGTGGAAGCGGAGCAGTCGACGATGATCGACGCGTGGACAAATAAGTAAATCCACTGTGCAAGGAGGAAAACACGGAGACCAGGGAAGCAAATAAGGGCATTACCGTCATTTCACTGTTCGTGAACAGTGAAAAACAATGTCAGGAGAACCCCGGTTTTAGTATATGTACAATGTGCTGAATCCTCTCGGCTAGACCCGACATTTTGGATCTGACCCGTTAATCTGATTCGATCCGATATGTTAATATTAGTATTTGGATGGATGCTTAACGGAGCTGATCGTTAACGGGTGAACCCGTTAAATAACGGATCATTTTGGATCAACCCGTTAGCACACGTTAGTTGATGATGTTTTAGTAATTTCAGTAAAGTTTTAATAACAAAAAATAAACTCTATGCAAAATAATAATAATAATAATTGTTAACGGGTGAAACGGATGACCCGTTAGCTTAACCGGTTGAATTCGGATGACCGTTAACTTAATTGGTTAGATTGAACCCGACCCGAACCCAGTTGTTGTTTATCATACACTTGCGGCTCCAGCTCTCCAAGTCCGTCTCTATGCCTTTATTTGTTTTGATAAGTTCTGAAGCATTCTGAAGCCTGATAATGATAACACTCACGTTTACGAAAGCTGGATAGCCGATTTTTCGTCTCAAAGTTTAGAGAAAGAAGATGAAGCATATGTCCGGAGAGGATTGTTGGTTCTTGGACCGGAAAAAGAGGATGCGCGATGCGTGTGGCCATGATTGTTGGTTTTCATCTTAGATTTAGGGTTTGTGAGGTGTAAAAAGAAAGACAATCCCAAGTTCGAGGTTGGGTGAACTAAGATAAAAGTGGTGTTTGAATAGAAGTACCATAGATTCCTACTCAACCGTAATTATTGTAGACATTGTAACTTAAATCATATAATTTTAAAATTGTAAAGACTACTTTTAATACATGTATTATTTGTAGGACAATTTGGAACTACATGTTCAACCCAATGCGTTGCGGATTCTTACCCTCTTCCCTTCCCTTATCGTAGATTAGAGTTAGTAATGTTGCTTGTACACTACAAAAAGTTGTATTCACTAGCTAAAGATGTTAAACTGCCTTTATTTTTCTTTGTAGAGACAAAAACATTGTCTCCTCTAATTGACAGAGACAACGTGGCAGTGATCTATTTTTTATACAGGTGTAGCTTTTGATATTTAGGGAACCGGATCCTCTCCAGATTTTAAAAAACTGAGCCTCCTGAGCAAAGAATCCGAACCGTTGAAATTTGATCAAACGACTACAAACAGGGGGCCCCTCTAAAAGTTATATTAATTGTAGCCGTTGGATCAAATTTCAACGGCCCAGATTCATTGATTAATGTGCTTAGTTTTTGGGGATCCGGTTCCGATATTTAGGGACATAAACAAGATTTGTCTGTCATTTTTTATAAGTTTTTTTTTATATGGACAAAAAATGCAATATACATGGGATTAGGAAATTATTTATTTTTAATAATTAAATTAAATTTTCTGAAATGAAAATATTCTATTATTTTGACGCACATGGAACCCATGAGTGGTACATTTCATCAACATAGTGGGTCTCATTTGTGCATTACTAACGGATTTTTTTGACGAGTTTGCGACAAGAGACAAAGTGAATGCAAAAAGAAACTCACTTAAAATCTACTCTTCAATACTAAATGACTAACAAGAAGATAGTTTCAGGAATAAAAAATGCATGTTCAAATCAATTTGTCTTGCGTTTAAGCACAACCAAAATGACAGCTGACTTCTTTGACTCAGCTATTGAGATTTGCTCTTCAAGTTTCTGCTGATACAAGCTGAAGAGATCATCTAAGATTTCTTCTCCAAATTGTTGCGTGATGAGTCCCTCTGTGATAGCTCTAAAAGATGGGGCACTTGGAGTGCCATATTTCGAGACATGCTGAGGTAAGGCTTCCAATATCTCTGTGCTAAAACATCCATTTCGTTCCACAATGACTTCCAGTTCTTGGGGAGACACGAAGTAGCAAGGCATGTTAAATGAATCTACTTTTTCTTCACTAATCTCGCCCTTCAGTAACAAAGTATAATATTATTATGATGTAGTTTTACTACAATATCAAACATAGAGTAGTGATGTATGGATATTGCTTACCTTCCTAGCCCTGTCCACGAGGCAAGATCCTAAAATGTCAAAGAGTCACATTTCCTAGAGAGTGAGAATGAGGGGTACCATTGTGGCGTCCTAAAAGGGTAAGCACCACCAATCCTCCATGCAGAGTCTCTAGCGCCCTGGCATGGAGGAAACACTCCATGTCCTCAGAATATTGAGCTTGATAAGCCTTGACTACTTCGTCTTGGGAATTTGAGTAGTGGATTCGTCCTTTATTCCAAGCTCCACTGTTTTTGTTGGTTACATCTTTTGGTACTCTAGAAAGCCAATGAACCGCTAATGACGAGTGAAAAAAGGGAATGGAAGCCTTATTAGGAAACAAGCGAACCGTAGAAAGAACCTGGCACACCCACAGCATAGTAGTTCCTGTTCTGAGGGAGGGATTTGAAGAACATGTTAAAATCATTTAGGGTATGATCAGTGGAAAAAAGCTTGAAATTCGGTAATTTGAGAACTTAGCCCTTGGCTTTGATACTCGAATTTCACAGCTTCAAGTATGTTTTCAACCGAGTAAAATGTATTAGGCCCAACCGAGCAACCCAAATCTGCAATATGGAAGGTGTCACAAGGTAAGAAGATGTCCAGATCAAGATTTTGTTTAATACCCTTGGTTAGAAGTTATTTGGCAGCATCAACAACTCCTTTCTACAAAAGCCCAGAAAGGAATGGAAAAATATTATGATAAATGAATAGTTTAATTTGCAACTTTTACTAGTTGAATAAAAAAAACGCACCGTGAGAATTTCCAAATATATACTTAGAAACATTACCAAAAAACTTCCACAGTGGCGAAGCCAGAAATTTTGGAGGGAGGGGCGAAGTTTCAAAAGGTAAAAGGTCCAAAAAAATATCGACACCCACATCATTTTAGATAGTAAATAATATTAATGTCGTTCATAATTTGTCAATATAAACAAGTTACAATGTCGTTCATATTTTTTGTTACTTTCCCTAATAATGTGGCATCATTCCTTTGGAACTTAGAAAATCCTCATCCAAATATGAATATGAATGCAATTAGCCAATTTTAGATGTGTCCTAGCAAGTGATATGTTTGTGAGTGATGGTGGCCGTGTTAGCTGCGGTGTGGTGTTGGTCATGCAAGTTGATGGGGGCGGTGTGTTGATGTTTAAGGAAAACTCTTTAATAGAGGTAGAGTCCGTCAATACATATGAGTGTCATCTGTATTAAAGAGATGGCACAGGTAGAAGAAAAGAATATCATTTTTGTTAAGTGTGGTATTTTGATAAAAAGTTAACATGTATACTTTTTAGTGGAATGTATATCGACGATGTGAGTACTAATTAATATATTCATTTGATTAACATTCTCAAAATTATGGTTCTTAACTGAATTATATACTATCATTAAATTCATAAAGTAGATTGGAGATGTCTAATAAAAGACACAATAACCAACTTGATATATATATATATATTTTTTAACAAACGATATTATCATTAAGGGGTGGGAGAGTGGGCTAAGCCTCACGATGAGTTAGCAATAATATGGTTCAAATTCGCCTTTGTCGTGAATTGAACCTAAGACCTATCACTTACAAGTGAAGAGGAATATCATTAGATTGTAGTACTAAGTGGCAACTTGACAAAATTAAAACAACTAAAAAAATGAAATCGAGGAATAATCACAGCACCAAAATGCCTTCATTTTAAATAAAATATTAAACGAAATAAAAAGAAAAACGAAAAAGAGCCCAAAAATTGGGCCGAACCAGTTTCATGTGGGTTGTAGATATAACTAAATCAAAAGCCTATACCCGTAACGGCACCATTCCATTAAAGCAATAAACATAACGGCACAGTTCCTTTTAAAGCCAATCAACGTAATGGTACCGTTCCTCTTAAAGCCAATAAACTGAAATATGCTACAGTTCTTCTTCCTTGAGAGAAGATATGTGAAAATTTCACTGTTTTAGTGCAGGTTCTAAGGGGTTACGTCCAGAGGGGCGGCTTATCGCTCTTAGAGTCGAGTTCCAATGACTGGAGGTGCGACCACACCTCCTTGTGTCTCTATGGCTCACCACTACGCGCGCAGTGTTTGTGCAGCTGCAGCAAAAAACAGGGCTTCATTTCCGGTGAGAGGAAGGGCGGGTACTCGCTCCTGAGCTTCATTTCTTATGAGGGGAGTGACGGCCGCCACTCCTCGCCCTCATGTGACTTTGCCACTAACTGGAGCTGCCATTTCTCTCTCTTGCTCTTTAACTGGTTACGGGTATGTGAATGGTATCGTGGGAATCATTCTTATTTATATGTGCAGTTTATTGGCTACAACTTTCACTCTATAATCCAAAGGCAATAAGAAAAAACTAATGGAAAAGTCTATGGTAGCTAGTTGATAACGATGACGTGTTCTGATGCGTGAGAATAATTTGAAAAGTTATTGTAATAATAATCAACAGTTTGCTACCGCTTGACAAACTATTGCATAAATTTATTGGATGAGAAGGAAGAAGTTTAACCGTAGAGAAGAAAACTCTATAAAAGCAGCGGGGAAGCATGGAGAAAAGGACACTCAACTCTACTCATTAGCTTTAGGGACTAAGCTGAATTGGCTTGAACTAGACTAAGTAGGACTAACTTAGTGAAGCGTTTGGTACAGTATCGGATTAAAAGTAGGATAATAAAAATAATAAAAATAATTCTTTTTTTTCTTTTTCTATTTCTTTTCCTACCTGAAACCTCTCTTCCCTCTCCTTTTTTTTTTTGACCAAACTCCATAGATTCCAATCACAGCTTTTCCTTCATTTCAATTGATAAAAGCTCTATGTCCAAATTCCACTACTTGCAACCACATCTTTCTCCTCCATTTGAATCGATAAGGCTCCCAAAACATAAACAATCAGAAACTCAATTTCAATCAAAATCGCAGTTGCGTTCCTTGTATACCCAACGACACTCTGATTCGAGCAGGACGAGGAAAGAGAGGGAGAGGACGTGATCTGGGTTGGGTCGTGCAGATCGGCTTGGCATATAGGTTGGGTCGTGTAGATCGGCTCGGCATCTAGTAGGACGAGGAGAGAGAGGGAGAGGACGTGATCTGGGTTCGGGGCGAGGAGAGAGGGAAAGGACGCAAATTAGTGAGAGAACGAGAGCGAAGATAGGACTTGAGAGCAGAGAGAGAGGGAGAGGGAGAGATAGCGAGATGAGGAACGACGAATGAGACAATGTTGAGAGGAAGGAGTTCTTAGCAATCCCATGGTTCAACGCCGGACTAATTTGGACGACCTAACGAGGCCCGGAGTCCACACGAGTCCGGGCTAGTCTCATTTAAGTTAGTCCCCAAGCATACCAAACATGGGACAATAATCCTAGCCAGTCCAATCTCACTTAAGAAGGTGAAATAAACACACCCTAAAAAGACTCTTAAAACTCTGTCGCTTTCTTTACATTCTTTTTGAAGTCCAGTCATCACCTTTATAGTGTTTAGCTCTGCTACATCTTTTTGTAGTATCGATTTCTTTGTTGTTATTTCCTTTGTTTTCCATTCAAGTTTGTACTCTTTCCACTGCAAGAAGTTTGCCCGGATAGGTTAAAACTTAGTTTAAACTCTTATGTTCATTACTCATTGCGTCAATTATGACTTTTACATACATTGTACTGTCATTTTTATTTACACTGAATTACTGCAAGCTTTTCAGTTTAAGTACCTCCTCGATATCTGTTTGTCTTCCCTCTCTGTTTTATTTCTTTTAACTAACCATGGTAATGAAACTCAAATTATTATTGGTTAATTCATGATCAATTGGCATTTAACACAAATTATAAGTCCTTGTCCTCAAGGCATAGAAAAGAACTCATTATGGACTTAACCCCTCCATAAACAATCTGTTGATTAAGAAGCTTATGTAACTTGTGGCGCAAGTAAACAACTCAAACACCTAAAGCAATCTACAATATGTTGGTCTTGGCTAGTAATGGCACGCCCGACACTCTATTAGCTTTATAAGAGAGCCTGAGAGCCTAGCAAAGGCTCCACAATATCAGGCCGGACACATGCTTATCAAACAATTCTTTAGCTCCTTCTACATATCCATATTGCATGTAACCATTGTTCATCGTGTTGCAGTAAAAAACATTGTTCGAATCTTGATCATCATCTAGGTCTTTCACGAGCCCAAAAGATTAGTTCCGGTTCAAAAAGAACAAAGTTGCTGTTTATTATACACTTGCTGCTCCAGCTCTCCAAATCCGTTTCTATGGCTTTATTTGTACTGATAAGTTCTGAATCGCTCTGAAGCCTGATGATGATAACACTCTGTTTGGACCCGTTCTGAAGCCATGTGTTCTTTAGCTGCTTCTACATATCCATATTTCATGTACCCATCATTCATCATGCTGCAGTAAACAACATTGTTCGTTCTTCACCCTCATCTAGCTCTTATGTAGTCAAACTAAGATAAAAGTGGTGTTAAAATAGAACTACTACAGATTCCTAATCAACCGTAATTATTGTAGACATTGTAACTTAAATCGTGCAATTTTAATTTGAAAAGACTACTCTTAAAACATGTGGAACCATATTATTTGTAGGACAATTTGGAACTACATCTTCAACCCATTGCATTCCAGGTTCTTATCCTCCCCCCCCCCGGCGGACATAAACAAGATTTGTCCCTTAGTTTTTTCATTGGTTTTTTGTTGGACACATCATGGAACTCATGAGTGGGGTTTCATTTCATCGACATAGTGGGTTTCATTTGTGCATTAGTAACGGATTTTTTTTGACGATTTTGCAATAAGAATCAAAGTGAAAGCAAAATATATAAAGATCAAACGGGGCAAGGTGCGTCATATTTTCAAAGGGCAATGTGATATAATGATATTGTGAGGGGACATTATGACACTTGCAGACGCACTGTCGAGTATAGGTAGCTTGTTGATGCACAAAATCGGAGGGGTCTTGGAACAACGTAAATCCGACAGTGAATCTGCAAGAAAGTAAATAACACAAGAGGTATCGTGGTTCACCTCAATGTTTGGGCTACGTCCACACTGATATTGTATTTCTCTGTTTATGAGAGGATGAGAGGGTGAGAGCCTCTGAGGGTGAGAGTGAGGCTTTGCTCTGAATCTCAGAGCTTGAGGATTGTGAGGGTGAGGAGGCCATTTTATAGACTAAGGGCTCCTCCCCTTTTTACATATTTGCCCCTTCATTTATTACATAATTACATTTGAGTCCCCCGAGTATTTATACGAGATCTAAATACGGAGGCCCTAAGTATGGTACAAACAGTAGTCCCCCAAGTCTTCAGTCAAGATAGTCTTTTGGCTGGAGACTTGCAATTTAGTCCATGTGTGGGCTGAAGTAACTAGATGTCGTCTAGAACTGAATACTCGATATGAGGCGGTGCTCAATCTGAAATGATGCTCAACTAGAAGTAGCACATGTTGCGAGGCTGCTCGGTTTGTGGCTTATGTTGCCTTGGTTGACTCGGCTTGTGGCGTTGAAGGTGAGGGAGTCCCTTTTATAGAATAAGGGCTCACTCCTCAATACATAAGTGATGGGCTAAGAGTTGATGCTCGCAGCGAGGCGGTTACTCAGTAGGCGGCGATACTTTCTAATGATGGTGAGGGAGTCCTTTTTATAAAATAAGGGCTCGCTCTTCAGTACATGAATAATGGGTGCTCTCTAATGAAAGTGAGGGAGTCCCTTTTATAGAATAAGAGCTCGCTTCTCAATACATAAATAATTGGCTAAGTTCCTCAAGTATTTTTCATGAGGCCCAGTTGAGGCCCAATATATGGTACATAATGTAGTCCCCCAAGTCTCCGGTCAATAGAGTATGTTGGCTGGAGACTTCAAATTGAACCCATTTATGGGCCGAAGTGGCGGTTATTCGGAGGTGATATTTGTATACCCTACACTGAAGCTTTGTAGGTGAAGCTTTGCAAGTGAAGTTTTGAAGCTGGAGCTTTTGTAAATGAAGATTTTGAAGCTGGAGCTATCGAAGCTGGAGCTCTGTAAATGAAGCTTTCGAAACTGATTGACATGAGTGATGCTCATGAATGTTGACATGAGTGAAACTCACGAATGTTGACATGAATGATGGTCATGAATGTTTATGTATGATTGACATGAGTGATGCTCATGAATGTTTATGTATGATTGACATGAGTGATGCTCATGTATAATTTTGGAGTACTGGACGTACTTTTGATCACCTAGTTGGTGATAATAGCGGCAGGCTGCCGAATAATTGTGGAGTACTGGGTGTACTTTTGATCACCTGGTTGGTGATAATAGCGGCAGGGTGCCGAATAATTTTGGAGTACTGGACGTACTTTTGATTATCTGGTTGGTGATAATAGCGGCAGGTTGTCGAATAATTTTTGTAGTACTGGACATACTTTTGATCACTTGGTTGGTGATAATAGAGGGCCTGGTTCTTTTGGGCATATGGGCCTTCGCCCATAACATTCCAGCCCATTATTTTGGGCTTGCCGTTTTTTTTTAATTACCCTCTGATGGGATTTATACAGATGTCTCCGAAAAATAAGAAAAATAAATTACATCATGAAAAAATAAATCCGACCCTCTGCTCAATGGGTCACGCCCATAATTCATTTTTCTGCATGCCATCACTACCGCAATTATGTCCTCTTCTTTTTATCTTCTTTTGCTTTCTGCTTTTCTTTCTGCTTTTTTCTTTGGATATGTCGCTTGATGACATGATTAAGGGCAATATTCTTTCTTTAAAGTGACAGCTGCTCGGACAGCCCAAAACCACATGGAATACTGTAAGCCTTGTCGAACCCAAATCTGGCACCAAAGTAGAAAGCAACAGAAACTGGCCAGGCATCACTATGAACAACAACCAAAGATAGCCAGTCTTTTTCTGCCATGCCATCTCTTGCGAAGTTGATACCCTTGTTTGAAAAGCATATCTCCTCTTCCTTCCCAGTCACCCTATTTTCCTCTCTCTCTCTACTCCCGAAGCACACAGCACGGCTCATCGACGGCGGGCATCACCACCGTCCGCCACTAGATGATTTTATCATCCCCTCCGCTCTCTCATTATCTTTAATTTTATTTATGATGCTTTTCGGACATGGAAAACTCCAGCCCTGAAACCGTAGAAAATGCAGAAAGAGCTGGTGTGAGAACACCGTCACCAATCACCATGCAAGTTCCAATCAAAGCAAGAACAAGCAAAAATATTCGTAGCACCCTGTGCCTCTCCACCGTCGACTTCAACCTCGCTCTGAAGCTCGACTGCAGCGCCGTGTCGGCGCGTTCCTTCTTGTAATCGAAGAGCTCCTCGTCGGCAGACTGGCAGTTGGGCAGCGAGTTGAGTCGGGCGTGTCGACACAACAGCGAGTACAAGGCGAATGTTCCTCTCTCGCCATTGTCGTCGGCTTTGATCACAATAAACACGTATTTGAGAAGGAGGACGAGAGTGAGAGTCCAGAAGACGAAGGACAAGACGTCGAAGATTTCTTCGTTGGTCTCTGATTGCTCAATATCTTCAGCAAGTGTGCTTTTGTAAACGTACAAAGGCGAAGTGCTTAAAATGTACAGAGACGATACATCTTGTTTTTTCCACATCATTTTGCTCACTCTTTGCAGTTTTCTTGCAGTAAAAGTATATGAAAAGTAGGAAAAACACCAAAGTTGCTGATGAAGTAAGTGCAAGAATCAAATTTAGCACCTGGGTTCTGGAGAGCAAAGAAGCCTTCCTTCTCGGGGGTCTTGACCTGAGAGACGATATTATCATCGACCCAGAGCACAGTTATCGGAACCCTAGCGCCCCATTTGTCCCAGAGCGCAGTCATCCCGCACTTGATGGCTATGAGCCTGGTCCTTTTCGAACCCGGGCTCATCGGCCCTGGCTTCGTTTTGATAACCGGTCTCCTGTCCGCAACGGCCTCCGTCGTATCCACCGTGGCCTCAGAGCTGAACCATCTGAAGGAATGGCACCGAGTTTGCGTAAACGACGTCGTAGCATTAGCGGCAGCAGTAGGAGGAGAAACAGAAGATGAGGGGTTGAGTGAGAGAAGGCGGAGGCGGGAAATGAGGCATCTCGATAGCGCCGACATGGCCGTCGTGAAATCTGAAGAGTGTTTAATGGAGTAATGGGTTTGATGGCATGGCGGTGTACATTACCTGCCAGAAGAGGGGAACACTTGGTCCCATAATGGAGTAATGGGTTTGATGGGACGGGGAACTACAGAAGCTTAGAGATAGTTTGAGAGACTTTTTTAGAGTGTTAAGCTACTGGGCGTACTCTCTTGCCGTCTGGGGGACTAATTGAGAGAGTTTGATAGACTTTTTGAGGTTTTCTTTTTGTTTTGGTTTCTGTGTATGACTGACCGAGAGGAGAAAGAGAGAGATTTGGTTTCTTGGGTTTTTGTGATTTTGCAGATTCACGGTGGAGGTGAAAAAATGAAAGAGAACCGACATAGTTTTTTGTGTCGTTTCCCACAGACGGCGCCAAATGTTGATGCACAAAACCGAAGGGGTCTTGGAACAACGTAAATCCGACCGTGAATCTGCAAGAAAGTAAATAACACAAGAGGTATCGTGGTTCACCCCAATGTTTGGGCTACGTCCACACTGATATTGTATTTCTCTGTTTGTGAGAAGATGAGAGGGTGAGAGCCTCTGAGGGTGAGAGTGAGGCTTTGTTCTGAATCTCAGAGCTTAAGGATTGTGAGGGTGAGGATGCCCTTTTATAGACTAAGGGCTCCTCCCCTTTTTACATATTTGCCCCTTCATTTATTACATAATTACATTTGAGTCACCCGAGTATTTATACGAGATCTAAATACGGAGACCCTAAGTATGGTACAAACCTAGCTAATATCTTTCCATTGTTATATAGAGTGAAACTCACTTAAAATCTACTCTTCAATACTAAATAACCAACAAACAAAGAGTTTCAGGAATACAAACAAATAAACAATGAATGCTCAAATCAATTTGTCTTGCGTTTAAGCACAACAAAAAGGACAACTGCCTTCTTTGACTCAGCTATTGACATTTGCTCTTCAAGTTTCTGGTGATACAAGCTGAAGAGATCATCTAAGATTTCTTCTCCAAATTGTTGCTTGATCAGTCCCTCAGTGAAAGCTCTCATAGCAGGAGCACTGGGAGAGCCACTCAAGACATGCTGAGGTAAGGTTTCCAATATCTCTATGCTAAAGCATCCATTTCGTTCCACAATGACTTCCAGTTATTGGGGAGACACGAAGTAGGAAGGGAGTTAAATGAATCTACTTTTTCTTCACTAATTACCCCCTATATGTCAACGAAAAACATATAGTATTAATCATGCACCCATATATATCTAAGATACGATCTTCTGAAACTGCATAAAGCAACAATACTTGCAATATGAAATATGTGACATAAAACTCTCCAGTTACCTTGACATTGATCAATTTTTTAAACATTCAAAATCCGTTAAATACCTCTACTCAGAAAGAAAAAAAGCTAGAAACCAAGTTAATAGACCGGCGTATGCAGGTTGATGAATATTGCTTACCTTCGTAGTAATCTCCACGAGGCAAGATCCAAAAATGTCAAAACCCACAATTTCAATACAGTTAAGAGGGCGTCCTAGTAGGTTAAGCACAATCAATCCTCGATGCACAGTCTCAAGTGCTCTGGCACGGAGGAAACAGTCCATGTCGTCAGCATATTGAGATTGATATGCCTTCAATACTTCGTCTTGGTTATTTGAGTAGTGGATTCGTCCTTTATTCCAAGCACGACTGTTTTTGTCCATTACATCTTTTGGTACTCTAGAAAGCCAATGAAGGGCTAATGAAGAGTGAAAAAAGTTAATGGAAGCCTTGGGAAACAAGCGACCGTGGAAAGAACCTGGCACACCCGCTGCATAATAGTTCCTGTTCTGAGGGAGGTAATTGAAGAGTATGTTAAAATCATTTAGGGTTTTATCACTGAAGAAAACTTGAAATTTGGGGACTTCAGAACTCGGCCCTCCGCTTTGATACTCAAATTTCACTGCTTCAAGTATATTTTCAACAGAAAAAAATGTATTAGGCCCAACCGAACAACCCAAATCTGCAATATGGAAGGTGTTGAATGGTAACAACATGTCCAGTTCAAGCTTTTCTTTAATAGCCTTGCTTAGAAGTTCTTTGGTAGCATCAACAACTACTTTCTGCGAAAGCACAAATCACATTACAATGCTAATATGTTCAGATTTTGCAACTTCCTTGGAATTTCCTAATACCAACAGAAAGGATTACGAAAGAAGAAAATTTTCACTTTTCCAAGTTAACTAATGAAGAAAACATTTTCGTAAGAATTTCCAAGTAGTAAAGGTTGAATAAAAAGAAAAAAAAAGAAAAGAATTTTTTTTTCATCAATTAGCAAAACCTGTTCGATAGAGTTCTTGGCATAGCTGTCGGGGCCATCTCCACCTTTCATTGGATATGCCTCAGAAACATTAATGGAATCCTCCATTGCAGCTGCCATCTCTCTCTCTCTCTCTCTCTATTTGTTTATATGGGGGTTGTGGGTGGTATGTGGGAGTCACTCGACAAATATAATACAAAGGCAAGAAGAAGAGAATAATGGGGAAAAGTCATTGGTAGTTGGTAAAGATGCCGTGTTCTGATCTGTGAGATAAGTACAAAATAATATAAAAAATAAATTAGATGGAAGAACCACAAGTATCACAATATATTAAAAGTTGAGCTGACCAAATTTCAGCCCAAAATTCAAAATAATATAGAAAACCCAACAATTTGGACTGAAGCCCAGGGATCCTCCAATCTCGTATGCTATCAAAAATTTCTTTAGCTGCTTCTACACATCCATCTCATGTAACCATCATTCATCGTGTTGCAGTAAACCAGTGAGATCCTTGCCGGATCCTTTTTGTGAGGATCCCAGGATTCACTAATCACATTCGTTTATCGTATATCGTACAGTCAGTTTTTGTCAGGTAATTTTAAATAAAAAAATTTATAATAATTTCTGACCGCATAATGTACGATGAACGGATATGATTGAAAGATCCCTAAGATTCTCACAAAAACATTGTTCGTTTCTTCACCCCTCATCTAGCTCTTACGTGCTTCCTCCACGCCCAAAAGAATAGTTCCGGCCCTTTCGAAAAGACCAAAGTTGCTGTTTATCATACACTTGCTGCTCCAGCTCTCCAAATCCGTCTCTATGCCTTTATTTGTATTGATAAGTTCCGAAGCGTTCTGAAGCCTGATGATGCTAACACTCACGTTTACGAAAGCTGGATAGCCGATTTTTCGTCTCAAAATTTAGAGAAAGAAGATGAAGTGTATGTCTGGAGAGGATTGTTGGTTCTTTGACCGGAAAAAGAGGATGCGCGATGCGTGTGGCCATGATTGTTGGTTTTCATCTTAGATTAGAGTTTGTGAGGTGTAAAAAGAAAGACTATCTCAAGTTCGAGGTTGGGTGAACTAAGATAGAAGGGGTGTTTAAATAGAAGTACTATAGATTCCTACTCAACCGTAATTATTGTAGACATTGTAATTTAAATCATGTAATTTTAAATTTGTAAAGACTACTTTTAATACATGTGGAACCATATTATTTGTAGGACAATTTGGAACTACATGTTCAACCTGTTGGAAAATATTAGTATTTAGGTTTGTTTTAGTATTTGTGTTTTGCTTGTTAGTTTAGTAATTGGGCCTAGCCCATCCGAGTTAGGGTTTATTAGGTTTTGCTCTCTATAAATATAGCTTGTAGTTTAGCATGAAGAACAAGTCATTCACAATAATGTAGTCTTTTAGGGTTTTGTAGCCGTTTGACATTCTAGTTTGTTTAATAATATTCTTATTATTTTGTTAGTCTTGTTCGTTTCGCACTCTGATATTCAACTTGGTATCAGAGCGGGTTCGATCCTTAGGGTTCAATCCGTTCTCGTTGGTATCAGTTTGTTTGCATCAGTTTTATTTCCGTCATCTTCCGCTGTTTGTGTTTTCGTTTTAGATTTGTTAGTTGGTATTGATTGTTTGCAAGAACAAAAAAAGGAAAATAGAAAGGATCTTGTTGTTGATGTTTGTTTGCACAGAAGAAAAAAAACAAGGAAAACAGAAAGGTTTTGCTGTTTGTTCGCATGAAAGAAAAAAGAAAGAAAAATGGGAAGGAAGGAAAGGATAGAAAAAAAAAAGCAAAAAGAGAAGGAAAAAGAAAAACAATTGTTTGTTGTTAGTTTAAGGTCCACGGGCAACAAGAAAAAAAAATGGTTAAGTTTGTTTTTAGGTCCACACGAGTTGTTAGCCTGTTTGTGATTGTTTTGTGACCGTCATTCGAGTACTTGGAATTGTGACCACTCGAGTGATAGTATTTGTGTTTGTTTGTTTGTTGCTATAATTGAGATATGAAAATCTCGTCCGTTTAGTGACGGGTTCTTTCCATACTCTCAACACTAGCAAATTTGAACCACAATCAGTTTGCCAACAAGAATCAAGAATCAAGAACCAGTTTGCCAGTCAAGTCAAGTCAAGAATCAAGTCAAGAATCAAGTCATCAAGTCAAGAATCAAGTCAAGTTCAACAGTCAAGTCAAGTCAAGTCCAGTCAAGTTTGCATGCCTGCTAGTCCGCCTAACGGAGCCAGTCCGCATCTGCTTGTTTGTAAACTCATGTCGTATACCGCCATGAGTTTGACGGGGGGTGTTGGAAAATATTAGTATTTAGGGCTTGTTAGTTTAGTAATTGGGCCTAGCTCATCCGAGTTAGGGTTTCTTAGGTTTTGCTCTCTATAAATATAGCTTGTAGTTTAGCATGAAGAACAAGTCATTCACAATGTAGTCTCTTAGGGTTTTGTAGCCGTTTTGGCATTCTCGTTTGTTTAATAATATTCCTATTATTTTGTAGTCTCGTTCGTTGCGCACTCTGATATTCAACTCAACCTACTATGTTGCGGATTCTTACCCTCTTCCCACCCCTTATCGTAGATTAGAGTTGGTAATGTTGCTTGTACACTACAAAAAATTGTATTCACTAGCTAAAGATGTTAAACTGCCTTTATTTTTCTTTGTAGAGACAGAAGCATTGTCTCCTCTAATCGACAGAGATAATGTGATGGTGATCTATTTTTTCTACGGGTGTAGCTATTGATATTTAGGGACATAAACAAGATTTGTCTGTCAGTTTTTAATATAGTTTTTTTTTTATGGACAAAAAATGCAATATACATGGGATTAGGAAATTATTTATTTTTAATAATTAAATTAAATTGCCACTAGTACTACGGTCTAGTGGTATTCCTCCTCACTGATTAGTGAGAGGTCTTAGGTTCAACTCTCGCCAAATGCGACACTCACTCACCTTAGTGTAGATAATATCAATTTGTTCAAAAAAAAAATAATTAAATTAAATTGTCTGAAATGAAAATATTCTATTATTTTGACGTACATGGAACCCATGAGTGGTACATTTCATCAACATAGTGGGTCTAATTTGTGCATTACTAACGGATTTTTTGACAATTTTTCGATAAGAGACAAAGTGAATGCAAAAAGAAACTCACTTAAAATCTACTCTTCAATACCAAATGATTAAGAGCTCGTTTAGACATGTGTTTAAAATAACTGAAAGAGCTTTCAGGAATAATACAATGCATGTTCAAATCAATTTGTTTTGCGTTTAAGCACAACAAAAATGACAGCTGACTTCTTTGACTCAGCTATTGAGATTTGCTCTTCAAGTTTCTGCTGATACAAGCTGAAGAGATCATCTAAGATTTCTTCTCCAAATTGTTGCGTGATGAGTCCCTCTGTGATAGCTCTAAAAGTTGGAGCACTGGGAGTGCCATGTTTCGAGACATGCTGTGGTAAGGCTTCCAATATCTCTGTGCTAAAACATCCATTTCTTTCCACAATGACTTCCAGTTCTTGGGGAGATGCGAAATAGCAAGGCATGTTAAATGAATCTACTTTTTCTTCACTAATTACCCCCTGTATAAACGAAAAACATAGTATTAATTAAGCACCCATATATATTTAAGATACGGTCTTCTGAAATACTGCATAAAGGAACGATATCAAATATGTGACATTGATCGATTTTTAAAATACCTCTACTCAGAAAGAAAAAAAGCTTATAAAGAAACCAATTTAATATACCGGCGTATGCAGTTCGATGAATATTGCTTACCTTCCTAGCCATCTCCACAAGGCAAGATTCTAAAATGTCAATAGCCAAATTTCCAATTAAGTGATGAGACTGAGGGATATCATTGGGGAGTCCTAATAGGTTAAGCACAATCAATCCTCGATGCACAGTCTCAAGTGCTCTGGCACGGAGGAAACAGTCCATGTCGTAAGCATATTGAGATTGATATGCCTTCAATACTTCGTCTTGGTTATTTGAGTAGTGGATTCGTCCTTTATTCCAAGCACGACTGTTTTTGTCCATTACATCTTTTGGTACTCTAGAAAGCCAATGAAGGGCTAATGAAGAGTGAAAAAAGTTAATGGAAGCCTTGGGAAACAAGCGACCGTGGAAAGAACCTGGCACACCCGCTGCATAATAGTTCCTGTTCTGAGGGAGGTAATTGAAGAGTATGTTAAAATCATTTAGGGTTTTATCACTGAAGAAAACTTGAAATTTGGGGATTTCAGAACTCGGCCCTCCGCTTTGATACTCAAATTTCACAGCTTCAAGTATATTTTCAACAGAAAGAAATGTATTAGGCCCAACCGAACAACCCAAATCTGCAATATGGAAGGTGTTGAATGGTAAAAACATGTCCAGTTCAAGCTTTTCTTTAATAGCCTTGCTTAGAAGTTCTTTGGTAGCATCAACAACTACTTTCTGCGAAAGCACAAATCACATTACAATGCTAATATGTTCAGATTTGCAACTTCCTTGGAATTTCCTAATACCAACAGAAAGGATTACGAAAGAAGAAAATTTTCACTTTTCCAACTTAACTAATGAAGAAAACATTTTCGTAAGAATTTCCAAGTAGTAAAGGCTGAATAAAAAGAAAAAAAGAAAAGAAAAGATTTTTCATCAATTAGCAGAACCTGTTCGATAGAGTTCTTGGCATAGCTGTCGGGGCCATCTCCACCTTTCATTGGATATGCCTCAGAAACATTAATGGAATCCTCCATTGCAGCTGCCATCTCTCTCTCTATTTGTTTAAATGGGGGTTGTGGGTGGGTATGTGGGAGTCACTCCACAAATATAATCCAAGGCAAGGAGAAGAGAATAATGGGGAAATGTCATTGGTAGTTGGTAAAGATGCCGTGTTCTGATCTGTGAGATTAGTACAAAATAATATAAAAAATAAATTAGATGGAAGAACCACAGGTATCACAGTATATTAAAAGTTGAGCTGACCAAATTTCAGCCCTAAATTCAAAATAATATAGAAAACCCAACAATTTGGACTGAAGCCCGAGTCCCGAAATACCACAAAAATTTCTAAAAAAAAAAAAAAGAAGTAATAAATTAGATGATCATCAGCCTGTAAGCCCCTCTATTTGTAGAGGCTGCTGTTTCTCTTCGCATAGTGTACATTACATCCATTCGGCAGCACACTTTTAAATCAGCCACAACTCTTCATTAAGACCTGTCAACTTTCTGTAAATTATAATAATTTTAAATAAAAAATTAACTGGACGATGTACGATAAACGGTTAAGAGGTAAAAATTTATAAGATCCTTATAATTTGAATTCGGATGGGATCCAAATCTGTCTAGAATTAGGATTAGGGGTGGTCAATATTAATTGTTTTCTAAGTTAGAAATTCCTTTTATAAAAAGAAATTGCACAAATCACACGTGTGAGCGTATTATATGTCACAATTCAATACATAACTCATGGCACACGAGGCAACCAAAAGGAAAATACATCTCACCATCTCCCATTCCCACTAAGTCACTAATCCAATCATTTTTCTTTTTATCTTACACCAAAAAAGCATTTGTTTGACCAAACCATGTATACATAACATCTTAGGAAGGCTGCAAACAAAGGGAAAAAACCAAATATTTATCCAAAAAGAGTATGAAACGTTCCAAAATACTCCGGTTTTTGGCAAAAAAAATTTCGTGGTCTCTGTGGTAACACGGCAATTTCAATGTGACACTTGTGATGAAAAAGTTGTTAATTAAACCCTCGTAGTAAGCCTTGTTAGCAATTGAGGTCCAATCCAAACTTCCGTTATTCTTCCGTTAAATAAACTCATGTAACTATCACATGGAGGGGTCAAATTCGTCATTTCAATTCAAATTACATTGTATGCAGTGGACATCTAGTATGACTTAGGCCTCGTTTGGCAGCTCGTATAACACACCGGATAGGATAAATAGTACGGATGCAGGTGTTTGGTGCAAATTTGTACTAAATAGTACCCGGATTAATTAAACTGGCCCCACACGTTTTATACGATGTACGCCCGCTAAATTATCCTCCCAAAATCCTCTGTATTATTAGTCGGGTAGTTTCGCTTCCTCTGCTTTCTCCTTCCTGTCTCGCATCGTGCCCTACGTCTTCTTCTCCTCCTCCTCATCCCCTCCCTGCTCCGGCCAAAACCAACCCCTCTTCGCTTTCCCCAATTTCTCTATCCAACCCCACCTGCAAATTTCTTCTTCTTCTCTCTTTGTTCCCACCTGCAAATTTCTTCTTCTCTATCTGTTCTGCCTAAACCTAACCCCTTTTCGTTTTCCCCAATTTTGTCACTACAAATTTCTTCTTATTCTCCATCTGTTCTGCCCAAACCCAACCCATTTCGTTTTCCCCAATTTTGCCATCCAACCCCACCTGCAAATTTCTTCTTCTTCTCTATCTGTTCTGCCTAAACCTAACCCCTTTTCGTTTTCCCCAATTTTGTAACTACAAATTTCTTCTTATTCTCCATCTGTTCTGCCCAAACCCAACCCCTTTTCGTTTTCCCCAATTTTGGTTTTGGCTGGATGACGAAAATTATGAACAATTTCGTTGAATGATATTAAAATTTTACTTCTTTATTCCTATCTATTTGTCCAATCCAATTTCCGCTGCAACATTTGGAACTGTAATTGAGTGGGGGACCTGGGGTGGAGCTGAACTTCTGGAATTGTGCTCCATATATGTGTGAATAATTTTGGACTAGGGTTGTTGAATTGTTGATTGGGTGTTGAAGTATTGCTCTGTTGTGGTTTACTGAATAGAATTGTTGATTTTTTTTCTGTTGTCTTATCCGGTTCAGTACCAAACACAGTATAAATAATACAGTCATTAATCTGATACTGCACCAAACGCCTGACTAATTTAGTTAGTACTATCCGGTGACTATTTATCCTATCCGACAGAAATAGTCAGTACAGTCCGAGCTGCCAAACGAGACCTTAGGGTTTAACTGAAATTAGATTTTACCAAAAAATAAATAAAAAAACTTAAACGCAGTGAAACTAAACCTATAAAACCATGTCAATGGCTAGGAGAAGAGGTGAATGTGAAGTCGCACCTAATTTCTTTGGTATGATTTCGTTTGGAAATCCTAATACTTTTAATAAACTTTTGTTTTTTTTTTCAATGCCAACACGTCTTTGATCATGAGTTAGAGACTTAATCTTATTTAAATTTTAATTCTTCTATCAATTTGTACCAGTCTGCATATATGCCTTTCAATTTTGTCTTTAATTCGTAGTGTGGTTTGATGCAGGCCATAGTCTTGCAGTACACAACCTTTCAATGCACCTTGGAGACCTCCTGGAATGACCTCTGCAATATCATCAAATGCTAAAAATCCTTGGAGACCTTCTGGAATGGCCCCAATGCACAACATGCGAAATCAACAGATGAAAAAGCACAATACCTTGCAAATAAAAATGATGAAGAAAAGGGAATTGATTTTGTTTTGTGAAAATCTAGATTATTTGTTTATTTTGTGGAAGACATTTTTAATGACTTATTGTCATGATGAACCACAATATACTGTGGAAGACATACTTTTGTCTTTTTTTTTTTTTTTTTTTTTTTTTTTTTTCCGGTTTGGATATATGCTTTTGTCATTAGTGTGCAAAATACATTATGGTATGAGAAATGATGAAGTTATTTTTTCTCTCGTGAATGGTTAATGTAAATTATGTCCCCTTTTGTTTCAATTTGCTTTGTACAATGGAATTAGATGCCAACTCACAAGAGAAACAAGTGCATGTCATAACTCACCTAGAAAGAATACACGTATACAATATACCTAAGTCGTGCTAGATGTCCATGGAATAGGATGTAATTTGAATTGAAATGATAAATTTGACTCATCTACGTGATAGTCACATGAGTTTATTTAACGGAACACTAACAGAAGTTTGGATTTGGACCTCAATTGCTAATAGGGCTCACCATAGGAGTTTAATTAATAACATTTTCACCACAAGGGTCACACTGAAAGTACCGTGTCACCACAGGAACCAAGAAAAAAATTTGGCCCCGGTTTTTTATATTTATTTACAAAAATTATGTTTTGCAATCAAGTTTTGTATTATATTGTTAATTTTGAATGCACTTTGTTTATTGTTTTTATGTTAATCTTACACTTATATATTAAAAATGAAAATTATATATCACAAAATAAATTGGATTTATATATAAGCACATACGGTATACCAAATATTGAGACATAACAATAAGAGAGTTGCAACCATGCTACTAGGCGGCCTTTCTAAAAGACTTGCAGGAACTCCAGAGCCATAAGAGAGTTGTCGTTGAGAATTTCTGAGATGCAGAAGCCCTTTGCGACCTTGCATCTGAGGAGCATGGTTGGAAAGTTGAAGTTTTAATATTAAACTCAAACACCTTAAACCCTGTCGCTAATGCTACTTGCTTCAGGGTTTCTTCCTTCTTTGTCATCGTTTATTAAAACTTCAACTTTTCAACCATGCACCCCAGAGGCAAGGTAGCAGAGGGCTTTTGCATCTCAGAAATTCTCAACGACAACTCTCCTATGGCTCTTGAGTTCTTGCAAGTCTTTTAGAAAAGCCGCCTTCTTAGCGTGGAAGTCTTCGAGTTTTTCAGAACCAACCGTTTTGTTATTACTATTACTCAAGGAGTCAAGAGGCTTGTCACCTCTCTCTCCAATGGAAGGTAATCATTTCTTGTCTTGATAACATCTCGAAGCGCCTTCAGTGAAGAGGGGATAAAAGATCGGTATAGATAGACAGCCATGGAATTCAATTTGGTTTTGGAGGGGTGGAGATTGAGCTAGGACCGAACATACCCTTCTAAACTTGAAAGTCATGCAATTACAATGCCATTTTCTTGTCATGAACTTATCCTCGCAATGCAACTCGAATGATACCTTGCAAAAGACTTTTTTTATTGGGCTAATTAGGGTTAATTAGGCATGCAATTACAAAGTGTCATGACCATATCCTCACAATGCAACTGACATGATAAAATTTCACAAATTTATATATATATATATATATTAGGGAATCACTAAAGGACTTCCTTTTTATACTGGGCTCTTTTGGTGGGCTAGATAGGAATGGGCATCAAGGATAGGTTAGGCTTTGTAAAACAAGATTTGTAATCTGTGTAATAAGATAAGTTAGATAGTACACTCTATTCTAAATTCATAACTCATCATGTATAATCTAGTCCATCTCACAATTTGATACAATAAACAATGGGATGGACTCAAATTCATTTTAATTTGTCATAACATATGTTCCAACTGGCCCACCAAACAGGCCCTTACATTCTTATCTGACCCTGCATGCTCACAAAAAGAGTGGATTCACTCCCTTAATGCAATATTCATATGGAATATGGAAATGGGTCTCTTTATTTATTTTTTGGGTTGAGGATGGGAAGATGTTAAAATATAGGTTGGTTGGTCTATGCATTTCTTCAAAACCAAAAATAGGGAAATATGTCAAACATGAAATTGTTGACAGGACCACTGCCCGTGCTTGACAGTGAAGAACTAGAAATTTTCCCATGGGTTGGTTTTATGTTTTCTTTTCCGTAGTGTTGTTAAGTGATTTAAAGAGCGTTTAAGTGTAGAGTTAGCAGTTGACAAGTGTCAAACCCTAACATAGACCACAAAAAAGTCACAAAGAGCTTTGGATGCAAAATATTTGAATTTGCATTAGCATTAAGATTAGAGGATGAGGATTTTCTCTTGATTTTCTTTGTAAGGATCCTAGGATCCTTATATTTTAACTGTTCATAGTATATCATGCGGTCATCTTTCATTAGGTACTATTTGTGTTTAATTTTAAATAAAAATTAACCGCACGATGTACGATAAACGGTTAGAATGTAAGGATCATAGGATCTCCACAATTTGAATTCGGATAGGTCCAAATTCTTCTAGAATTAGGATTAAGGGTGGTCAATATTAATTGTTTTCTAAGTTAGAAATTGATTTTATAAAAAGAAATTGCACACATCACACGTGTGAGTGTATTATATGTCACAATCCAATACATAACTCATGGCACATGCAGCAACCATAAAGAAAATACATTTCACCATCTCCAATTCCCACTAAGTCACTAACCCAATCATTTTTCTTTTTATCTTACACCAAAAGGCATTTGTTTGACCAAACAATGTATTACATAACATCTTAGGAAGGCTGCAAACAAAAGGGAAAAATCAAATATTTATCCAAAAAGAGTATGAAACGTTCCAAAATATTCCGGTTTTTTATATATTTATTTACCAAAATTATGTTTTGCAATCAAGTTTTGTATTTTATTGTTAATTTTGAATGCACTTTTAATCATACACTTATATATTAAAAATGAAAAGCATATATCACAAAATAAACTAGATTTATATATAAGCATATACGGTATACCAAATATTGAGAAATAACAATAAATTTGTAAGTACGAAAAAGTTCGAGAATATTAAAAAACTTGTAAAAGAAATGAATTTCTAAATCATGTTTCAAAATTTATGTGATTACTCGGAATTCGAATATTCTAAAACTTTTGAATTTGAAAATTGTGATTCGATCCGACTTAATTCTACAGTTTTTAAAAAGAAATTGATTGAACCCGATCAAACTACCCAATAACGCAATCAATTAACTTTATAGAGGGAGGCCGAAATGCCTCTGTGAGTCTTCCCGATTCCCAGAAGGATAGACTGCTGTGATAAAACCACCAGCTAATCCCCTTTTAAAAAAAATAATAAAATTACCTTTTTAGGGCTTGGAGCTCAACTCATCTATGCGAACTCTATTTTAAAAATTCAAACGTAAGACCTCTCACTTACAAATGAAGGGGAATACCACTACTAAATGGCTATTATAATGCATTACATACTCTAATGTTCATTTACCATAAATGTATTGTCTTTGCGTCGTATGAAATAATCCTAAACTTAAACCCAATTTGTTAACCACCAATAGCAATAATTTATCATGCAAAATCTTATCGTTTTATTGCGCTGTATATTACTATCACATCAACTTCTGACTTAGATGCATTCAATCCACGAAAATCGAAATTCACTTTGAAATTTGAATATTAATTTGGTACATGAAATAATTTACCAAACAAAGATTCAATAAAAAGTGACTACAAATACAACCAAAGGTGACTTAGATGCAATATCAATGGCTATTATTTAATTATAGAAAGGCATCAATTATAAGACACAACTTATCAATTATATAGGGGTAAAAAACTGTTTACTACCCTCATGTTTCGTGGTTTTCAACATTTAGTACATCAAATTTTTTTCGTCTTAGATTCATACCTAAAGTGTAAATTTTAGGATGGTCTCATACATCCGTTAGTCAAACTGTTAAATCTGCCGTTAATTGTGACGTGGTGCCTATGTGGACAATGACTGGGCGCCACGTGTCATCCACGTTTTTTTTTTCTTTTCTTTCTTCTTCCTTCTTCTTCTTCTTCTTCTTCCTCCGACTGCAACTTTTTTTTTTCTTCCTTCTTCTTCTTCCTCCGACTGCAACTTTTTTTTTTCTTCCTTCTTCTTCTTCCTTCCTCCTTCTTCCTTCCCCTTCTTCCCTCCCCTTCTTCCCATTCTTCCTTCTTCTTCCTTCTCCTTCCTTCTCCTTCTCCTTCTTCTTCTTCTTCCTCCAAATTTGGGGAAGTTTTTTTTTTCTTTTCTTTTATTCCTTCTTCCTCCTTCTTCCTTCCTCTTCTTCTTCTTCTTCTTCTTCCTCTGAATCTACCCAGATTCAGTTTTTTTTTTCTTCTTTCTCCTTCTTCATCTTTCTTCTTATTCTTCTTCTTCCTCTGACTGCAACTTTTTTTTTTCTTCTTCCGAATCTGGGGAAGATGAAGGATTTTTTTTTTTTTTTTTTTTTTGAGGAAGATGAAGGAGAAGGAGAAGGAAGAAGAAGGAAGAAGGAGAAGAAGGGGAAGGAAGAAGGAGGAAGGAAGAAGGAGGAAGAAGAAAAAAAAAAGAAAAAAAAAGTTGCTGTCGGAGGAAGAAGAAGGAGGAAGAAGAAGAAAGAAGAAATGTTAAAAAAAAAAAAAAAAAAAAAAAAAAAAAAAAAAAAAAAAAACTGAATCTGGGCAGATTCGGAGGAAGAAGAAGAAGAGGAAGGAAGAAGGAGGAAGTAGAAGGAAGAAGGAGGAAGAAGAAGAAAAAGAAAAAAAAAAAAAAAGCTTCCCCAGATTCGGAGGGAGAAGAAGAAGAAGGAGGAGAAGGAGAAGGAAGAAGGAGAAGAAGGGGAAGAAGGAGGAAGAAAAAAAAAAGTTGCAGTCGGAGGAAGAAGAAGGAAGAAGAAGGAGGAAGAAGAAGAAAAAAGAAAAAAAAAAACTGAATCTGGGCAGATTCGGAGGAAGAAGAAGAAGAAGAAGAAGAGGAAGGAAGAAGGAGGAAGGAGAAGGAAGAAGGAGGAAGAAGAAGAAAAAAAAAGAAAAAAAAAAAACTTCCCCAGATTCGGAGGAAGAAGAAGAAGAAGGAGAATGAGAAGGAAAAAGAAGGAAGAAGGGGAAGAAGGGGAAGGAAGAAGGAGGAAGGAAGAAAAAAAAAAGTTGCAGTCGGAGGAAGAAGGAAGAAGAAAGAAAAGAAAAGAAAAGAAAAAAAAAAAAAATGTAGATGACACGGGGCGCCCAGCCATTGTCCACATGGGCGCCACGTCACAATTAACGGCAGATTTAACAGTTTGACTAACAGATGTATGAGACTGTCCCAAAATTTACACTTTAGGTATGAATCTGAGACAAAAAAAAACTTGATGTACTAAATGTTGAAAACCATGAAACATGAGGGTAGTAAACAGTCTTTTACCCATTATATAGAAACGGTGGCTGCTGTGCAGTTTGAATACAGATTCAACCGTTCCAAACTGCTGAACCATGAACCATAAGCTTTGTAGTTGCAAGGATTGATGGTTTGCAGATTGGAAGAGAACTGGTTTTCAGGTTTAGAGTTGAAGAAATGTCTTTGAGTTTGTAATTGTTTGTAATGGATGGTCACAATGAAAATAATTAAATGGTGTATATTGTGCCACCTGTAATTTGATGTTGTTGGAATTTTAATTGGGTATTTCAAAATACAACTCTTCACTGATCACTTTAATATTATTCAATTTGTTTTAAAATCCTGATTTCAGTTTGTTGAGAATGTCCCACATTGATGAGAGGAGGGATCTTGCATGGGTTTATAAGAGATTGGGCTACTTCCCATATTGCCAATTGGTTTTATGGTGGAACCCCAACTTTCTTCATGGTATCAGAGTACATTGATGTGAGGAGAGACTTTGCATGAGCTTATAAGAGGTTGGGCTACTCCCTATATTGCCAATTGATTTTATAATAGAATCCCAACTTTCTTCACAGTTTTTATTTGTAAAATCAAAACTGATGCATTTAAAGGGGCTTATAATGTTGGCATTTGATTGTGCAATAATGCTCTTTAAATTCCTATTATTTGGCCAATGTGACCTTGTTAATTATAGCTTATTTTGTCCTATATAATGTCATCCTCTCTTTGAGGCTTAGGCTAAGAATTATTGTGAAGTAATCTTTTCCTTTCCTATAAACCACACCAAGTTGACTAGAACCCTACTATCCCCTCATTTTTTAATATCGTGTATTCTCTCAAATGCTATAAAAATTTCCACCTCTTATATGTCAAAGGAAAATCGATTTGTTCGCTTGATCCAAGTATTGCGAGTGTAGGCTTACAAGGATCTTGTATCTTGGAGAGTAGGGCACCATAACCTACTACACTGAGACATTGTCTTTGAGGGGCGAAATCTACTCTTAACGACAGTGATAACACGCCTCACCCTACAAAGTTGTTCTAATCAAATATTGACGAAGAATGGTTTCCACCCTAGAAAAGATAAGTATTTTATTGTATTTGTTTATTTTATCTAATTAATTGTGGCAATGAAAATTATCATCATATACTAATATTTATCTTATGTGATTTGTTATAGGAGAAGTAGCATTCACATCACCAATAATTTTCAACAGATGTAGTGAAGTTGCCCATGTGCAACTCATGTGTCTAGTTGTTAGCTGAGGTGTGAGCTAGCAACGGCTATATTTGCTCACACACTCTTCATGCTTCATTATAACTGAACCACAAGGAATCCAGCGAAGATTTCTCAGTGACATTTCCACTTTGATTCATTCTTCTTCTTCTTCTTCTTCGATCTTCTCTTTGCAACTCAGAGATCAAATTCTCTTCGATTTCCAGCTGCTAATGATCATTAAAAAAAAACACTATACAACCTCAAATACACTAACGCAAACTGCAGATCACACTGTTTCATATTTTCTGCCACCGCCTTAGTCTCATCATTCATTCATCACGAATTTCAATATCCCACTTTATGGTATGAAATTCTTCTAACATTAAGATGGTCTCAGAGCTAGTGACCAATCCAGGTTCCCTTGCACCTTTGAAATTTTCTATCATCTTCTCTGATTTCATAAATTTTGCAATTACAAATGGGTTATATGCACTAAATTTCTTCGTTTTAATTTAATGGCATCCGATGTCAGAGTTACCCGGATGAGAAAAACGAGCTTTTGGAGTGCCTAGAGTAATTTCTAAGTGCAACAGGATTTGATGATTCGAGTCCATACGACATGGCAACAATAATATTGAAATTGTGCTGTAGCTGCCAAGGAATAATCGGTGGGAGAGATTTAATAAAATGGGAAAGCTGTCCAAGTTTTCTAGGAGAGATCTAATTACAAGTTGTTATTAGTTTACTTTTTTTATTTTATTTTCAATAAGACCTAACTAAGTCCATTAGTTCAGGAATTTTGATCGGGCTTTCCAAAGCTCTTACCATGTGTTTGAGTTAAAACTTGAACTTTGGGCTCAAAAGGAAGTTGGCCTAACAAGAGGACTAGGAGGAAAGAAGCCCGAAGCCCAGCCAAAGCCCAGAAGGCAGAAAAGGGCTTTTCCTGACTAGGTGCAGATCATTTGAACCACTTGTTCACATACCTAGAGACCAAGTGGTGTAGACCAGCCAGCTAATCAGCCCAAAAGCACTTTACAGTGGCAGTACAAGTAAAAAGCTGATGAGTCATTGCCCTTCAAGCTGCATTCGGGCATGATTAAAGCTATAGGAGGCCAAGCCAAACTGTCTATAAAAGAAGAAAGAGAAATCAAAGATGAGGACACTCAAACAAACAAACAAATACAAGCACAAACTCTGCTCAAGCCAGATTTGCTTTCAACGAAGCTGTAGTCAGCCCAAGCCTTCATCCCTTTCGGGATCAACCTTCACCTAAAGCCTTTGTAAAAGCTCTGCTACCTTGCATAATCCTGCTGTAGTATCGATTTCCTTCTGTAAACTCATCTCCCTATCCCTCTTTCTAAAGCTCTCAAGCCCCTCTATAAATCCCAAAGATAGGAAGTTGCAAGACGGCCAGTCTTGCCCGACAAAGTGAAACCTTGCCCGACCCTCTTTGCTTTTTGTCTTTTCATTCATAAGTCTAGTAATATGTTGTATACTTCCATTTGTATCCAAGTTAGTTCTAGCAAGTTGATGATTAAAAGACTCCTTAGTGCTTGAATCCGATTGGAATATGTAGTCACAACTTAAATCAGATCTAAGTTCTAAACCCTCGGGCATGTAAGATTGATCATTCAAAAGTCCTTGGTCTCAAGGCATAAAAAAGAACCTTATGTGGACTTAACCCATCCACGACAGTCTTTGATAACAAGAAGTCCGAAGTTACTTGGGGCGCAAGTAATCGACCTATCTCCTAGTTTTATTTCTGTTATATTATGATTACCGTAGAACGTTTGAGTATAGAAATAATTCTGATGGGAAGCCTCAAAACCTACACCTAAGGCCCTACAAAGGCACCTATTTGGATGCATTCTGCTTTTCGGGCTCGGGTAATTAGAAGTATAATAGTCATAACACTTTTGCAATCAATGAAACAAACATTATATGTTCGAGTACTAGGTTAGTTATTGATGGGAAGCCTCAAGGCCTATACCTAAGGCCCCACAAAGGCACATTTCATAACTAAAACAGCCTCTCGGGTATATATACAATTAAAACTCAACATCTGTTTTACATCTGCATGCTAAAGATGGCAGTGGCACGCCTGAGCACCTAAAAGTTAATTTTGATTGTGAGCCTCAAGGCCTACACCTAAGGCTCTACAAAGGCACCTTTCAAAGTTAACCTTGTCCTTCTCTTTCAGCATTGCCCGACAAGCCTTGCCCGACAAGCCCGCCAGTAGGCAGAAGCCCGACAGAAAGCAGCAACCGGCGCCAACCTCTCGGGGAGCTGTGTGCTCGTCGGTTAGGAAACATCCCCAACTAAAATTCTAGCCACGAACACCATGCCGTGGGTTTTATAGAAGGAGATTCATTCTCCTTGTCAGATTATGCAGCCACCAACTGAGCAATCCAAATCTGCAATATCTAAAGTGTTGGAATGTAAAAAGATGTCCAGGTCAAACTTTTTTTTATGGTCAGAAGTTCTTTGGCAACATCAGCTACTTTCTACAAAAGCACAGAAAGGAATAAGAAAAAAAAAACAACTATAGTGCATCCACAAATCACATTGAAATGCTAATGGGATCCCAATAGGTCTAAGGAGAACGGGTTTTGCAACTTTCTTGGAATTTCCAAATTTAACAGAAAGTATTACGAAAAAAGAGAGAAATTTTTTACTTGTACAAGTTAATCCAATCACGAAAACACCGGAAGAACTTTCTAATAGTAAAGGCTACAACAGTCTGGGAACAAGAAAATAGTTTTCATTAATTAGTAGAACCTGTTGTATAGAGTTCTTAGCATAACTGTTGGGACCATCTCCACCAATCATTAGATATGCTTCATAAACATTACTGAAACCCTCCACTGTAGCTGTCATCTCTTACTGTTTATGCAAATTTCAGCCGTCTCTATCTTTGACGAAAAATAACCTGCAAAACAATCAACACCTTTGACAATGACCTAAGCCTTATGCGCGCACAAGATGAGGGTTAGGCCAATGGATCTCCGATGCCTAAATTAGTTTATGTGGAAAAGCGTAAGTGTTTAGGGCTTTTTATAGTTATAAAAGCTTACCGAAATTTGGTAGAAATGAGGATATATATAGGGGAGAGGGCCAACCATATTGTTAGGGTTTTACCCTACACATGGCGGCGTCCTATCGACCAAGGTTTATTGACACGCCCCGATTCCGATGTCCAAGGGACATTGGGATGGCCACGTGTTGGCCGACACCCGATGGTGATGCAAGCCATTTAATGAATGCATATGCCGAGAACATGTGAAACATGCATATAGATTTCGCGCGTAACTACACAAAGTAATATTCAAATATAAGTCTTACAAAATACAATAATAATATTCAACTGTCAACAATGAATATAATGATAAAGCATGACATGTTCAGAGCTTACAACTAATCTAGAGTACAAGCGGAAGGTAAAATAGAGAGATGCTATTACAATAGATGTCAAAGCAGAGAGGATGATAAGATATCACTGGTAGGGGAATGCCTCGTAGCTCGGATCATATGCCTCGTTCCTATGTTCTGAGGGGGCGCAAAACAAACATGAGTGGACCAAGTTTATATATATATATATATATATATATATATAATACTGAAACAGTTATTCATCAAAGCACTAACCCCCAAAGTTTTATGAAAACATCAATAGCATAATACGAAAAGGTTTTCCGAAAACCCTAGCATGCCATAAAACCTGTCTTGTATATAGTGTGCTAAATAGTGGTATCAGTATTGCCCGAAGGCATATAGAACTCTTCTAGCCGAAGCCACCTACACACGCCCGGCTGAAGCCAATATAAATATCTTTTGCCCCGTAGGCACATACACATGCCCGACTGAAGCTAATATAAGTATCATCGCCCGTAGGCCGAACATTGACCAGTAGATACCCACAAAACATTGAATATAATCTTTCCAACATAAGTACATATATCTCAAAAACATCTTCATAGCATATAGTCGTCCATCATATATACTACAAAGAAGTGTAAAAACATGTTCATAAATAGTATATAGTCATCCATCATAGATACTACAAAGAACATAAGTTCGATAAAGTATGGTATTCCAAAATATTCTCAGTAAGCATGATAATCATAAAGTGTAAATCTAATTTACTCATAAAACGTACCCATTAAATCATGCTTTCCATGTATGCATTTCTACTATTAAAACATGCATTTTAGAAAGGGTCCACTTACAGATACTCCGTCTTGGAAGAGTCATATGAAAAAGGAATGACGGAACCGCTGCTAATATTTTCACATAAGCACATAAAACGTCCAATTAATAAAACTATACTCAAACGATTGAATTTTGGAAAACGGAAACAGATCTAGGACATCAAAATTTGCCTAGGAGAGGTCCCGACCGAAACCCAAAAAAGTCAACGTTCACGGTCAAAGTCAACGGGAAATGCTGACCAAAAGTCAACAGTCAACTGGTCCGAGCCAGCGGGTCGGGTCACAGGCCAGGTCAAAGGTTAATGGGCCGATTCCATGGCCCAAAGGCCTGGGGTCCAATAGGGTTTTGGGTTTGGGTTTAATGGGCCTAAAGCGAGCCGAGGGCTTGTCTCTCTTTGGGTTTTGGGTTTAAGCTAAACGAGCCGAGGGCCCTGGGTTTTGTACAACCAAACCTGGGCTTGGAAGCCCGGCCCAAGGTTAAAGGGTTTTGGACTTGGGGGTAATTAGATTGGGTTTATAATGAACTTAGGCTTGAAGGCCAGGTAAATTGTGTTTTAGTAAGCATCCAATCTTAAGGTTTAGGGTACAAGAATTGAGACTTGAAAGGCCATACTTAAGGGTACAAGAAACATGTATACAAAATGTCATAATGCTTCATTATTGGGACAGTTAAACAACTTTTCAGAAAGTCAGCTGACTCTTATATTATTTCTATAGATATTATTCCTCTTGGCAAGGTGGGGTGGGGGGAATACACATTAGTCAACATAAATATATTTTAGGTGCTTCAAAGTTGTAATTGAGAAAAGGATGGGATGTACAAGCAAATAAACAACAAAATGATGCGGTAAAGGTGTAAAAAGATACCTCCATAAATAACCCGGGTTGATGCATCAACTTCAAAACTGACATTTCCTTGAAGCCATTTCCTCAATTCAGAATGCACCTGTTGTATGGAGAAACATTTGTGTGAAAAACAAACGGTGAAATAAGTTTCAACCCCTAAATTTCAACCAGTAAGGTGTATTTCAACCCCTAAATTTCAAGCCCTAAATTAAATTTCAACCCCTAAACCCTAATCTAGAATTCCAACCCTAAATGAAATTTCACAAACCCTAATCTAGAATTCCAACCCTAAACTAAATTTTAACCCTAAATTAATTCCAAAATTTACCTTATTTGGGGGAGAAGAGAATCGGTGCACAGTCGACGTCGAGAGACAAATGCTCCTCCACCACTGTCTGTGATGGATGAGAAGTCGAGAGAGACTAAGAGAGATCAGAGAGGTGATAGTCGAGAGAGGTGAGTCATGACTTAGGTGAGTCACTTTTGTGGCCGTATTTGAAAACAGAGAGGGTGAGCATGGCTACGCGAGTCGTGGTGTGAGTGAGTGAGCTTTGTTGTTGTTCTGAATATGTTAGATAATATTCAACGGTTGAGATTAAATCTCAACCGAATCCGATGGCTATTAAAATTCTACATATATATTTTTTATTTCGGTTCGGTTCGGGACTACCAAAATCCCAAATATTTAAGACCGATTCCCATACCAAAATTTCGGAATTGGTTCGGTATTGGGTACCAAAATTTTTGGGATTTTTTGTTTGGGATTTTTTCGGTTCGGTTTTGGGACTTTTTCGGTTTGGTTTGGGATTTTTGGGAGTTTTTTTCCAACCCTAGCCACGACCATTAATGAGAAAATCACCCAACGTAGTAGTTCTGTGGTGCCTTTGTATCTGGATTTGTATCGAAGTGTCCGTTTTGAGTTAAGTCTAGTTCAGCTTCAGAGAGGCTCGCAGCTATGAAGAGTGGGAAGGTGGATTCTGCTGCTAAGGCAGCGAGATAGGTTGTTGTCTAGCGGCCCTGCGCTGGGCAGTGGCCACGGTGGTGAGGCTCTTCCTGCTGTCGCGTTGAGCCTCAAAGACTATCGTTGTGAGGTTCTGTCCTCGTTTCCATTCTGCGGTCTAAATCCTTGAACATATGGGATTCCATTCGTCGTGGTTTCAGAATTTCCTACCATTGTATCCTTTCTCCAGGGACTGATCAAGAAACTTTTCTAAGAAAAATTAATTGATACGGCATGTAGAAAATTCAACATAATAAAATTTTTCAAAAACCAATTGCAAAAGTCTTCTTCAAATATTTGAATCAAGTTCTCAATGAAAACACCATTTTGTGGTAGCGAATTTCTACTATCTTCAATCTTGATGAAAATGTACGTACAAAACAATCAACACATTTGATCAAATACCTAAGACTCACTCGCCCACGAGGTGGGTGGGGTTAAGCCAATGGATTTCTAATGTCTTTGTTAGCTTCTCTGAAAAGAGTGAGTGTTTAGGGCTTTTAGGGGTAGCAAAAGCTTACCAAAATTTGGTAGAAATGGAGGTATATATAGGGGAGAGGCCGGTCACAGTGTTAGGGTTTTTCCCTTCACGTGGTGGCATCCTATTGGCCAATGTGTGAGGAAAGAATATTCTCAAGATATTTAATAAGAAATAATATCTTAAGATAATGATAGTAGCATCCCTAATCTATTGAAATATGGATTACTTACTTAATGAAGTTAATCTTCAATTTGAAATGTATTAAAGATGAGATTTGGTAATTAATCTATATCTTTAATGCCTTTGACTTTTTCTTGCCACAAGGAGGAGAGTTATGAGCAATCGTATTCTATTGCTTGAACCTCCAGGGATGTTGAGCTGCACGTAAAAGTATTTGAAAATCATGCCCATTTAATGTGGGCAATCATGTGAGTAAAAATTTACATGTCACCTTTAGAATTTTTAAGATTATTTTAGACTCCACAAGTGATATCTGGTGGTTGTGGGAGGGGACAAGGATTGTCTGCCCTCCTAGTTGTGGTGCCCTTCCATGCCCCCCTATTTTGTGCGGTCACGGTTAAGCCACGTTAATATTTTATATTTTTATTGTTTTTTGTCTTATTATCTCATTAAAAATTAATATAAAATGTTGACGTGGCTTACCCGTGACCGCACAAAATAGGAGGGCATGGAAGGGCACCACAACTAGGAGGGCAGACAATCCTTGTCCTGTGGGAGGTAGATAATGCTGTGTTCTGAGATCTGTGAGATATATACAGTTCGCTGGGGAAAACAAATAAATTAGATGGAAGAACCGCGAGCACCACAGTACATTAAAAAAAAGAGCATTCATAAACTTAGTAGGGAGGGAACGATCCCGACAAATGTGAGTAACCTAATCATTATGGCCCACATTTGGTTAAAATTTTCCGAGCACCTGCTATCTCTTCTTGAGGTCGGGCCTTGTAGAAGATTGACACACTCAAATCCCATGATTCAGACCATATATCCACAAATTGATAGTTAAGTTCGTAAATTAATGTATATATGCAATGAGAAAACTCATCATTCTCAATGAAATTATTTAATCATTCAGTGCAGACTTTGAGCGGAACAACTTGTGCAATTGCACAGGGCACCACCTCTAAAGAGCCCCCCAACTTTGAGGGAAACAACTTGTGCAATTGTACAGGTCCCACCTCTAAAGGCCCCCGAATTTTGACTCATACATGGTTACATTTGATTCATACATGGAATTTGACTATTTTATTTCTTGTTTGGGCAGAGAGAAGGGAGAGAGATTGAGAGATTAAGGCTTTAGCATCATTTGTTCCGCAAAATTAAAAGTTGCCTTCATTCAGGTCTACCATAATTGTTTTTTGCAATTTGGATAAGTGTTTTAGTTTCAACCTTGATTTGTTCATCATTTGTTTTGCTTCATGGTTTCTTTTATATGTTCACTAATGATTTTGTTGATTGATCACATAACTTTAAAATTTCTTTTAAGTATGATACTCTAATAATGATTACTTTTTTACAACTTCGGTATACTTTTTGTGAGATTATGTAATTAGGACTTATTCATTGTACTGGAGCAAAAGGGCTCGTTTATAATTTTTCGACTATGTCCCCAAAATTTTAGAAACGGCCTTGTAATCATTCATACACATTTTTACCTTTTAAGTATAGGAAAATAAGTGCGTAATGGCTAGGAAGAAGTATGAAAGATAGCGAGTTGCAAAGGGGAATTGCAAATATGCCTTGTGGATACAATGAAGCCTAGACTCACTCTGATGTTCAACAATGTTCTGCACAAGCAAAGTTTAGATAAACAAGAACACCCTGTAAGAAAATAATGAAATTATATGGAGAGGATTTAGTTAGTAAAAGAAGAGAAGGTGTATGGATTTTCTTCGCTAGACCAAAGACTAGGTTAGAGTCTCACTGTCGGCAATCTCTCTTTGTGGGCGACCTATAAAAATAAAAAATAAAAAGACTAAGACCCCTTCTGTAAGGGAAATTATATTTGAATCCTTATAACCTCTCTCTACACCCGACTTACTTTCTACACCCATATCATTTTTAATTAAACTATCAGTATCTTTTTAAATCCAAATTTAAAGAGACTTTATTTTATGTCCTACCTTGGGATAGGGTAGCCCCCTCCCCTTAAACTTTTTCTCACCAAAAAATGAAATAAGAGAAGTAATGATTTTTTTTTTTTGTCGAAAGTGAAATTGTATTAAATTTGAATAGAAACATTTACATCAAAAGCCAGAGTATTGAACAACCACTCTAGTTCAAAGCTATCCCAGGTCTGAAGGCAAAAGACGCCACTAGATATGTTGCCTTATTACAAACTCTGGGAGCAAAAATGAACTCTACCGACCTCAATTGTTTTAGACATAGAATATCCAAAAGAGTATGACACACCCCGACTGAGGTCAAGGCATGATGGCCGTCACGTGAGAGTGACGTAGCCATGTGCACAGTGCGGAAGCGATAAAGATAGTAAATATACGAATAATTAAAAACCAAATTACTAGAGTGCACTACTAAACGAAAGTGATAGGAGTTAGTTACAACAGTGAACACTCCTAATCAGAGCATAATAAGTCTAGGTGTAGTCCAGTAGGACAAGTACTAGTTACACAGTACCAGGAATGTCCTACTATTATTCAAATAGGTCAGAACTGCCGATGATCCCGAGCCACCAACAGCAACTTACTTAGAACCTGGAGGGGCGCAAAACAGAAAACGTGAGTGGGCAAAAAGAAATGTTTTACAAAAACATTTCATTTATCAACATACTAACCCCTCGCTGTAAAACATGTAAGATTTTCCCAAAATTAAGATATAAGCATATACACACATGTATACACACACACACACACACACACACACACACACACACATATATATATATAATCATATCAATTCAATTCATGCTTCACACAATCATATTCATATGTATGCTATGCCAAAACATAACAAAGTAAACAATCCAGGTAAGAATAATTTCATAGAAATGTGATATGCTAGCTGGAACTCTTGAGGTAGTCTGTACGGCTGAATTCATAGCTCAAACTCAATCTAGCCGGAGTCACTACTATGACCTATACGGCAATATACTGCACATAAGTTGAAACCACTAAAAGGGGTATGTACGACAAGATTGGGTGAAATATAATTATGCTCAACTCTATTATCTCATAATAGTCGGGCGATAGTTCGCTAGTCACCTACGAGTCGGAACCATGAATAAGGTTTGTACGACAAGACTGTGCACTTAAGTTGGATCCAATATGAGCATATAGTGCGGGAGGTGACGTAAATAAACAGGCATGTACTTCATATCTCTGGCTAATTCACAATCACCCTAGGTGCAGCTTTATGAGCTCAACATTACTTAATCACATATCACATATCACATCATCGATGATTCACACAACCAAACATAACTTACCTGAACTCACCAGTACCTCCACAGCACCCCATTTATAAATGTATGCAATCATGCAATGCATATTCAAAATATAGAAGCATTTGGCATATTATTTCAAAGTATAATTTCTTTAAAATGCATTTCTGGGAAATATATCAAGTATATAAATATATATACTGAAAACAAAAGCTCACTCACTGATAAGTCGAAGGGTCGTAGCCCCCGAGGACGCCGTGGATACGCTCGTCCTCGGGTTAACTATAGAAACGTTATTTTTAAGCACATATACAAAACTAGCTAATAACTTCTCATACATTGCTCAAAATAGGTATATGAATATACCACAGTGATCTACACAACCTCAGGATCATCCCCATATTTTTAGAAATATTTTTGGACCTCCCACTCGCCGCCACGCGCCGGCAAGGGCACGGCAAAACGCGCCCCCACGCGCGGCCTAAACCTGACGGATTCCCTAACCACCGTTAGGGAATATTCCGTTAAACCTAACAGATTCCGTTTAATCTAACTGACACCGTGAGAATATTCCGTCCAAACTGACGGAATATTCCTTCTTCGTCCCCGGCGAGTCGCCGGTCGCCGAAAAACTGGGTAAAATTTCAAAGTCACTATTCTCACTCGTTTCTCAACCATTTTTCATGAAATTTGAACCAAATGAAAGCTTAGAGTGAGAAGAATGGCGTTATACCTATTTGAAGCTTCAAATCTCACGAAATCACGTCGGGGAAGCTTCGAAATTCCGACCAAAACTGCAACTCGACGTTTCTCGTGATCCCGACGTCCAAATTCCTCGAACGAGCTACCCCGAGACTCGTGAGGACCTCATTAAGCTTCCTATAAGCTTAGATTTTCCTGAAATGGGTACCAATCAACTCGTAGCACCATGAGAAACACAATGGTGCACCCAAAACCTTCGATCTGTGAAGTTTGGGGTGATCTTGAAGCTTGTCCGTACGAATAGCAAGGAGAGAGAGAGAGAGTGAAACCGAGAGAGAGAGTGTACGGGGAGGAAGAAAGATAATGAGGTTTGTGTGTGTGTGTGTGTGTGTGTGATCCACGTGGGTCACCCATCCAAAACCACAAAATAATCTTTAAGTCTCAATATGTCATACACACACGCGACAATTTCCCCGTCCAAGGATAAAACCGTCATTTCACATTATCGAAAAATTAATTATTTGGGACGGGCTGTGACAAAGTACCTTCAATGACGACGTTCCTTGCATAATGAATTAGATAATCAACCCTGCAAGCCCCTCTATTTATAGAGGCTGCTGTTTCTCTTTGAATGGTGTACATCCATTCAGCAGCACCCTTTCAAATAAGCCACAACAACTCTTCTCTTCATTAAGAGTTGTCAACTTTCTGTAAATTATAATGGCCGGCCGCCGTCTCATTGACTTAGATGCAATATTATGGCTATTATTTAGAAAAAAAAGTACACATAAAGTATACTTTTAGTACTTAATTTTATATTGAGACAATATTTTTTAAACATTTCAAAAAGAGACAACTTTTACAACAAGTGTAAAACACATTAAAAGCAGTTTCTCTATTAGTGCGTAAGTGACCAAATTACGTTTTCTTCCTTATTTGTTTAAAAGGGCAGCCGGACACACATTACCGCCTACTACAACATCATAACTTTCGGTTCGTTTTATTTGTTGGTTTGGAATCAATTTATTTATTAAAAAAAAAAAGAATCATCAGAATTCTTCTCAAAGAAGAAGAAAAAATTAAGGGAAAAATCAAATCAGGTTGAAAATCCGTGGGAACGAAGGGAGCCGCCGAGAGAGACGACATGGATCAGGTGCGGGCAGGAGAATGAGTGCAAAAACAGTGCAAAAAGATATATCTGTTGGGGAGATATCAAACAACAACAATGGCGATGGTAGAGGAGGAGGAGGAGGAAGGTTCTCTAAATCATCCGTCATGACGAAGAAGAAAGAGAATGAAGCACACAAGCTTATAATACGCGCCATAAGTTAAACTCATCTTCGACTATTTCTGCAGAATCAGTTTTGAAATTATATGTAGAATCAGTTCAACCTGTTGTGGATGAAAATTCCTTGTTCTTGGACAAATTTGCACCTACAAAACAAATAACACCATAGAAGGCCAATAGCCTCACGCACCCACGATGAATGGGGGGGCTTTGGCCGAAGAACCTCCAATGCCAAAGTTAGAATTTTGAGGGAAAAGTGTTTGGAGAATTTTGAGGGAAAAGTGTTTGGAGAATTTAGCAAGAGTGTAGACCTAGGTTTTTAGAGAAAATGGGGTAGTATATAGAGGGCATGGCAGGCCTCCTTGGGGGAGAAGGTGGCCTGCCCTTTGTGGTGTTTTTTAGTGTATTTTGTAGTTAATTGGTAATTTAATTAGCCATTAATATATTAATTAGGTAATAAATCTATTAATTAACTAATTAACATAATTTAAAAAGAATGTTTTGGGGGTTACCTTGTGGAGAAGATGGATGAAATAGGTTTTGAATAAATACCTATTTTGGGCACTTTTGACTTGATTGTGGGATGATTGTCCACTACTCGCGTATGTGAATTATATGCTCCTCAAGGGTAATTTTATCCTTTGTGCCCAAAAATCCACATGTCATCTCTTGATTATTTTTTGCTCCACAAATACCCTCACACCTGCTGGGCTGCTCGCAGGAAAGGGCAGCAGGTGTAGAGATCTCCAACTTTGATGCAGATTCTCTCTTGGACTTGGAATTAGATTCTTCTAGGAAAGAGAAATAAATCGCCTCCAAAGCCTATTTAAGCCTACCTTAAGTAGGGGATTAAATCAACTTCGGAGGGCATTATTTATCCCTACAAGAAAGAGACAAAGTTAGAGGATATTTGTTCCCCATCCCTTAGCACTCTTCTTTGCTTGCCCGTGCAAAGAACCGTCTTCCGTTGATTTCTTTGTCTTCTTCGTGCCACACTGATGTAAGAAAAATTTAATTCTCCTTGTCTTCTTCTTGGGAGGTGCTGCCACGGAGCAGTCATCGAGGTGGTGCGGTATGTCGGCTGGCAGGGTCCAAGAGTCGGCTTGGCATGGGCCAAGAATGGGGTGTGGCAAGGGCCATTCTTGTGCTGCTTGGCTTGATTGAAGCCAGGGATTGGCTCGACATTGGCCGAGGAAGTGGCGTGGCATAGGCAACGGTTTGGGCTGCCACATCTGGGCTGCTTTCCAAAAATAAGGAAACTGCTTGAGTTTGATTTCTCAGCTGCCGTAGATGAAGCAGTCAAGGGTGAAGCTGCGAAGATCAGAGTTGTTGAAGATGAAGTGTCAGATGAGCGAATTGTTAAGTGCAAAAATGGTTGTTGCCCCATGACCATTTGCTGCCTAGTTGATCTTCAAGCATTCGATCTTTTGAGCTATGTGGCCTTTTCGCACTGGAAAGTTTACCCAAATGGGTGTCGGGGAATTAGTTTACCTTCTCGCACTGGAGAGCAATTAGTTTACCCTCTCACACTGGAGAGCAATTAGTTTACCCTCTCGCACTAGAGAGCAATTAGTTTATCCTCTCACACTGGAGAGTAATTAGTTTATCCTCTCACGCTGGAGAGCAGACCCATAAAGGGTTTTGAGCAGTTGTTGTGAACAGTAGTTAAGGAAAGCTGGACTGCTGGACAACTAAAATAATCCTCAGCCTACGAGGTCTTTTTTGGTGAACTGCTTGAGACTTCGAACTGCTTGTGGAACCCATGTAAGGGTGTAAGCGCAATGAGCTGCTCCCAGAATTATTTCACCATCATTAGGTGTTTCGTCGTGTGCCCTTTTGAGGCTTGGTTGACGCGAGTAACATGGAAAATTGGCACGAATGGGAGCTGTGATGCAAGATTGGCACAGTTATGAGCCATGGTGATAGGTCAATGGCTACCGAGAGCCATGGAACAGGTAGGCACAGCTGTGAAAGCAGGGCTTGGGCCAGGTTATGCGCAACAAGAGGGATTGGACCACTAGGTCCGTGATGCTCAGCTACTGATGATGTACTGCTTCAGTATTGAATCGTCTGGAGTGTTGAGAATAAGGCATACCCCCAGTTCTTGGTAGTTGGGCTGGTGTGTCCTTCTAGTACTCGTTTACCCCTGGCGCGCCATTAGGCTGAGCTGCTGCGTTTGTCGAAACAGAAGTAGTCTTTGTATTTGACAATCTATGTGGGGTAGTCATGTCTCATCGATCTTGTCATTGAAATATGACTCGTTTATGTTGGTCATGTCTCATCGGAGCGCCTTGTCAATAGCTTCGTTGTACAGGAAATCGTGCAATCGCTCGATCGGGAGCTTTTCTACTTCTTCCTGAATTTTCCTTTATTGGGGTAGCAGAGCTCTCAGCTGCCCCCAGTCGTGACATGCTGGTCTAGGCTGCTCATCCATGTGTTCGGCTCATCTACGGCGCAGCTGCGGTGCATGTGGTATGTTCCTAGCAAAAGAGCAGGTAACTCGCAGGTTACTGGTTGAACTTGAGCTGGATTGAGTAACTGCTTCTCTCAGTCCGTTGTGCTGCCTATTTTGATGTGAGGTGGAGGATGCTCCTTGCGGGCCTTGCCACAAATGAACACTTTGCCTGGAAGGTTGCTCATGTCGATTATCGGAGTGTGGCCCCAACCATGAATGTATGTTTTTCCGTGGGCCTAACTGAGAATGCACGCTCCTCCACGCGTTAAGACGGGAGTATACGCTATCTCGGGGGCCCAGTCCAGAATATACTCCATTAGAACGCTCGGTTCGTGACTTGTCACGTTCGGTTCGTGACTGGTCAAGTGGCTGGTTGTTGGGACGCTGCTGGAGAGATTCTTCGGCTACCATTGTCCTACTTTGGGACCCCTCGTCAGGGGCACATTGCATCTCGGTGAGCTGCAAGAGCTGATTCACCAAGGTCGCCTGTTATGCGAGGGCACTCGTCAACTCTATAACTTGTCGAGACAAGTGTTGTTCTCCATTTAGGTTGGAAGAGCTTGGAAGAAATGTATCTCATTGAGCAATGGAAGTGTGGTAGACTCCGAGCGCGAGATTTGAGTTGGGAAATGTCAAATTCACATAAAAATGTGGTGAAAATGCTCCCGGTTTGATCGTCGATCCGAAAATTTAGAGTCGGGACTGTTGAACTAATCTTGGACCGATTTGAGCTGCTTAGAAGGCCACGGGAGCAAGTTGGGCCTCGGGAGTGGGTTGTTCGGTGGGAGCAGGTTAGGACGTAAGAGTGGGTTGCTCGGCAGGAGTAGGATGGGCCACGAGAGTGGGCTACTCGGCCACATGAGTGGGTTGCTCGACGTGTGGCGCACACGGGTGCGAGGCTTGGAGTCGGCTTGGAAAAGCGTTGGGCTCACGTTGGGCGTGGAATGACTTTGCCTGGGCCGTGACCTTGGTGCCATGGGCCTTGGATGGCACGGCTCGAGCCGTGGTGGTGACACCATGGACCTCGTCGCGAGTGACTACCGTGGTAGCCACCGCAGTGGTTCCCATGGTGGAAACTCGTGGTGGTGGTGCCACTCCACTTATTGTCACATTTAGCCTCGTGGATCGCCGCGGTCTCATCTCTTGGATGCGAGAGTCTTCTACGAGTGTGGGACTCAACTCTCAATGAAAGCACCACTTTATGGATGCAAATTTCTTCCTCCTTGTTCTTAGACAAAATTGCACCTACAAAACAAATAACACCTTAGGTCAAGGCCAATAGCCTCACGCTCCCACGATGAATGGGGGGGCTTTGGCAGAAGAACCTCCAATGCCAAAGAATTTTGAGGGAAAAGTGTTTGGAGAATTTTGAGTATTTAGCAAGAGTGTAGACCTAGGTTTTTAGAGAAAATGGGGTAGTATATATAAGGCATGGCAGGCCTCCTTGGGGGAGAAGGTGACCGGCCCTTTGTGGTGTTTTTGAGTGTATTTTGTAGTTAATTGGTAATTTAATTAGCCATTAATAGATTAATTAGGTAATAAATCTATTAATTAGCTAATTAACATAATTTAAAATGAATGTTTTGGGGTTACCTTTTGGAGAAGATGGATGAAATAGGTTTTGAATAAATACCTATTTTGGGTACTTTTGACTTGATTGTGGGATGATTGTCCACTGCTCACGTGTGGGAATTCTGGTGTTACTCAAGGGTAATTTTGTTATTTTTGGCCCAAAATTCATGTGTCGTCTCCTGATTATTTTTGGCTCCACACCCGTCATCGACCATCTTTGCAAAATCAGTTTAATATGTCCTCAAACATTTTTGCAAAATTAGTTCAACCTGTCATCAAACATTTTTGTAGAATCAATTCAACCAATCCTCGACTATTTTTGCAAAATTAGTTCAACCCGTCGTCGACCATTTTTGCAGAATCAGTTCAACCCGTCTTCGACACTTTTTGCAGAATCAGCTCAACCAATCTTCAACCATTTTTGCAGAATTTGTTCAACCCGTCATCGACCATTTTTTCAGAATCAGTTTAACTCATCTTCGACCACTTTTTGCAAAATCAGTTCAATCTGTCCTCAACCACCTTTTATAGAATAAGTTCAAACCGTCTTCGACCATTTTTGCAGCATCAATTCAACCTGTCATCGACTATTTTTGCATAATTAGTTCAACCCGTCTTTGACCACTTTTTGCGTATTTAGTTTTGCATAATCAGTTTGATCCGTCCTCAGTCATTTTTGCAGAATCAGTTCAACCCATCTTCGATTACTTTTACAAAATCAGTTTCAAATACCATACGATTAATTAAGTTTTTCTTTATAAATCATATATATATATATAGTCCCACAAACGCATGATTTTGTTAACTCCTTCTATCCATTTGTTTTGGTCCGCATTTGCACGGTATCAGCTATCAAGAAACAAAATTGGAGAGATTTCAAAAGTCAAAAGAGTCAGTGACGAGAGAGAGAGATGGGTGGAAGAGGTGACGGTTTTACTTCACTAATCAATGCCCTCTACAGACAATTTAATTATATTTAATTTATCTCTTTAAAATTGTTTAAAAACTGGTTGAGTTTCTTGAAATATAATGAAAGTTTTTGTCTTTATATATAATGCTCTCTATTTTAATCTTAGTTACTTAAAATTGACATTTCTCGATAAATTTCTGACTCTGCCAATACATTATAAAAAAAACTCTCTCGATTTGTACTTGCACTGTATAAGATCCATCATGACCACTAGAGGCCCAACCCACCAATGAGTTGGTGCATTGGGCCAACGCAAAGTGAAATTCCGGAGGTTTTGCTGGTATTTTACTCCATCTCCGAAGCACCTCCCTCTATCTGCAAACCATAAAGGACTTCCCTGCACCTCCTTCCCTCCGCAACTTCCTCACATTCATATTCCCCCAACTTCAAATTCAACCTCCAAAATTTTTAGCCGGGTTCGGTATCTATCTTTTTCGTGATTTCATTCCTTCTTTCTACTTTTCTTTCCATTTATTTATCATATCCTTGTTATTCCCAGCTTATCTTTTATTTTTTATTTCTTGGGAGCGTACATATTTTCTGCTTAAAATTATGTGTGTTTGTCCATAAAGATACAATAATTCCAGGAAACAAAAACAAATAATCTCAAAATTTAGCCAACTGAGGCATTAAAAATGTCGAAACTTGACCAGTTTTTATGTTACAAGCGATGTTACTACTCTAAGCTATGTTAAGGGGAAGACGGAGGTTTGAACCCAAAATGTAGTGGGTTGAGGAGCGGACTAGGCACAATGTAATATTCTAACCTTATAAACTAATTTAACTGTATCAGTTGAATGGTTTTTCAATGCCCTACATTAGATTGGTTTCGAGATGATTGATGGTATTTGCTAAAACAGAAGGCATTGCGATGAATACAATTCAGTCAAAGCCCTTGGTTGGAATAGGTGGGTCTTCAGTGGTATTTAAGCGCTTCAGTCCTTGTTTTTCAGCTCCACATTCTCTTGTGTTTTGTTGTTCATTCAGATTGCTTTGCGGGATCAGTACAGGTTCCATCGGAGAAGTACCAATTACGTTGGTGAAGCCTCAAGCCTACATGAATTATAGCGGAGAATCGGTTTGTTCTCATCATTTCTGCTTGCATTTTTGCGTCAATTTAGGCTCATATAACTGTTCTTTAAGTACCACTACTCATACGTGTTCTCTGATAATTTTGGTACTTAAAACCTAAACCCTGTGATGTCCCAAAGGCCATATCATGATACTCTGTTCTGGCCATGCCATTAACGTGGGAATCCACTATCTAAATTTCTGTTGCACTTTAAGGAAAGGTTGAAGTAACATAAAGAACAAGTCTTAGAAGTCATGTTCTCAAATTTTCGCAATCTGTATCCGGTGAAGGAAGGGTTCCATTACTTGTACTGAATGTCATGCAGTGCTTTTGTGGTGTATTTTACAATATGTATGCATTCAACAAATAGAATGAAACTAATCCCACTTCGGTGAGAAACCAACCCCGCCCGAAACTACGGGTTTGGATTGGTTCGAGTGGTCTTTCTCGGTCTAATATGGGTTGGTATTTTATCCACCAGAAAATCAGGTTGGTTTGTTATTAACTCTAAAACAAAACTAACGCAACTCGTACTGCCCCTAGTACGAGTTTCAATACAAAAGGTCTATTGCTTGCCTTGGTGGAAAATCAAATAAAAATATTTGAATTACGTTTTCAGGCATCTGAAATCCACCGGGAACTGTGGACATGAAAGCCTATCTTCTACAAAGATTCAGTACCGTAGACAGACATCAGGTATATGGTTGTTTCAAAATATTTATGTCTTTGTCTCCAAATAATTGGTTGCATCCGCATGATGCGTGTACAAATGTTCAGGCATACACAATATACGGTTCCTGTTCATTTCGACGTGTGTGCATTTCGACCTTTGATCTTAAAGGTGCGACCAATATCTGCTATATATGTGGACAGATTGATGCAGCACTGGATCAAGGGGTTGAAGCTGTAAGTACCCTGGTGCTCAATGGATTTGACCAGACCATCACTAGTTTCAATTTGAGGCAGAAATACAAATACCACAAAGTGTAATTTGCACAAATCCTTGTGTGTGACATATTTCTTCCGAAACAGTTATGTAATTTGCACAATATTAATGCCATGGCACCTTAGATAGCTAACAATATATGCCAAAATCGTAATTGATGTATTGCCCTCTCCAAATAGAGAGATTAATGGCTCGTTTGGTACACATGATTGGATTGGAACGAAGAACTCTCAAATTCAAGGTATATTGAAGGCAGAAGTGATTGGTTTTTCATCGGGATGGAATTAAAAGAGGATTAGCTATCCCTACTAATCCAACCATTTTAATGAAGATTGAAATGAATAAGTTTTCTTCGTGAGTAATTTATCTTTTATTCTTTAGGTACTCATAATTTTATATTTTTTTCGTTTAACCTACCTTTGATTTAATAAATTATTTATTCTAATCCAATCATGTATACCAAACGAGCCCTTAAATGCACACTTTTAGAATACCGCTGTATGAAAGTCTATTAGTATGAGCAAATCTCACCTTGTTGGCCAAAAGATAAAGTGACTCATCTTGCCTTCTTGACCGATGTTTAAAGTCCCATTTTACCCCCTCCGTCGAGTTTATCATTAGCTCTGTTAATTACGCTGACATAGCAAAATTAGAATCAAATATTTGAATTATTAGCCACTTTCCCTTAATTAATTTTTAGTTCCGCTGCCGCTGACACAGCACAAGGAAAAAAATATCAGACGGCTCTAAAAAGTCATCGTGGAAAAGTCAGTCAAATCAGACCGTCGATAGGGTATCCAAAGCGATTCAAAATTCAGAACGTTGGAAGCGAGAAAAAGAAGCAAAATGGTAACACAGAGTCTCTTTCCATTTTTCGACCGTTGCAAATACAAAACCTTTAATTGCAAACTAAGTAAAACCCAATTCACAAACTACATACGCCATTATTAAATCACCCCAAAAACGACCGAATTTCAGATTCTAGAGAGAGAAAGATTGAGATTTTAGAGAGAGAAGAAGGAAGAAGAAAACAAAACGCAGCTGACCTCTAATTCTTCAACAATGGCAGAGACTAACGGCTCTCTGCAACAAACCCACCTACAAAACCAAGCTTTTCAGTCGCTATTCCAAGCCCTCGACCCCATCGCTCTCATTCTCTCACAGAACCCTAACCCAGATCAGCATCCAGTCCCCCTGAGGTTCGCCACCGAGAGCTACTCCATGGAGAGAGGACCCAGATACAGAGCCTACGCGGAACTCAGAGAATCGCGGCTAAGGAGGAAGTACATGAGCCCAGAGGAGTCCGAAGAACCCGAATCGAAACCGACCCCATTGAAGAAACAAGTCAAATTTCAGACCCATCTGACCGATTCGCGAAAAGGGTCTTCCGTTCTCGCTCAGTCGGTGCCTGATTTCTCAGCCGTGTTACGGAAAGAGAACCGCAAGCCGCCGTCGAGGCTTCCGTCGATGCAGGAGATGACTCCGCCGGCGAAGCGTTGGGCGAAAGCGGCGGACGGGGTTCTGTCGAATTCAAGAGGGAGTAAATCGGCGATCGCGGGAGAGAAGAGGTACAACAATGGTGGAGGCGTTATGGGGAGGAAGAGCTACGCGAGTATGGAGGAGTTGAAGGGGTTGTCGTCCGCCGCCGCTAATGCTATTAGCGGCGAAAACAGGGGCGGAAGGAATGCCAACGGCAATGGCAGAGCAATGCCAAAGACTGTTTTGGGGTACAGACAGTTCTGAAAGTTTGGTGCTTTTGGGGGGTCTTCTTTGCTGAATATGTTGTTTGTGGTTTCATGGCCTGGGAATTCGAATACCACTTAAAATTCTTTTTTTTTTTATTTGTTTCGGAATGTAACTAGTCAATGATAAAGTTTGTTGAATTGTTTCAACTCCTGGATGTACTTTTTTCCCCTTGATTTGTTGTTTGTGCAAATCCTCTGTTCCAATTGAAGATGATTGATCAAATCATGGTAGTAAAAATTTTGATCTGATCGGTCCAGATATCTACTTGAATGGAACTTTTACTTGTAACGGCTCTTACCACTTTTGTTTTTTGATGGAATGCAAAAGCTTAGAGGTACCGCTTGGCCATTTTCTCTCAAATTTTCCTAGGGTTATGGGTTTTCACTTGGACAGAACCTGGCTGCTGAAAAATCAGCAACGGCTAGCCAATCACAGATGGACACGTGTTCAATCTGTGATTAAAAAATCAATTACTTGGACACATGTCCATTTGTGATTGGCCAGCAGCAAGAGCTGCTAATTTTTTCAGCAGCCAAGTTTTGTTCTTTATCCTTCTTAACAATGTTTTTCATACGAACAAAACTTGGCTGTTGAAAAATGAGCAATAGCTCATGCTGCTGGCCAATCACGGATGGACACGTGTCCAAGTAATTGACTTTTTAATCACAAATTGGACATGTGTTCATCTGTGATTGGCTAGCAGTAGGAACTGTTGCTGAAACCAAGTTCTGTCAAAGAATAAATAATGTCATTGTTTAAAATAAATAACAGGAATTAAAAATATTCTAAAGGCTCAACTCTACTTTTTTTATTAAAGCAACTTACAGCCCATTTTTAAAAGCTGACGTCTGGAGACCATTGTTTTTAAAGTAAGCAGTATATTTTATTTTTACCACACTTTTTTAACTGCTTAACTTTAAAGTTTATCAGTTTTTGGTGAAAAAAAAATAACAAACTAGGCCTAAATTGTGTTTGTAAAAGAAAAAATAAATAAAAAAGTGAAGCTAAAGAAAAAAAAAAGCAGCCTCTTTAGTCTAAAATTGCAAAAAACAGAAGAAGCTCTAATCATGCTTCTCAAAAAAGCGCATTTTCATAAAAGGCCGGGTGAACATAATGAAACTTTCATTTTCACAATAATACCCCTCCCTTTTTTCTTTTTGCTAAAACCACTTTTAGTACTTTGACTATCTACTATTTTTTTTTCGGCTATTTATTATATCAGCAGTTGGATTGATAAGGTTGACCAACTTTTATGACACTCAAAAGCGGGAAAATAAAAAGAGTGCAAAATTCTAGCACATACAAACTGGCAAAACCTGATGACTGATCTTAAACTAAACCCTAAGCCTTCCATTGATTTGTACAAAAGAATACATTTGCTTGGTTTAACACACAGAACTTAACATGTGACATGGCTGATCTATGATCATACGAACTCAAAAATATAAAAAAATGGTTGCTAGGGTTTTACATGAATTTCAAAAGGAATCCAGCAGCCTGCTCTCGCAGAGGTCGATCACAACTTCATTAACCAAACTTTGAAGAATGTCTCCGTCAATTTCAGAACCGACCTCAAACGCTTCGATATTAAAATCCGTCCACTTCCCCAGGGAATGACTCATATCCCATTCTATCAACTCATCAGGAATCATTCCAGCCAAATCCGTCCACTTCTGAATCTCCTCCCGAACCTCTTGAAACATCAACTTGTGGTTCATGCCTGCGGGGAGTTTTTTCCAAAATTTGAATCCGGAGTTGCAGTATCGGTCATATTTTGATTCCAGGTACTCAACGACAAAGTCAAATAGGAATTCAGTAAGTTCTTTGACGCCCCTGAAACTACTATACACATGGAATTTCATCATCATGGTGCCAGCAATAGTTTCCAGATCAAGAAGCAAGGGACTGATGAAAAGACCTTCCATTATGTTCCCCTTATTGTGAAGAGTCACATCTCCAAACAATAGTTCGGCATTCAAGATAACTTCATTTGCATTGGTAAGCTTGCCTCCACTCAATCTTTCCCCACCAGTATCGATGCTATGCAACATTCTCGATACATTGCTGAAAAGAGCAGTTATCATCTCACCGCCAGTCTTATTTTTGTCCACTGAAGTGGCAGAGTCTACAATATCAGCATCATGTCCAAGTTGCAACTGATCAGCAGAGTAATCCATAGAGTGAAGGTAGAAGGACCTATGCTCTGGAATCAGAAGCAAGACGAAGATAAAATCACATTTCAAGGATCTTATCAAAACAAAACAAATCACATTTAGATTAGGGGGTTATCCGAGTACTCTACCACCTCGGTTTAGAAAAGGAAATTATGTATCGGTTTTTGCATAGCAGTTTCTACTATTACTCAAGTACTATACCTGAGCTATCATCCAGACTACTCGAAGAAAATGAAGCTTCAAGAACCGACCCAGGGCTCAAATGATGACCATCATGAAAGATTCCAACTGATCTATCTGTCTTTCCACAAGCCTGATGAGGAACAACAGAAGCTAAAAGAGTCAAGAAATGTACCAAAACACCTTTTTATAAAACACAAGAAAGATCTGAAGTTAGGCACATTGCAGGCTCATTAACTGAGATTAACAATAATTCCTACTTTTACAAGAGAAGTTGGCGATGAGGATTAAATCATTAAAGGACAGTGTGTATAAACAACTAATTTTGCATGCCAATGCTAATCGAGTATTAACATCTACGATATTCCGCAGAAACTTTAACCGGTAAAAGTTGCAACAGAAGCAAATAGAAAGCACACAGGGAAATGATTGAATAGAGATGCTAACTAAAGTAATACTGAGAATTTCCATCATGTAATATTAAAGCCTAGGTATCCCCTTGTTCGTCTTCCTGACCTTTCTTTCCATTCTCCCTTCATACTCCCTATTGGCTCAGCATCTCCTTAATATTATTTTTCCTAATAGGGTAATACATACACAAGATATGGCAGTAAACATGCTACTGGCAACCAACTCATGAATGCACGTCCTTTGAAGTTGATAACTTTTTCACTTGCTTATAGGTTACCAAGAGTCACTTTCTGAATATAACAACCAGGGGTTGCCCCTGGTTTATCAATACAACAGCAACAACAAAGCCTTTTCCCATTAAGCGAGGTCGGCTGTATGAATCCTAGAACGCCATTGCACTCGATTCTGTGCCACATCTTCTGTTAGATCCAAGTACTTCAAGTCTTTTTGTAGAGTCTTTTCCAAAGTCTTCCTAGGTCTTCCTCTACCCCTCCGATGCTTAACCTTTGTCTCGTAATCGCATCTTCCAACCGGAATGTCAGTAGGCCTTCGTTTCACATGTCCAAACCACTGTAACTAGTTTATCAATGTAATATGAAATTCTTGCTCATAGTATTTTTAAGCAAAGCGTGAGGAAACTAAATCAATAGATCACGCAGTAGCATGCTTTGTTGAATTAGCTTTCCCAAGACCTGAATTCTTCTCCATTCCACTCATCTAAATTACTAGTAACATGGTGCACATGCACAGACAACCTCCATTATGTAGATGCCAAAGTAATTACTGTTGACAGATTGGCGTATGTGTGGACAAAAGCCCTCCATGGCACGTGAACTGATATTTGATAAACAGAATCCACAGGCAGATTCCTCATAATTAAGAAAGAACGCATTAGTATACCTTAAACTACCCTGGTGGAAGCACTATATGAGTACTTAGAACGCTCAAGAAAGTCTAATGAAAATCCACCCAGCAACAATGATGTATCCATTTTATTTTAGTCATCCCAGGTCAGAACAGTTTCTGTTTTGTATCCGCAATACACAGAAATGCAACCTCCTACTATATAAAACAAGAATAAAGTTTTTAAAATTAAAATTATATAAAATTGGAAGTTCCGTTTTGGCCCCCATTTACGATTACATGAACATCCAATCTCACTAACAGGAGCAATAACTGTGTATGAATCTTCAATTTACATGAGGTTACAAATATCTAAGCTCATTTAATGTAGGTCAGCACTAAAATAAAGAAATATTTTCCCTATCTTTTTTAGTATCCCCGAAATTGAAATCAAAACTATTTTATGATGCATGGGACATATATAATCTGGGATTAAACAGCGATGCAACCTAAGATGACTAAACCATACAAACACAAAAAGTGCTCAACTATCATCCATGAGAGATCTTCCATGTATTGGCCAACTCTAATGGACAGTTATATATGTCATACATCAGATACCATTTAATTAACCTAGTACTGTACTGCTTGTTTCAAATTTAGAACTTCAGTAATACATCTAAAACGCATCATATTAGACAAATACTATTACCAAAAGGTTTGGATCATAATATGAGAAATAAACCACCCAACCAGTTATCAAATACATAAAACAGGGAAACCTATAACTGTAGTCATTAAGTTTTTTCCTATTTAAAGTTCTCGGATTTCATAATGTCGGTAAAAAGTAAAAACCCAAATATCATCTCTCAAAGTAGTCAAATTCATTCCAACTAGTTCCCAGACTCAAATAGTCACACTTCCAACATATTCTTCTTGGTATAAAAAGTATAAGTAATGCTATGTCAATAAAAACAGTTGAATAGACAAAGACACTTACAGGTGATGCTATATCTGTATTGGCCATCTGTCCGTCATGAGAAGAAAGAGAATGATCTGCAGACAAGGCAGATATTAGCTCTTGGAGAATCATAGCAGTGGACCTCTTGGATGAAGCACCTGTTGCCATGTTTTCATCTTCTTGACAAGCAAGCTCCCTCAGTTTTTGTTCCAGAAAGGCACCAATAACATCTCCACTCAATGGCAATGGTTCTTGGGGAGGTGCCTTTATGCAATTGTCTATGTTTGTACCTTGCATTCCCGCAGGGTTTCCAGTCCTGTTCCTGATAGGGGAATTAAATGTGAATGAAATAACATCAGTGCCCTTATTTCCATTTGCTCTGTTACCTTCTCTCTGACCCGCTAATTTATTCCTAGCAGAAGTGTGGTTCATAAAATGAACACCATTTCCTAATCTTTTTCCAGTTGGCACATCAAACTGATAATTCCCCCGTCTTGTGGAAGTTGAACCAACAAAACCACTACTTTCAACTTGGCCACTACCATTGATAATCCTCCTTTTCCGTATTGTGGTCCTTAGCTGTGATGGATAATCATCTTTTCCATTAAAAGCTTCCTTCTCTGTGTCAAACTTAGAATCGTTCATTTTGGTAGGCACCCTTGGTCGGGAACGACCACTCAGATTTCGGTTCAAGGCAACAAAATCTTTGGTCCCTGTAACAGCATTGGCAGCAGATGAGTCTCTTCTTCCATCAAGACTATTTAGTTTGGATCTGGGTGGAATCCTTTCTCTTCCTAGTGACATTCGATGCTGCATCTGAGACCTATTCTTTGAGGTAATCGAAGATGCTTCTCCCTTCTGAGGTTTGCATGGTTGATTTGACAACAACTGCCATGAAGCTAGACCTTCTGGTGGTAGAGACTTCCCTTCTGTGACAGGTTCACCAAGGGATCGTATTCCCTTTTGACCAGAAACTGATACAGGTTGGTTCCGAGTTCCCTGAGAAATTGCATCCTTTTCTTTCCCAAAGGAGGATATGGATGACTTCGGCTTACTTTGTTCTGCTACCATCGAAGAGCCATTGATAATGTTTGAAGCAAAGGATGGGAAAGCAGGTTGTTGTGCCTCCACCTTTGACGATGATTCCACAACATCTACTGAACTACCACAGCTTTTGCAAGAAGTTTGGCCTATCAGAGAAATGGACGCACCAGCATTACAACATGCATGCTTAGAAATCTCTGGTGATTGAACTGTTGCTCCATCATCCACAACCTCACACACCGGAGGATATTGAAACGAAGCCGAGTAAGTGAGGGCACCTTTTGCTCTATTCGTAGACTGCAGTCCAGGTTCTAAAATTCTAGTAGCAGCACCAATCAACCGAGAGTTTCGCGAAGCATTCTTCCCAGAGGAAATCCTAGGACTCTTCACTGGAGAAGCAAGCTTTGGGTGATGCTTTCTCGAGCACGACAAAACACTCTTAATTTGAAGTGCCTCGGCTCCAAACCTAGTCACTGCCCTCTTCTCGTACGGTCCCATTTTCTGCAGCTTCTGAGGCCTTGCTTCAGACTTTCCATTTTGTGTCTCCAAATTCAGTTCTTCTCTATCATTACCACTACAGTTATTCACAATTGTCTTCTCTCCACTGTCACTAACATCAGCAAACGAAGCTTTCTTCGGCTTCTCGCGTGTGGCAGGCATGGATTCAAGACCCATAAGCCTAGCAACCAAACTCGGAGCACGAAGTTCATGCTTGTGCTCATAATCAACACTAGGATTCCCGTTTTTCTTCGCATTTGGGAAACCCCCACTGTTTTCATCAGCAATCTATCATTCAAACACACACAGCATTCCCAACAAAAAGAGAGAATTAAAACAATCAATCCCACCAAGAAAAGTACAAAAAAATCTAAATCTACAAGCTACAATAAGATGCATACCAAATGTAGCTTGGAAATCGGCATTTTTTCATCTCTGAACTTCTTGGAAACCTTGTTTGCTCGAGCTGATCCATCAAATTAACACACACAAAAATGTCACCAAACTTTTTATATTTCTAATTATTTTTTTAATTAAAAAGGAAATAAAAAGAAGCTTTTATAGAAGATAAATGACTGACATGGAGGAAGCAATTTCTTGGAGAAGAGCTTCTTCTTGGCGAACCGGCGGTTCCAGTCAAGGAGCTGGAAGAAAATGCCAACGCAACCACCCGGCCTATGAGTCTTCTTCTCTGCTATCACCAAAGACGGCGCCGTTTTCCCTGCAGAATCATTCATTTTTCTTCCCCACCACCACTAATGAAAAACCTCAAAGCTCCTTTTCTTTCAAAACCCAAAAAGTGGAGAGCTTTTGATGAAATCTACCAAGCCCAGTCCCCATTTCACCAAAAAAGGACTCACATTTCCTCCAAACCCCCAATTTTTGTTTCTGAAAACACCCAAAAACATACCAGAAAACACACAGTCCGTACAATAACTACACTCCTTTAAGCGACTACGGAACAAAATAGACGCGCAGCAACACTCTCTCTCCTGCAAGTGCAGAGCAACAAAAGCAACCCTTCACTGCAAAAACGACGACGTCTGACGCAATGTGTTCCCTTTTTGCACGCAATGGATAGAGAAAAAGCAGCAGCTGAGAGAGAGCCTGAAGAGATTCAGATTGACGGTGAGGATGACGACGATGGAATAACGACCACGAAAAGCGCCGATCGAGAGAAAAGGAAATCTGCAAACGACACGTCGTATGTTCTCGGGAAGCCCTAGAGATCGAAAACCAGATGGAGAAGCTCGAGGAGGCTCCTCTCTGCCATTTTGACTGCGAAAAGAGACTTTGGCTTTTGTCAGTGACAGTGGCGTGTGCGCAGGATAAGAGGAGGACGACAACACTGTAGAGTGCACAGCTGGTCAAACATAACAGAGAGCGGGAATAATAAAATATTGTGAATATGTGGGGGTTGTAATATAATAATGGTATTGTTTGGGGGGTTTTGGGGAATAGAATAGGGACAAAATTGGAAGTGGAGAATTGGAGATTTCGTTGGGTCTACGTCTGTCTGCTGTCTTGCACACCGGGAGCCCGTGTTTTCAACTTTTTAAAAATCAATACTCTCAATGCATCTTTTACTCGCTGCCGGGAACGTCAAATCCTACTCGCCGCAGATAATGTCAAAATATTATGTACCTGAAAAGATTGGACTTGTTGAAAGTACTACTGATCATTTTAAACAGATTAAATATGGCAATTTTGCCGTTTCGTATTACGATTTGACAGTATACATCTTCCTTTGTAAGAGAAAGGTTTTAGGTTTAAATCTAACGAATTCGATATCAAATTAGGTTGCTTATTATGTGGTTTAGCCGAACTCTTCCATTCTTTAGTGTAAAATATATCTTGTACTAAAAAAAAAAGGGCAATGTTTATGTAAGGGGTGGTTAGAGTTTTTTTTTTTTTTTTTTTTTATTTCAACTTATAAAGCCTGTTTGGTGGGTTGGAAATGATTGGGCTTTAGGGATGAAATTGGACTGGCAAGGACTTATAAGACAGAACTTAGAGCTCATGTATAAGGATAGGTTAGATAACCTACTTTATTATGGACTCATAACTCATCATGTTCAATCCTATATATCTCACATTTGACACAACAAACAACGAACTTGACTTAAATTCATTTTAATTGATTACAACCTATCACATTCAGCTCACCAAACAGGGCCAAAGTCTCGAGTTTAAGTCTTTTTTTTTTTTTTAATTATAGTGTCTCGAGTTTAAGACCTTTTTTCTTTTCTTTTTCTTTTTTTGGACAAACAAAGTAAATTTCATTTAATGAGAAAGCTAATAGAAGGTAATGACAACTCCAAAAGAGAATCCAAAATGGCCAAGCAAAAGCCCAACTCCATAAACAAAAACTACAATGAAAAGGGCCCAAAATGAGCAGCCCATAGCAACAACCAAACCGAAAAACCTAGACAGCCACCTCCACCTCCACCAAAACAGCTTCACCGCCAGCGCAGATCCGTCACCACCACACGGAAGAATGGCCAAAGAACCAAATGGATGAACGAAAAATGGGGGTAAGCAAGCTACCCGCACTAGGAGCGCTCCCATAATCCTATCAAATAGTGCAAAATGCACTTTAAATTCTACGAACCACCAAAGTTTGCCTCTGGAGGAGATCCTAGGAAAAGACACTCAATGAAACGAGCAGCAAGGGTAGATGGTAGAAGATTCACGGTGAGGAGCGATGTTTGGAGAGGAACAAGGCAAAGAAAACATATCTAAGATAAACTAAGGGAAGACTGAGACCAAGCTCAGAGCAACCTGAGACACAAAATGCTCATAAAGAAAACAATCGAAAGCTAAATGCAAAAACAGATAACTAAATCTCCTTTCATGGGGGTTTAGAGAGGGAAAAACCGTGGTAGAGTCGGAGGAAAAGGGAGAGATGGGGAAACCGGGAGGAAAGAGAGGAAGAGAATGGGAGAAAGTAAGGAAACAAGGGTGGAAAAAGGAGAATATGAAGAAGGGCGAAAATCAGGGAGAGATGGGAGATAGTGATGAAATAGAGGGTGGAAGAAAGGGGAAGAGGGAGGAGGGCGAGGAGGGAAGGGATGGGCTGCCGCCGACCCCAAGCTAGAGCAAGATGCCGATGGTAGAGAGGGTTTGAGAGGTTTAGGCGCTTTGGGGGAGGGAGAGGGCACAGAGTCATAGGCAGAAGAAAAGTTTTACTTTTGATTAAGTCTTTTTTTCTTTAAATTGTAATTATCGCTTGTTTTCAGAATGAAAAATTGTGTCCATTTATTAGTATGATCATTGATCATTTCTATCAAAATGCATGTGTCCGTTCCTTTTTTTTTTTTTTTTTTAACTTAGATGGTTTTTATATGTTATTAGCGAGCATAAGTTTAATGTCTCTTACCCAAAACCCTCTCACTTACAAGTGAATAAGAATATCATTAGACCGTAGTACTAAGTGACAATATTTTTTGGGTTAGAATTTTTGTTCTCAATTGATTTCAATATTATTAATTGAGCTTTGTGGTCTTAATTAAATTAGCCAAATATACTTGTGTGCCAAAACAAGTGAAATTTATGGTCATTTAAAGGATTATATAAGACGTTTTTTTATTTTTAGAAAAATTAATGAAATAGAATTTTAAAACATTAACCAAAAGTGTAATAATTTTATGTAATGATAAGGACTAAAAAATGCATACACACACTGTGCCTTTTATGCATGCGCCGGGAGTAAGCCTAATTTATTTGGGAACTTTAACGAAAAGCACCAGGTACTGTTCACTTTAACGAAAAACCACATTTTTACACTAAAAATTCAATCTTGGTACTATTCACTTTACCCTTTATTTTGTCCTTATCATTAAAACTCAAAGTTTTCAAACCCTTTTCAATAGTTTTCCTAATTTATTAAGCCGATTCCAAGCATTTGGTTTTCAAGTATGCTCCGTGACTATTCAACAGAAAAATCAAGACAAAAAAAATAATTAACAGAAAAATCCAAAGGCAATAGAACAATCTAATGCACGCACCACAAGGTCCACAGCCATTCATTATTTCCAAAATATATTTTTATTTAAAAATATTTAAACTGCAGGTTGACCATTTGCATGACAATAATTCAGTCCAATCTATATGCATGTCAATATTTACACTGCATGTTTTCTCAAGTGTGGTTTTTGAAATGTTTCACGAGAAGGATGTTGCAATTTGAAATGTAATGACTTGTGGGTACAATTGAATCAAGAACATCTCTGCATATTTCACTGCTTCAACATGGGATGTGACCGACCATGCATAAACAAGGTGGTTTTTTAATGGGGGATTTAAAAAATATTTAGTGTTCAGTTTAAGAAATAACGATGGTACCAGTGTTCAGTTTAAGAAATAGTGATAATACTAGTGTTCAGTTCTAGAAATAGTCAGTGTTCAATTTAAGAAATAATGATATTATTAGTGTTCAGTTTAAGAAATAGTAATAATACATATATTCAGTTCTGGAAATAATCCATGTTCAGTTTTAAGAAATAGTGATATTATTAGTAAAATAGTAATAATACTTGTATTCAGTTCTGGAAATAATCAGTGTTCAGTTTTAAGAAATAGTGATAGTACTAGTATTCAGTTTAATAAGTAGTCAGTGTTCAATTCTAGAAATAGTCAGTGTTCAATTTAACAAATAGTGATAGTACTATTGTTTAGTTTAAGAAATAGTAAATAGTGGTATTACCAGTGTTCAGTTTAAGAAATAGTGATAATACCCGTATTCAATTCTAGAAATAATTAGTGTTCAGTTTTAAGAAATACTAATAGTACTAGTATTCAGTTTAAGAAATAGTCAGTGTTCAGTTCTAGAAAATAGTTAGTGTTCAATTTAGAAAATAATGTGTGTGACGAGACACGCGGGACCTATGCATTAGTTTTTGGTTTTTTATTTTTTATTTTTTATTTTATTTTTTTATCATCTTTATTAAAGTTGAAGTCGTTTTCATTAACTCTTAAAAGAAAAAGTCATTTTCATTAAAGTTTATGTCTTTTAAATAAAGTTATTATATGGTTTTTTTTGTTTTTTTGTTAATAAAAAGTTTGGAAAAACTCTTTTCATTATGGATAATACTAGGGAGACTGAATTTTGTAAACTAAAATACATGAAAGTTGACAATTGGATTATTGCTTAATTGTTGATAAACATGCTCATTTCTTATTGGTGACACATCATTTAGCTTCCAAACTTTGTTTACCAATTTAGTTTCCTAGCATTACCCTTTCATTAAAGCTTTCTTTTTTTGTATGTCCATGTAACTCGATTTTAATTTTTCTTTTTTTAAAAAAAATTATTTCTACTAGATTTCTTGAAATTCAACTTTACCTTAGTTTGTGTGGATTTTTTTGTACATACAACAACATATTTTCATTCAAGGGTGGGGAATGTATTGGTATCAACATCGGCATTCAGAAAATGTGAACATAAGACCTCTCACTTATAAGTGAAAAGAAATGCCACATGGACCATAATATAAGTGGCATTATGTGAATTTAATTAACTCCATGAAGTAGGTGTTAAGTTTGCTTGTCTGCAGAATAATATATTGATTATGTCCTCCCTCCAAGCTCTCTACGTTGATATTCGTACTCTGGTCTCCCATCATCGATATTCATCTTATCAGAATTCACGAAACTTAGAACTCAGACCTCTCAACCTACAACTCTCGACTCGATCTACCTCCTCCCCTGCCACCCATGAAGTAAAAATTAGAGTTTCACTATCCTTTTAAAAGAGAATCTCACCATTCTAGTAAACATGGTTCGTGCCAAAATAGTAAAGAACTTTAGAGGCTATTTGGTATTCTACTAAAAAAAATTCATCATTTTTAAAAATATTTCTTAAGATCATTTCTCAAGAATAATTTTAGCAAGATTCAAAAACTTGGTTGGTATAAAATTTAAAATTGTTTTCAGTATTCACAATTAAAATTAGAAAACAAAACACAACCATCAACTCTCTAGGGGAGCTAACAAATGAGAGAAAGAAGATAGTGAATCAGAAGAGAGAGAGATGTAGGATTTGGCATGAGTAGAAAGTAGAAGGAGGATAGAGGAGACAAGAAGAGAAGTGAGAAAGATGAGAGAGGAAAGATAGGATGTGGAGAGAGAGAGAGAGAGAGAGAGAGAGAGAGAGAGAGAGAGAGAGAGAGAGTAGAGAATGGATTCTAAAAGCTGACTTTTTGTGTTTTTAATATATAAGCTATTTTTTTTTTCAAATTGGTTTTGAGTTTAATTTCTAAAAACACTACAAAACAAGGATCTTAACTTGAAACTCAAAAACGGTTTCTGAGTTAAAAAAATTAAATTCAAGTTGAATACTAAATAGGCAATGGCAATTCCTCTACAAGTCGTTATATTATAAGCAAAAAAAAATGACACTCTAGCTAAAGTTACATTCAAACAACCAAAATAGTAAAAAACATCTACTTCCAAGATACACCAACAACAAATAACTCTTTAGCCTGCATGTTACCAATGCTTCAATTACTTGTGTTCATTATGTAAGAGTAAACTTATAAAAAATTTAAGTTAAGAGATTAAGCTCATGATCCACAAATTTATACAAGTATTAAAATCACAATTCCATAAACACAATGACAAGCTAACCCGTAAAAGCAGTAGAAGAAGAAGCCAAAGTAAACTTCTAAACAATGCACCTTCTCCTCTCTTGCAAAACCAAAAGTACTCAAACTAACAATAGGTTTTAGTTCGATATATTGAGTGTACGTTTTGTGGTAGCAGTGACCACTATTTATAATAGATCAATCCTAATAATTCTCCTATTAGAATCACCATAGGATACCAACTATGAATCCAAACATATTATGAGTACATCAGCAAAATAGACTTCCAGTCCCACAAGGACTAGGATAATCTGAATTAAATCCTACAAGCATGACTTTTCTATATCAATTGAAACGCTATGACCGACCATAATATTCAGTTTCATACTCATATTCTAACGCATTAATCATAATGAGTCCTCATGAATCACACACCTACTAAGATGATGATGATAATAATAATAATAAAAAGGGATTTTTATCACAAATAGTTCTTGAAATTGACCCTCACCATCAAGATGATCCCAGAAATTGAAAACTGATCAATGTAGTTCCTGAAAATAGGTGTCGCAAGTCAATTTGGTCATTTTGTCATAATTCTGTTAAATTTTTTGTCAAGTGCTGATGTGGCACATAAATGGGCCCCATAAGTTCTTTTTGTTTTAATCACAAATGGTCATTGAAATTGATCTGCAACATCGAAATGGTCTCTAAAATTGACCCGAGAC